>OX392451.1:8029931-8629931 GCA_947623535.1 Coelioxys conoideus | reverse complement strand
AATTTTGGTTCCATTCTTGTGCCGTGTGTTGCGTTATTTTGTTCAGTTTGGGGATTCGAGGTTTGAGCATTTAGGAATTCGAGGATTTAGAAATTCGAGTAGTTTGCGAATTTGAGGATTTGAGTATTGGGGAATTGATTTTTGGAGGATTTGAGAATGTTGGGAGTTGAGTGTTCGGAGATTTGCGAATTTGGGGTTTTAGGTATTTGAAGTGTTGAGAATTTCGGGATTTAGAGATTTGAGAACTTAGGTATTCAGGGATTTTGGAATTTTTACATTTAAGCGTAACTGGTGATTTGAACGTTTGGGCATTTGAATATCGGGAGATTTGGAAATTTGAGAATTTAAAGTACTGACGGGTTTGGAAATTTGCAGATTCAGAAATTTGGGAATTTGAGTATTGGAGGATTTGAATATCGGGAGATTTGGAAATTTGGGGATTTGAGTATTGAGGATTTTGAGATTTTCGAGATGTAGAGATTTTGCAATTTGAGTAATTACTGATGTGGGGTTATGGGGATTCGAGGAACTAATGTTGTGGGAACTTGGGAATTTAATTACTATTTGGAATCTTGAGAAATTGAAGATTTGGAAATCTGGAAAATTGAGAATTTAGGGTCTTGAGTAATTTGTGATTTGATTTCTGGAGGACGTGGAAGGAATTCGTGATTTGGACATTTGAGGATTTGAGGATCGAGAGGTTTGGGAATTTGGGGATTTAGGTATTTAGGTATTTGAAGTGTGGAGAATTTGGAGATTTAGAGATTTGAGAACTTAGGTATTTAGGGATTTTGGAATTTTGACATTTGAGAGTAACTGGTGATTTGAATATCGGGAGATTTGGAAATTTGAGAATTTAAAATATTGACGAGTTTGAAAATTTGCAGATTCAGAAAGTTGGAAATTTGAGTGCTTGATGATTTGAGCATTAAATCTTAGAATAAACTTGGATTCTTGCACATACTTAACGATTGTTCTACTTAACTACGTCACTGTCTATTTCTTCACGGACTTTTAAATTCTAAAAGAGATTTAATTATAAAATGCAAGAAAATCGCTTCTAATGAAACATCTAATTAAGCATTATCGTCACGTATCCGATGAATGAACTTAGTCTACAGAGAAAGCTGAAATTTCAGCACTAAATTTCCAAACTATCCTATGCTACAGCAAACTTTGATCCAAGATCACTGGATCACTTTGTCACAGGAATCTCGTAATATTACCTTAATGAAGTCTAATGGAACTTAATTGTCTGTTATCGTGGACTCCATCTTCGTTGTCATGCCTGTGTTCTATCTGGACCATACACTATTAATTTAAGATATGACACTAGCACGTACAAAAATACTTAGTAATATTTAATAATATTTCTATGATTTAGCTCATATTTTGTTGTGTTTTTTACTTTTTCCTTTATATTTAAGTGGACTATAAATTGTAGGACAATTAACAGGAGTTTACGCTTTTAAAACAGTTTAGAAGGCTATATGTATACATATTTTTTCTTTTTTTCTTGTCGCCAACTTAAGGAATAGATACACAATAAAAGGTAACATTTCGGTTATCTTCGTTATTCAAAACTTTTAACCTCTTCAAGGACGAATTTTTAATTTCAGTCATAACAAGGAGTATTAAGTTTGTTTCAATTCATTTTTACTCAGCAAATAAAATGCAGTATAAAAAAAATATAGTTCGTACTTCAGAATTTCAAGAAGCCAGTAAAAATAAAAGAAGGTGTACTGTTTGCGCAAAACCCAATATAATTTTTTGCAAACATCAGCAAATAGCGTTAAACGGTATTGGAAATAGATTTTTATACTTGACACTTATTTTTACTCTCTGATAGTCGTAATACTTCGGTATAATTACAACTGACTTCCACCAAGAAAGAAACAACGCCGTTTTTTTACATATGCACATACATGTGTAAATACACTTTTACTTCCTTTTTACTTCCCTCATAACAATTGGTATTTATTTTCTGGTTAGCAAATTTGAGAAAGATTACACTTTCATTTTTGCAATGGTTTTGGAAACAGATTTGGCTTTATATAGGATGTGAACTAAGTATGTCCAGTATTTACATATGTGGAGCATAAAGAAATTAAATTGATTGTACAGAATGCGAAATTTAAATGTAGTGAATTTAATTTCATGTCAACCCCTAATTAGAGATCTATTTTCATTTAGTTTTTTATGGGTTACCAAACTAACTTCAATAATTTCATAATGCATGTACCTAAGTACAAATTGTGAAAAAAGTATAATTACTAGTGTAATTATTATTATGATTATTTATTTATTTAATTATTTATTCTGCGTATACTTCAAATTTTAGTTTTTCTTTATAATTTTTATCAAATGAAAATATAATATAATTTCATGATGAGGGTGTCGTAATACAATCATGATGATACTGCGTTGTTATATTATTATATAAAAATCAATCAGCGACGATAATGGCCTGTTAATGTAATTATTTGTTACATCACACGATGGATTTAAATTCCATTATCGCTTGTATTCAATCTTGCGACCTGATAACCCTTTAAATTGTCTGTAATTTATAAATTAAAAGTGTATAATGTTTATTTTAAATTATTTTAATACATATTAAAATTAAATATTGATAAATTTAAATATGAACTAAATTTAATTGTCCAAATATTTGAATATAAATTGAAGTTCAATTGCCCAGTAATTTGAATATAAACTGAAATCAGATTGAATATAAATTAACATTAAATACAACAAATTTGAACACAAAAAAAGGTTACCAACTTGAATATCAATTACTATTAAACTCGACACAAATTTCAAATATTTTAATTTAATAGATCTCAAAATATTTTAAAACACAAACTTTTAGTACAGTACATTTTAAATCAAATATGAAAGTCGTATTACAGAAATGTATAAAATATATAAAAAGAAATATGTAAAATAGCAAGGAAATTAAGGTTTCTTGTCCACTTTTAGAAGACACTCGATTAGATAAAAGTAAGATAATGTTTATATAGATAATTTATAGGAAGATGGAACTCTGTTTTGGACAAGCAGTGTATATCACAAGGGTTGTGCATAAAGTGCTTATGATAGATCATCTTCACAATAGAGTCAGGCTGGCAGTACCTATGTCACCGCCATAGATAGCTAACTATGTAAATTGCTATGTTGCCTCAAGTATCTTTGAACCTGACAGGGCTGCTGCTTCTGCTGTGTTCTTAGCAACGGAACTTTGAAGCTCCTTCGACTTTAAGAGTCAGGTCCATCATCTTTTCAATGAACGACACCCCTTTAAGCGACGTCGACTGTTAAATTGTAATAGATTACTAATATCTTTTGAATTGAAAGTTTTGCAAGCCGAACTTTAATAACTTTCAATTTTAACTTTTGGTTTAACACTAGGTTTACGGGACCCGTCAAAATGACGGATCTTAGGTTTCTTATTTTCAATTGCGAAAATTATTAAAAAGCTTATGTCGAAACGAATGTTAACCATCATCGAGATAAAGAATCTTTCTATAAACTGGTATATGTATTATTCACTGTTTACTTCTTTTCATAATTTATTTTCACTTTAGACTTAAGTGGTCATTGAACTTTCGTAAATCTAGTGTTAATAGTTTGTGGGTGTTCAGAAAGCATTTGCATATTTTCAAGGTTTCTAAATTTCACGAAATATCCGATTCATAAATTCTCAAATTACAGTTTTTAAATTTGCAAATTTCAAAGTACTAAATTCTCAAATTTCGGAATACTCGTATTCAAACTTCTCATTTTCAAACCTCAAATTTCCTATATAATCAAAGTGCAAGAATTTTGACAATCCGTAATTCTTGAATTTCTACCCTTTCCAAATTCTAGATTTCCCAATTCCCAATTTGCATACTTAAAAAATTTGAAGTGCTTAAATTTCAAAGTTTGTCAACACTCAAATTCCAAACATTTTCAAATGCTTATAGTACCGAACTTGTAAGTTTCGTATTTGCTATGTTTCCAAGTTCCAAATCTGCTATTCTCAAATTTTCAGTTTTCCACATTTTTAAATTTGTCATTTTCTTAATTTCTAAATTTCCAAAATTCTAGATGCTAAATTACTAAATATTCAACCACGAATTTCCCACTTTCTATATTCCCAACTATCACTTTTCCCTTAAATCTTTCAACTAGCAACAAAATAAAATAACCAGAACAAACATTTCATCCACATAACTTACAAATTAGTTTCCCAAATTTATCACTATAAAACCGAAAAATAGTAATAACCTTCCAAAAAATTAATTGCAAAATATCAGAAATCCCTATGCAATTAAACTAATAATATTTACAATATTATTATACAATAGTATTAATAATAATAACGCCAATACGAATATTACATATTAACATTAGATTATACATATGTAATATCTGTAACATAACATACACTCATGGACAAAATTAAGTGGACATTGCAGAAATGTAAAAATATTTTTTATTTTATTAAAATGTTTTTAATAAATTTTAAATTATAACGTTATATATTTTTGTAGACTTGAAAAAACATTTATTTAATGTATATAATTGTGCAATAAAGTTTTGCTTTATAGGCATTATTAGTTAAATTAAGTTAACCTTTTGTTATTCATGATACCTGTCCACTTAATTTTGTCCACGACTGTATGTACCATGTTTTATAAAAAAACATAGTTATGACACTTTTATAAAACGTGAAAAAAGAAATACGAGTGTCACGAGGGATGTCGATGCCGCGCGAGGCCCACGGCAATTTTGTCGAAAGGAAATTTATTTCCACGAATGAAAATTAATTCAACAGCGGCCGTGTATGCACGTTTTATCGACTGGTGTCCGATTGGTTGAAAAATTTCCACACGGCTGGTTCGATTCACCAACGTTATGTAAGTTTCTATTTATGTGGTAAAAGCAGAAAGGTATTGGTAAAGGTCCACGCGCTCACGACAGATGCAATCAACCATTGCATTTTCCAACGGAGATAAATTCATTCCATTAAACTGTTATTCTAGTTAGTTGATTCATGCATAAATTCATATTCCATTGATATATAGATTCAATTTACATTTTCGAACACTTGTACCATTTGGAAATATGGGCAGCTCAAGAAACCGGTCATATCGATTGATTCGTTTAAATAATTCCAATAAATTCTGGATATCATTTGTATTAACGTAGAAAAGGAATTATGCTGATTTTTTATTATTTCAGATGTTATTTGTTGCTTCTTATTATTTAAGTTTCAGCTGGCTTTGTTAAATGCATGGCAGTAGAATCTTTCGCAACATAATCTCTTTTTGGCGCGAATTTTAAATGGCTTTTAAAAGGGATAGCCTTCGGAAAATATATTTTGACTATTGCGTTATGTTATCACCACTTTCTCGGTTCATGGAAGAGTATGGATTAGAAAATTTATGAGAATTTTTATATTATAATATTTTTAGATTCTTATTCTAATCCGAAATGTCTGAATTCCTGTTCTAATATAAAATTTATATATTTCCAAGTTTCAATGAAATTGTTTAACAATCATAATAAATTTTGGACTGATGTAAACCAAGGTTCAAAAGTCGTAAATTTCCATCTGGAATTTTCAAATTTCCATATGTTCACGTTTTCAAATTCCAAAAATCCCATGTTTCTAATTCTTTGAAACACCAAATTCCTAAATGACAAAATTTCGGTCTCAAAGTTCCTAAATCACGAAATTCTCAAGTTCCCAAGCTTCAAAAATTCCAAGTCAACTTCAATCTTAAATTCAAATTTTTTAACTTACACTTTGAGAGGAGTTTTTACGCCATATTTGGTGTATAACAGATAGAACTTTTTGGAAGGTGAGAGCGAACAAAAATTGTTCGAACCACCCTGAAACAGGTACTTCGCAGTTTGCATTAATTCCGTAACACGTGCTGCGCTCGTTCGATAAAATGGCGACGGTACCAATAACCCGCATTGTTCGAAACTTATCACAAGTTACTTGTCCCAATTTATTACCGCCATTATTGCAAATTTGATAAAAGTACTCCGCCCCGTTAAGTGTCCTCACGAAACATATCGCGGCAACGAATGAATTAAAAAACATTGTTCTATGTACTTAACCTCTCTAGCACGACAGCAAAATAGTTACACCGCGTTTTTTAGGTTACCACACGGTACCATAATGTTTATTTTGTAATATTTATGATAACAGATTGTCAGGAGCGAGAATAACTATACACAGTTTAAATGTAGAGAAGAATATATTTTCATATTTAATATAAATGATTGAATACGCGTGCTGTACGACGCAACATAACATAACGTAACTAATGTGAAGTTGTTAGACAAGACGAACAAAAGATAAACGTAAAAGAGCGCAGTAATCGCGTAATTCACTAATTACGTGATTAATGCAAGAGAGGGCAGTTAATGTATTGTTCTGCATCGATCTATTCTATCACAGATTAATAATAATTTTAATTATGATGGAACATTTACTTATGTAATTTAATAAAAAAATTACACTTATACAATTTAATAAAAGATGGCACTTATACAATTTAATAAAAAATTGCACTTATAGAATTTAATAAAAAGTTGCAGTTATACCTTTTAATACAAAGTTGCGCTCGTTCGATAAAATGGCGGAGATACCAATAACCCGCATTGTTCGAAACTTATCACAAGTTACTTGTCCCAATTTATTACCGCCATTATCGCAAATTTGATAAAAGTACTCCGCCCCGTTAAGTGTCCTCACGAAACATATCGCGACAATGAATGAATTAAAAAACATTGTTCTATGTACTTAACCTCTCTAGCACGACAGCAAAATAGTTACACCGCGTTTTTTAGGTTACCACACGGTACCATAAAGTGTGGCGTGGGAGACCAAAAAAGAGGTATCATTCTTTGCCTTAGGTGTGAAAAGAAAAGGACACGATACTGTGTACTCTCTCGTTCCGCAAGTATATATTTATATTTGCCTACCTTCTATAAACTACGTTACCGTCGCTTGAATGAAAAGCAAATACGTTCGCCGGCAGGAACGTTAACATCCCCTAAATTATCGGGTATAGGCTTTCCTCAGGCAACTCGTGCAGCGTCGAGCTGTATATTCAATTTTTCAGATTGCACCAAATATCGGAACGTTTGTTCGCGAACGGTAAACACTATGACCGGTTATTTACTATCTGTGCAATTTACACATTTTCGAGCGTTAATAAAAAATATGACACGGTTTGTACCGAATGTACCGCGTTCATCCTTCGTCGAAAATAATTCGCCGTTCCGTTGGTTTACTCATACCGTCAATTTTTAAATATCCGTTTTGAACTTTTTTGAAATATTTGTTCGCAGATTTTTTTACTCGCATTTTCAAAGTTCTCGAATTTTCGAATTTGAAAATTAGCAAGTTTCTAAGCTTTCGGGTATTTAAGCTATCGAGTTTTTTATTGTTCAAAACCAGAAAGTAATATTTCAGGGTTTCAAGTTTTCGAGTATTCAAGCTTTTAAGTTTAAAAGTTTGCACACTTAAAACTTTTCACGTTCTTAAATTTCCAAGCCTTTGAACTCTGAAACTTTACAATTTCCACACTTTCATATTGCTATAATTATCTACCACACCGCTGTATTTTAAAATTTGTTGATTTCAAAAATTTTCAAAATTCTGAAATTCCGAAATTCCCTAATTCCACAATTTTAAATACTAAAATCCTCAAATATACCATTCCAAAATCACTAGTATCGAAAGTTAATAGACCGTGAAATCCATAAATCTCTAGATACCACGGCCTTAAGATGTCTATGTTTGTAAGTTCGTGGAACAAAAAATTCCTAGACGCTCATTTTATACATTCTAAATCCCCAGATCTTACGTACATCAAATTTCTGGATCCGAAATTCCCTATATTTCCATATGCTTACATTACAAAATCTCCAAATCCACATATTGCTAAGTGCACAAATTTCTGTATCATGAAATCCCTAGACCCTCGGATATGTACATCCTTCAATCCCTAGATTCACAAATCTCAAAGTTTCAGAGTCTTTACATTCCCATATCTCCATAGCCCAAAAACTATACATCACCTGAGTCCTCGACCCTTGGGTCGTCAGATCCACGCATTTCTACGTTCTCAAGTTCCTGTATTTACATATCCCTGAACCCAAAAGTCTCTAGATACACATACTGCGCAGTTCGCAAATACCTACAATTCCTCCGAATTCGTATACTCCCAACTTCCCGATCCATCCAGAAATTATCGACTCCCCATAAACTCTCTAAAAACACGAACGAGTCGATTGTCTCTTTCCCGTCGGTTATTTTCCCTAGGGGACCACTGACTCCCTCTCGGCTGTGGGTATTACCAATCATCATCTATCCAAACACGTCTTTCGTTTCCTGTCGATAGGGGCGTATTCCTCTCCGTTTCCTTTCCGTCCTTCTACGAGAATACAAGTCGAGAAACTCGCGAAACTTTCCCCGACAAATCGTCCACGTTCCGGCCGAGTGCGCGTGCGCACTCGTGACGCTCGTTGGGGAACTTTTGTCATAACCATTGTTCATTCAGTCGACGCGTACGGAAAGCGTTCTTTGTTTATATTTCGCTGGACAATCCAGCCGCCATTTCTCCACGTTTCTGTGCACCTCCCGGCCCCCCCTCGTCGCGTTCACCTTGCCCCGATTTCAAACCGTGCGTTCCGTCACCCTCCTTCTGCCACTCTTCGTCACCTGTCCTTCATTTTCTCCCCACGCACGCTTTCGATGCGCGTATCCGTTGCACGCGTCGACATCCTCACAGGAAGGGCGCTGCGCCAGAAGCGACTATACTTTTGTCGCCTATCACCGATGCTTCCCTATTTTGATGCGAGGGGCGGTGATAAACGATGGGGTTGAGATTGTCGAAGATATTAATCGTAAGTGTCGTTACGTCAGCGTGCGTTTTGAGTTGTTCCTAGTTCGCTGCGCCCGTGGCGAATAATAGGTTGGGTCGGGCTAGGGTGACGGGGCTGGCTAGCGTGGAGAATCGGGCAACCGGGGATTCGAAGACTCGGACTTCTGGACATTTCAGAACGCTCAGATTTATGGCTTTGGATGATTGAGATTTGGGGATTTAAAGATTTCGAGGTTTGAAGGTTTGGAGATTTGAAGACTTGGAGATTTGGGGTTTTGGAGGTTTGGGAATTTTGGGACTTAGGAATTTAGGGGTTTAGGTATTTGGTCATTTGAAGATCTGGTGGTTTGGAGATTTCGAGATTTGTAGACTTGGAGATTTTGGGGTTTGAGAATTTGGGCACTTAGGAATTTAGAGGTTTAGGTATGTGGTGATTTAAAGATCTGGTGGTTTGGGGTTTCGAGATTTGAAAAAGTTTGGAAAATAGGTGCTGGGAAATGAGAAAATAGGGAAATATAGAATCAATCTACGGAAACTGGAAAATGAGAAATTTGACAGTGTGAAAATAAGAAAATATAAAAATGGAAATTAGGAAATGTGAAAACGGGGAAATAGGAAAATAGAAAAATAGCACACAGATCACTAAGTAATCAAAAGAAGAAAGTTACAAGAATCACAAATTAAGAATTAGAAAAATTTAAAACCTACAATGTCGTAAAATTAAAAATGGCAGAATATGGCGATAGAGGAAATTAAAATATTGAAAAGTGAAGATCAAAGATGCTGCAAACTGAAACATAGAGGAAACTGTAAAATAGTGTAAAACAGCGAGATCAAATGGCGGTCAGTCGTTTTCGAATATTTCACAGTGAGCGTAAGCGGTGTTCCCACCAGTATTTAATCGAGCCCCAGCATGATTTAATTTGATTCGCTGGACGAAGCCTACGATCCATTGGGAGTATCGTAGATAGTTACGGAACAGGTGCTGGCGTATCTAGTTCATTTACCATGCGGTTAATGATGTATCCGTGGGGGACGTACTTCTCGCAGATCCCAATAGATTTACCTTTTAATGATTTGCGTTTAAGTTAATTGAAAGTTCACGGCGACGAAATACTCGCTCGATAACTTAACGATATTAAATTCATCCATGTAAAGTTAGGAATGCACAACTCGTGGCCAATCGAATACAGCGCTTTGATTTAACAATTTAAAGTCGATTTGAAAATTGTCTAGATTTTGATCATCCAAGTTCTGTAATTCTCAAGTGTTGCTCTTTTTCTTCAATTTCGTATTTGTATCTTCAACATTTTCTATTCTCCCATTTTCGGCTGTCAACATTCTTAAATTTTCCAGTTTTTCGTTTATTATTTATAACTTTTCTAATTTCCAAAATTCTAATTTTCTACATTTCCAGTTTCATATTGTTTATAATTTAAAATTTTCCAATTTTCATTTCCCATATGACTATATCTTCCAATTTTCCTATTTTACACGTTTACAAGTTTTCCAATTTTCCATTTGAAATATTTCCATACTTTTACATTTTTTCAGTTCCTATTTTTCCAATTTCTCATATTCCACATTTCCAAATTTTTCAATTTGTTAGTTTCAAATTTACGAATTTTCCAAGTTGCCAATTTCTTATTTTCCAAATTTGTAAACGATACAATTTTCTTTCTAAATTTCCAAATATGCAGTTCTAAATTTTCCAACGTTATATTTTGTTTTTAAATTTCTAAATGTCCAGCTCCAACTTTGACGATTTTCCGAATGTCTTCTTCAAATTTGCAAATATTAGTTCTGACTTTCCAGATCCTTACTTTAAAATTTTCCAAATATAAACATTTTCCAATATCCTTTCCAAATGTCAGAATCAATCAATTTTCGACTCAGAAATCGAGTAAATTATAATCAACCCGTAATAATTTCTTGTAAACGGTGTTTCCAATGAAAAATCATCAATCGTCATTTAAAACGTGTTCGTTTATTAGCACTCACTATAACGACGGCTATATATGGAATTCTCGTCTAATATGAAACATTTTGCCTCGAATTACTCCGTCCTCTGATTTTCCTTGTAATTTATCGACACTTAACTACCCGGCAGCTACAGGAAAAGCGTAGAAACTGTCAATAACGCGACCGACGTGATGCAGAAAAGCTTTCGCTTGGAAATTGTGTCGGAACAAAATCGACAGTTGTCTTCGTTAATAGTTTATTAACCGCAACTAGGGCAGAACAGTTGAACCAGCGATATTTTGATCCTCGACCTCGAGTTTCGTGAATCTGCTATATTTTTTCGCGAATAATGGAGACCATTCGCTCATCAGCGTTATTTGTCAGAGGTTATGCCACCTCGTATTATTAAACAACTATCAAAATGATGCCAACGATTAGACATTCGAATTTCATTTGTTACGTACAAACGCGGAGGTGACATTTTATATAAACAAATTTGAAACAGCTTCAAAATTAATTTTGGTATAATATAATATGTAATTTTAATTTTCATATATTATAATAATTATGATATTATACTTTACACTGCAGTGAGATTTCTTTTAAACAAATTCGAAATACTTTGTAAATTAGTAATTTTATTAAAATTATGGTTTGATAATATTTCGATCAAATAATTGAATAATGAAAATTTTTAGAAATATTGACACTAAACGAAGGTTAAATATCATGTGTTTTGTATTAAAAATGACCACCGTCAACAATACCACATAGTATTCATTGTTTCATCGTTATTTGTGTACAGGGTGTTCCAATAAAAGTCATACACATTGTATCATTACATAATTTAACAAATAACATAAACAGAGATTAAACTGCAATTATGTACCTTGTGTTAAAAATGATATAATGTTTACATATAATACATGTGTCAATAAAAAGTATACTTATCGCTGCATAATTTAACAAATAATCCAAACAGAGGTTAATTTGTCCTCGCATTACGTCTAATAAAATCACCAATATGAAAAAGTGATCATCATCAATCTGAACATTATTTAATACACATGTGACACAAACTGTTATGTTAGGATATTAATAATGAAATATGTGCATAAATTTGGAACACCGCGTATATGTGATAGAGCATACCGTGCCAATTAAAGGATGGCTCATTTGGAGGAAAAAAATCACAGTTAAAATGTTGAAGCCGGTACGTAGCTTTAAATCATGTGTGCTTTATTAATATTTAATGATATTTTAATGGCTGGGCACAATCTAAAAGCGAAGCAGACGACGAGCAGGAGGTTAAGTGGTCGCTCGACTGTATTTGTCAGACGACTTTTCTGTTTGCATGCCGGCTGCTCGTTTGTTCCACGTACAAGCAGTCATTGTTCTCCCAGATTATTTTTCCTCTTTCGTTTCCTGGTTATCCCCTTGTGCACGTAGGCGGCACAATCGAACGTTTTTTTTCCCTTTCTTTCCTTTATATCTTTCCGTGCTTTCGCTTGAATTGCTACGGCACGAAGGAAACTCTACATTAATCGCGATCTCGTTTTATAATACTTAATTAATTTGCTCGAACGGCGTGTCTCATTTTGTCATCCGTCCGTGGCGTTAGCCTTTATTTTGTCGTCCGTCGAATTAACAGATGGCACCCTATTAATTGATATGAACTCGTGATTTTTTTTGTGTGTGAATGTTATAAAATTGATAAATATACGTCGTTGCAATTTAATCGAAAAAATATATGTTTATGAAGTATTGCGAAATGATTATTCAGCTGATTTCAAGTTAACTAAAATGATTATTTAAGCCTAACCTAAACCTAACCTGTTTTAATTCCTATCCTCACATAAGAATGTCTCAAACTAAAAAAGGAGTGTACCAATCTAAAAAAGAATATCGAAATTTGAAAAAAGAAATCGCCTAATCTAATAAAAAACATTTTAACTCAAAGAAGAACGACCTAATCTAAAAAACGAACGTCCTAACCTAAAAAACAATCCTAATCCAGAAAAATAATGTCCTGGCCCGAGAAAATAATGCCCCAACCTAACAAACGAAATATCTACAGCAGCGGACAAAAGTTTAAGACTAAATGGAAAAAATAAATAATTGATTTACTGTTCGTAAAAACTATAAATAGTGTTCTACTTTCGGTGTTGATTAATTAGACATTTATTTATATACTTATAAAAAAAATTTCATTTCGATATTTTGCTCAGTAGCGAAGTTACAAAAAAAGGAACGAAGTTCGTATAATATTTCAGATCAAATCATCGTCTTAAACTTTTGTCTGCTACTGTAACTTATAGAAAAGTATCATATAAGTTAAAAATGCATACGAGAGACAATTTGTTGCGTCATAATCAGTAATTATGTCTCGTTCCATTAAAATGGTGAGGACATAACAAACGTCCTAACCTAAAAAACAATCCTAATCCAGAAAAAGAATGTCCTGGCCCGAGAAAATAATTCCCCAACCTAACAAACGATATATCTAACTTGTATAAAAGTATCTTATAAGCTAAAAATGCATATGAGAGAGAATTTGTTGCGTGATAATCGGTAATTATGTCTGGTTCCATTAAAATCGCGAGAACATAACGAACGCTTTAGTGCCGATGAAACCCGTCGGCTACTTCCGCTTTAACGATCCGGTCGAACTCGCGCTAATTAGTCGAGATTCGCATCGCATGCTCTGGCATTCGAGGACCCTTAAAGGAGCGATCGCTTGTCAACAACTGTTCTCGAAACTGTGGAACGCTTGTAATCAAACCTTTTACCGAATTACTCTGTCGACCATCCTGTCTGACTAGATCACTTTTTACTTCAGTGACTTCGTGACGCCATTGTAATTGCCTAACGCCTTCAACAATTATTTGTTTCGATAAACAAAAACGAGTCGTACTTCCTCGTCTTTGTTAAAATTTTTTTATGTACATATGAACATTTGTATACCTTGAGTAATTCGATTGAATTAATTATATTAGTGTTGTTTTTATTTTTGCAACGGTTATGTCTTATTTGAGATCTATTTTGGGCTTTTGGTAGTACAGCAGTCTCTCGTTATATTGCAGGTTCACCGAATTTCTTTGGTGCAGTTAAGGGAAATTTGGAAATATGAAAGTTTATGAATTGGAGAATTTGGAAATTTGGAAATTTAGAGAAGTAAAAATTCTGAATGAGGATTCAAAAAATTCGAAATTTACAAAGTTAAAATGTTTTGAGAAGTAGTAAATTTGGAAAATTTGAAGTTTGGGAATTTCTGAATTTGTAATTTTAGAAAGTAAAAAATACAAAAATTGTAGAATATTGGAACATTGAAACGGTTTAAAAATTGAAAAATCTGGAATTTAACAAATTTGAAAATTTAAGAATATAGAAAGCTGCAATTTCGAAAATTTCGAAATTTTAAAGTATAGAAATCTGAAAGTACAAAACACTAAAAATAAAAAAATATAGAAATCTGGATTTTTAAAAACCTAAAAACTAAAAATCCAAAAGTCTCGAATTTGAGAAAAATTCGAGAAAATTCAAAAGTTAATAAAAACTAAAAATTAAAAAACTGAAATCCGGAAATTTCAAAATTAAAGTTTGAAAATGAAAAAATTTGAAGATTCTGTAAATTAACTAATCTACACATTTTTGAGGTTTACATTTACAAATATCGAAACTACAGCGGATATAGTAGTTGAAAAGTTTTGTAAACTGCCATAATCATATTCTGAAATCTCGAAACACCGTAACAGAACGTAACACCGACGACTATGTGGAATAGTCTCATAAACATGGTTTCTTCGCGTTTGAAGCTAAGCGTTAGCACCGAAGTCTTATCGCGATTAAATTGCTTCTGAAATGTTCCATACTACGCACGCTGATAACAGCACCGTACGATATTCTCCCTATCTAGTAAAATGGAGGAAGGATGATACCTTGTACCAGCAAGGAGATCGAAAGGTGAAGAACATTTTTTTATTTCTTCTTGCGAAAAATAAGCTTGAGAGTTATGGAACTAAGCAACAATTTCGTTGAACAAGTATAAAGTTATACACCGATATTCTTATCATGTTACTTAAGAAGATTGAAAGACAGTGTAAAATTGATTGAAAAGTTGAAATTTTTGGATTCCTAATTTTTCGAATTTTTAAATATTCAAACGTTTGCAAAAATTGTCATGTTATCAAATTGTTGTTATTTACAATTTTCAAGCTTTTCTATTTTTGGAATTCTAAATTTTCAAAGCTCCAATTTTCAGTACTAAAAATTCCCTAGTTTCAAGATTTGTAATTGTTCAAATATTCCAGTTTCTACATTTACTTAAATTCCAGGTTTTCCAATTTCTTACATTCCTAAATTACCAATGTCATAAATTCTCATATTCTCAAATTTTCTAAATTTTCTAAACCTCTAAAATTTTCCAATTTTTCAAATATTCTATAATTTTTAATATGTCACAGCGTTTCCAAATCTTTCAAATCTCCCAGATTCCCAAATTCCTAATTTCAAAATCACCATTTTCCCAAATCTCCAAATTTCTATCTTTTCAAAATTGTTCAATTTCCGAATTTCCTTAATTTCAAGCCTCAAGATTTCCAAATTCTGAAACACTTAAATCCCTCCGTTCCCTGTAACTCAAATTGCTGAATACCAAAGTACCGAAATTCTTAATTTTAAAACGCGTCAGTTCCGATTTTGCAAAAGTGATAAATGTCACCCGGTTGAACGTTACTAGCCACGGTTTTAATGAAATTTCACAGCACAATTAACACCGTGGCTCGATAAGATGGAAGTCGAGTCGCCTAAAATCCGATTCCCAGACGCGATGCTTCGTTTCCAATGGTTGCCACTAATCTGCAAAATTAATCATTCACGAACCGAGGCAGCCGCCGGATGTGCTCGTTTATCACACCATTTGTCGATCCGACTTTGCAAGTTGTCTTTCTTGCTGGCATCGATTAATTAAATTGTACCTGATTGCGAAACAGCCAACTGTTCCCAACAGTCAAATAGAAAGATTCTCCGCTATTCCGCAAACTAATTGTTCGCTAGCAAAAATTAGTTTAGCTCTAAACTGAAACCAAACTTTTTATTTTAATCGCATTGAAATAACTGAACATTATTCATTTTATAATAATTGAAAATTAATCATATTGTCATAATTGAATGTTAATGACATTGTAATAATTGAATGTTAATCACATTGTAATAATTGAATGTTAATGACATTGTAATAATTGAATGTTAATCACATTGTAATAATTGAATGTTAATGACATTGTAATAATTGAATGTTAATGACATTGTAATAATTGAATGTTAATCACATTGTAATAATTGAATGTTAACGACATTGTAATAATTGAATGTTAATCATATTGTAATAATTGAATGTTAATGACATTGTAATAATTGAATGTTAATCACATTGTAATAATTGAATGTTAACGACATTGTAATAATTGAATGTTAATCATATTGTAATATTTAAATATTAATATGTACACTATCATAAACAGGAAGGTTTCAAGTTAATTTGAATTGTACGAGGAAGATAATAAAAGTCAAAGAAAAGCGGTACAGGGGGAAGAGAATGATAAATAGGGAGGAAGCGTTAAAGATGGTGGCGATAAATCGAGGTGGGAACACTTGTACGTCGATAGTACAAGAAAAGTATTTATACATTAAGAGCGAAGTCCCCGTGGCAGCATCTATTTCTATTTGGCTTCTCGTCTCCCATTCAGGTCAAACTTCCGGGGCAGTCGGATATCGAAAAATAACGAGAGAGCAAGAGGGCGAACACTCGAAAAAGATTACGATACTGGGCCGTTTGTTCAGAGAAATGGATATCGTGGCCCGTGGACACTCACGCTGGAAATTTCTATCGATTCTCGAGATTTCCGACTCTCTATCTATGGTTACCATCCCCCTTCTGCTCGTCGATATCTCCTTAAAAGGGCCACTCGCGTAACGACTCTTTCGCCTCTCGCTTCGTGAACGTGTAAGGCACTTCTGCCATATACGGCGACACCGAAACGCGTGTATGTACAGGGTGAATTGGAAATTCGAGAATCTGGGAAATTTGACTTAAAAATTATGGAACCTAGGAACTCGAGAATTCAGGATCGCAGGAATTTTGGAATTCGGGAAATTGTTTAGTATGAAATTAAGAATTTTGGGAATATCGGGAATTTGTAATTTGAAAATTTAAGAATTTGGGAAATTGAGAATTCAGTAATTTAAATTTCAAAAGTTGAGAATTTGTTAATTTGGGAAATTGGGAAATCAGAAATTCAAGAATTTAGACATTTGGAAACTTATGAATTCAGGAATTTCGGAATTTGAAAATTGATATCCCTGACCATTTTGAAATGAGAACCTTGGGAATTTTGGAATTTCGCAAAACTGTTTATATTTGGGGAATTTGCGATATTGAAAAATTTGAGTATTTGAGAATTCGTGTACGTTCTTTCCTCGTCGGTGATTCGAACGCGTAAATTTTCGTATCCCCTCGCCTTATGATTTATCTGTCAGGTGCGTCAGTCGGAACCAATTAATCACAGCTGCAATATTGAAATAGATAAAGAAAGTCGAAATGTTATGTCAACTTTGTATTCCAGGATCCCTGACTACGCAAATTATAAGCGGGTTCGAACTCCATATTGAAGGGTATTAAAAATGCGTGTAAGATTTATCGTGGTCGAGATGCGAGTGCGTCACGTGTCTGACTCGTGGAAACATGGCAAGGGATTATTTGTATTTGCGAGGGGATCGATGGAGTATCGGTTTTTAAATAGTAGATGGTTGTAACGATTTTATTGGCAGATTTTTGATGAGAAGAAGTTTTGCGAAATAATAAGCGGGTGAATGGAAGTTGGATTTTAAATGCGGTAGACACTCGTTATATTGCCAGGTGCTAATTGGAAACTTCTACAATATTAAATTCAACATATAGATTCCTGAATATGAACATCTGAAAATTTCACATTTTTTAAATTTCACAGATTTTGAACTTGAATATTGGATACAGTAGATTCTCGGTATATCGCCACAGGCTGGTTTGAGAATTAGTAAGTTCCGAATTTGTAATCTACACTTCTAAATGTGAACATTTAAAAGCTTCTCAATTTGTAAACTTTTAAAATTCGGAAATTGAGTACTGAATACAGTAGGCGTTCGTTATATTGCCGCGGACTATTTGACAGTTTCCAAGTTATTAACTTTGTAATTTAGATTTCTAAATGTTCACTTTTCAACATCCCTTATTTCGTAATTTCTAAATTTCTGACCGTTCCGAAAACATCGAAACGTAAAGCATCTAGACTCTAAATGCAATAGACTCTTATTATATCGCCACAAGTTATTCGGCAGTTTCTAAATTGTCATATTTGTAGTATAGATTTTTAAGCGTAAACATTTGACAGTTTCTAAATTCTATAATTTTAAGTTTTTAAATTATAGATTTAAAAATTTTGAAACACAAAAATTCAAAATTTGCAAATTTGCAAATGTCAATTTCCAAATTTCCGAATGTCTGTCCCTTCCAATTTCTGAATAACTCAATGACAGGAGAGTGCCACTAATTAACAAATTGCGCGTGAAATGGAACTAGCTAAATCGGCAATATACAGAACGGCGATATAGTGATAGTCCACTATATTCAAAGTACTGTCACAGAATGTTACAGAACATCTGTCCAGTTCTTGAATATAATAAGGATATGTATTCGTGCAAAATACGTTTGTTCAAATTTTTCACCGACTTCTCAATATCAAACAGTCGCACCCTATTCCGGGAATACTTTTTCGAGCAAGACATTTTTATCTAAGAGCAAGTATATCGAGGTACAATCCAATCTGCAGTCCCAGGGCACTCGTATCAACGATCACGAAAAATCCGAGAGGGTCGAATAAGACCGAAAGTAATCCAAGTAGGTCTTATTCACTACAATCGTCCGACGTGTAGCACTATGATTGCCATCGGTCTCTTCTCCACTTTTATCCTTTGTGATAAAACGCGTCACTCGCTTTTATCTTTCGACGGATATAGAACGAATTTCTGTATTCGTTAATCCATCGTATCTGTTAATTAGTACCGTTTATACGACACTCGATTATATATCCTTTTTATATTATTCGTTTCTTATTTGACTTCCATAAAGGATTGCTTTTTTTTACACACAGAAAGTCTTGAAACTCTTAACCAGTTTTCAATTATTTGTTACTTTTTGTTGTTGTTTACTATTATTTATTTATTCTTATCTAGGTTATTAATATTTCTTATCGAATTTTTAATTCATGGAGTGACTTGTAACTTTTAACCAGTTTTGAATTTTGTATTATTTTTATTACTGTTTATTATTATTTACTTGTCTATTGATTGTTATATATTTTATTATTATTACTTATTTAATTTGATCATATTTTATTACTTTTTATCCCGGTTTTATTTTGTCTTATTTATTACCATATATTACTACTTAATTGGAGTTAATTTATTACTATCCATATCTACTAAATATTATCTTGTTTATGATCTCATTTAAATTGATGATAATTCTTATTTCTTATTCTTTTATTAATTTATTAAAATAATATATAAAAAGTATAGTAAAATATTGCTTATGCGAGTGTAACAATAAGTGCAGGGAGTTCCGATGGCACGCTACGGCTCTGCATAGCCCCGCCCCGTATTCTCTGATTGGTCAATTTCAGCTGTCAATAACTCGATAACCAATAATCCTATCCAAAAATGCAAAAGGAACTTGTAGTTGCAAATTGCAATGCCTTTCACCATCCTGCGCTATAAATTAAAAGTTACGAGGCAGCCCGTGCAAACTCGTTAAGACGACGGCAACGTTTGATGTAAAAAACGTTTCATTTTCTTTTTGTTCAACGAAAGGAACAGGGAAAGTGCAAATTCTCTACAAAGCAATCTACATATTACGCGTCTAATTTCATGACTCGATTTATCTTTGAAACTCCGTGATACGATGGAAGGGATGTATCTTCCCGATTCCGTGTCCTCGCCTACTTTGCATCTTAAGAACTCCTAGGGAGTTAAATAAATTACACGCTCATAAAAGATCAAATACATCCCTATGATAATGCGGCGACATGGAATACAAATTTACTTGCAAATGAATGCACTGGGGAAACGATGTTTCAGGTGCTAAGAAATTTTAATGCTATGCAGAGCAGAGGGTCATGTATGGCAGGATTCAGTTTTCTGCGCAATTGAAAGTTTCGAAATTCGAAGAAATAGGAGTCCGAGGCGTTTACAGATTTGGGTATTTGGGAATACGAAAATTGCGAATTTGGCACTTTCAGAATTTGTCAACTTTTTCAGCTTTCAAAAATTTGGATATTTGTGGATTTTGGGACTATGGGATTTGGATTATTTAGGAGGTAGGAATATTGGAAGCTGGTTGGAGTCTGCCATTTGGAAGCTTTAACATTTGGGAAAGTTGGATATTTTAGAAATTTGGATCCTAGGGATTTGGGGATTTTCAAACTTGTATATTCAGTAGTTTTGGAATTTAGGAAGTTAGTTATTTGTAAATTGGGAATTTTGAAATTTTGAGAATTGAGAACTTGGTATTTAGAATTTTTGACCTCAGGAGAATGTACCAATTGGAAATTTAAGAATTTAGGAAATTTTGGAAATTGAGAATTCAGTAATTTAAATTTCGAAAGTTGATAATTTCTTTATTTGGGAAATTGGGAAATCGAAAATTCAGGAATTTAGACATTTGGAAACATAAGAATTCAGGAATTTTGGAATTTGAAAATTTATGACCCTGACCATTTTGATATGAGAAACTTGGGAATTTTTGAATTTCGCAAAACTTTTTATATTTGGGAAATTTGCGATATTAAAAAATTTGGGTATTTGAGAATTCGATAATGTGGAAAGTTGATCATCTTTCAAGCGCTAACTGGAAAATTTCTGAATATTCGAATTTAGGAATTAAGAAACATTTAAAATTTAGCAAATTTGAAAACTTCATAATTTTGTAATTATAAATGTGGAAATTTTATAATCTCAGGCAGTTCTCAATTTAGAAATTCAATAGTTTGGTAATCAGCCAATTATCAATATGTCAAATTTACAAATTTCCAGATTTGAAAACACATAAATCATAAAACATAATCAATGCATTCAGTGAGTATATTTCCCACACGAAACTCACGAACAGCGTTCTCGATTAATTAATGATGAACTGTGCGTTCATCAAACAGAAAGTCGTTTTGTATTCATAAGAAACATACCACAAACGGTGCAAAGAAAAGTAGTTCGGTCATCCATTTAGTTTAAAGTCGCCTGAAGGGGTTCTCATTCTAAGCAAGTGCAAGTAGTAAAATGCAAATTGCTCTTTAAAGAAGATTTCTTTGATTCCTTATGGCAAAGAGGCGTCGTGATAACTCACAAACAGCTTTTAAATGCTCGTCTTTGCGTTTTCGGTAGCCGCGAGGCAGCTAGCTAGTAAAAACTAGACAAAAAAGGTGGTGAGAGAAATGAAACGCTAGGCGCTTAAAGCCGTAGCCATACCGCGTGAAATCCTTTCGTTTTTCTTTCTCGCTTATTATATGCTTCTCTTTATCTTTCGCTCTCTCTCTTTACACCATATTCTTCTCGTATTTTAGAATAAATTCCGGCGCTGCTTTTGCATCTATTTTTTATCCACGCCGCTTCTCTATAATCGTAAGATCTGTTACTTTTCTCACGTTTCAGTATCGATAAATATTCCGGAAATATTCGATATTTTATTTACATATAATATTTTGCAACTTGTACATTGATATTTATTTTAATTTTTCCATTCGCTACTCATATTTGTTCTACAAAGATCGTGTGCTGGTGCAAATGGTTGAATTTTATATCTTTACGTTTTTGAATAAAAACTTTTTATTTGTAATTTGTAAGGATCAAAAAATATATTTGAAATGATTAATTGTTATATCAAATGCAGATGACGTGGATATGTATATGAGTTACAACTTCATTTCACTTTCTGTTCGTTTCTAACCTCGAATATATGTTTGTATAACAACAAAATTCGTTTTTAATAAATACATACATTGTCGGAACAAGGTACATATATATGAAACACTATATGTATACGTATTCGAAACATGGTCCATATGGAACACTGTATATGTATACGTATTCGAAACGCGGTACACATAAAACACCCTGTATACGTTTTTGAAAAGTGGAACATATGGAACATTGTGTATACGTGTCAGAAGCATGGAACACCCTATACACTTATTTGGAACACGGGTCGTATGTAACACACTGTATACGTTTTCGAAACGTGGATCACATAGAACACTGCATATATTACATGCATAACATACGTTTTAACAACACTGCATAACATACGTTTTCGAAACAAGGTTCATATATATGAAACACTCTGTATGTATACGTATTCGAAACATGATCCATATGGAACACTCTATATACGCATTCGAAACATGGAACACATGAAACAACCTGTATACGTTTTTAAAAAGTGGAACATATGGAGAATGTGGAACACCCTATACATTCATTTGGAACACGAATCGTATGAAACACCCTGTATACTTCTCCGAAACGTGGAACACATGGAACACTCCATATATTTATGAAGAATACGGAACGTATGTAACATCTCGTGTACGTTTTTGAAGCGTGTGCCCTGAAACGTAGGTACGATCCTGGTGACAGATCGCAGTTTTCTTCGTCATTCAGAATCGGTTTAGATGATAGCCGGAGGCATTAGAAGTTCGAAGGTTATCCGACAATTAAAAACTTCCTCAGGGTCGGTATCGACGTGGTCGTTGGAGGAAATGAAGCCCAGGAACAAAGCGTGCTGATTACTGGCGTGGTCGAAAGACAATGCAATGTAATGGGAATGGTTGGAACAATACAGGCAAGGCTGAGCAACTATCGCGAGGCGAATGCCTATCAACGTGTACTTCGATGAAGTGAACATACTACCAAGAGAAAGGTACGATCTACAGATAAACGCGGACCGCCGTGAATACCCTTCAGGAATGTGCCGATTCTTCTGTATGATCGTCGGTGATCGATCTCCGAAATCTAGTTTACCACGCTGTGAAACGAACTTTTCATTCGCCGGTTCGATCTGCTGCTCGAGATACCGCGGTACACGACCACCATTTTGTTCCCGAATGTTTTAGAATGGTGGAATCACGATATCTGTGTATGCGGTGAACTGACAACTTTTGAAGATACGTATTTTCGTGTATGGGGAAGTATCGGTAGTATTTTATGGCAGACTCTTGCTATATTGCCTTGTTTGAAGGCGTAGGGAAGAGTTGGGAACGGTGATATGGAAATGTTGATTTGGCAATTTGAAATTTATAAGCAAATTTTTGCAGTATTAATATTTGTAAAAACAGACAATCGAAATATCGAACAATTAAACAGTCGAACAATTAATTAATCGATTAATCAAAAAATTAAACCTTTGAGTAATTAATCGGGCGAACAATCGACCAATCGATCAATCAATCATTTAATCAATCAATCAATATCAATCGACCATTTAATTAATCAATCAATACATTACTCGATCAGTGGATCAACCGATCAATGGATCAATTGATCAATGAATCAATGGATCAATGCACCAATCGGTCCATCCAACAATGAATTGATGGATCAATGGATTAATGGATCAATTAATCAATCAATGGATCAACTGACCAATTGAAACATCATAATATCGAAAAATGGAAAATAGAAAATGGAAAAGTAGAAAAATGTGAAAATTGAAAAATCGAGAAATGGAAAAGTGAGAAAATTGGAAATTAAGGAATTGAAAAATGGACAAATCAGAAGTTCTTAAATTTCGAATGGTTTTACTCGAAAATGAAAATGTTCAGTTTTGACACTCGTACTTATGAAATTTGAAAATTTGCGGATATATGTATTACGATTGAATTCCGTTGACCCTTTCAAATCCATTAAATGGTACGACTTCTCGTTAGAAGAAGTAGAATGAGAAGCAATCAACCACAGACACGATTCAGTCAAGCAGATATTAAATGATGGATGTACGCACGCTTTTCCCTACAGTCCATTTGTAACACTGATTTAACCCAAAGCCTCGTCGATGCTGGGATTATGCGTCTTTTTATTCCTTCGTGTCTGCGTTTTTCTGCCTTCTAGAACTGTTGCGGTGCAGGACGATGATTAATCGATTGCAGATGTTCATGCAAATTGTGCCTCGCAAATATCTCTGTAAATCATAATATCGTTCCAAAAACTGTCCCTTATTTTGTATACAGAGACATTTATCCGCAGATTGCGTCCATAAATTTCTCCGGGAGAGGTTAGCTTCCGCGATTTTACTAATACTATTAATTATCTAAGGAATTTCTCTATCTCATTTATATTATTTTATAATACATCTCTCATTTATATTAACCAATTAAACCGGTTTGACGTGCACACGTGTCGGACCAAATGTCTATTCTGGTGAGCTTAACCTGTGTATATTTGCCCTGTAAACAAAAAATTACCATTGTCTATAAACACTCGTAATTACAATAAAATGTAATACGAGTACTATTCGGTGGTATGTTTCCTTTATATTATCAATACAACTGAAATGTATTTTATATGGATATAAAAATGTAGTTCTTCAATTTTCAATTTTCAATTTTCAATTTTCAATTTTCAATTTTCAATTTTCAATTTTCAATTTTCAATTTTCAATTTTCAATTTTCAATTTTCAATTTCAATTATCAATTTTCCATTTTTCGATATTACGATATTCCAATCGGTCGATTGATCCACAGATTGATTGATTCCTCGAGCACCGAGTGCGAACAGCGTAACCAATGTAACTCGTCATTATAGCGCAAAGGGTTAACGACGGACGAATATCCTTCGGACGTACAACGCACGCACCAGCGTATTATTTGTACGTTTGCATATTTTAAGCGAATAAATTACAGCTGCCGTACGCATATGTTGCCGGGGATGAAATATCCGCAGCCGAGCGATTAATATTCCCCGGTAGCAACGATAATTCCTTACGCGAACGTGGCTCATCCCACATCCGCCACTGCGCCAAGGCGAAATCACGTATTTACTATCCAGCATTTTTATCGGCTATGTCACGCCGCGGCGAATAGCGTTATTGTCGTCCCACTTGGAAATTATCCAGGCTACGATTCACGTCGGAGTCCGTGAACAACGCGAATATCAATATTTGTTGGCGCGCGTTGTTGGTTCCACCGACTCCGGTTACACATTGTTAAGCTAATTTCCGTCAGATTTATGGTGCGCCAAGTTTCGAGCGTGTTCCTGGACGAAACTTTCCAAATGGAACACTTAAAAGTCGCGAGGATGTAAATGGGTTAGGTGACGGGATAACGGCATTCGAAATGTTCGGTCGAGTTTCGTGGAATTTGGCATTCTTCGGGATCGTTCGGTCAGATTCGGAAAAATGCAATATATTTCGAGATAGTTCGGTCAGGTTCGGAAGAATTCGGTTAAGCTCCGAAAAGTTGGGTTAGGTTGGGCTCGAAAATATTTGGAGGCGTTTGGAAAAGTTACGGGCTTGAAAAATTGAAAAAAAAACTAAATTTGGGAAACGTATGGATTCATCAATTAGGGGATTCTAGAATTTGAATTTTGGAAATCTAGGAATTTCCGGAAAACTGAGGAAGTCTAGGCATTAACGAATAAAGAATATTTCACGTAGGAATTTCGAAAGTGGACATCTCGGAATTTGGAAATCTCAAAATAAGAAATTTGGAATTTAAGGATTTCCGAATTAGAAATTTGAGACTTTTTGGATTTTAGATTCAGTGACTTAGAAAGTTTAGGATCTCAAAATTGAGAATTTGGGAATTCGTCAATCAGAATAATAGATATTTAAAAGTCTAGAAATCTGGGAATTTTCGAATTATGAATTTGCAAATTTAAATGTACCGAAGTTGAAAATTTGGAAATCTGGGTATTTCTAACAAAAGTAAGCAATCTCTGAATCTACGAAATTAGGAATATGAAATTCTATGAATTCTATGATCAAAAAATGCCTTTGAAGGCAACAAATTTGTACAATTAAAAATCCAGAAACCTTTCTGTTAAAAAATGTATAAATTTGTAATTATAAATTTTTAAACATTCAAAACAGGATCTACGAAGAACAGAGAATTTCAAAATGTACCCGCACGCCAATTTAACTACTTAATATCACAAGTCATCGTACGTAACAACGATACAGCTTCTTCCTGTTTCATCGAGTTATTTATGATCAAATTCCCCAGTGTGAAAGCACGTGCGTCATCGTTCCAAATCTTCGAAGTACAGTTACGAACGCTAGGGAACACCAGCGTCCGACATTAAATCTCCGTTGTGTTCCCCTGTCCCGAATTTCGCGTAACAACGCTCCTTGCTCGAAGATATTTGCAAACTTGCGGACTCCACGCGTCCTGGCTGAAGTTAGTCATCTTCGTGGATCGATCTACTGCTCGTGACTCGGTCGTTTCCTCGGCCCTCTATAGCAATTGATAAATGGTAAATCTGTAAAGTACCGTATGCGGTATGGTTGTTCGGCCGGTGTTGTTTGTGAAAGGTTTTTGTCGGTGTGGCGCCAGAATAGCCATCCTCGTTGGAAACCTTCCCACATCGCGACCACCATTCGTTTACCGTGTCACCTCCTCACAGAGGAGCAGAGTCATGTGACATAACAATTCTAATCGACGTTGCGACCGTGTCTGTAAAAACATTCAAGATACAGAGACATATGTACAGGTTCAATAGATGTATCTTCATTGTTCCAGAGGAACTGCAAAAATTAACTTATGTAAGAGGACAAAGAGGATGGCGGAAGAGGTCAGAAGTTTTATTAAATCAATTTCACACGGACGTGATTTTTAAAATGGTTTAATCTTAATTCGTCGAGCGATTGACCGAAACTGTCTCTTCTCAGAAACCGTTTCTCGCTTTTATACACTTCGGTCGTTTTTCGTATCTTGCCGCAAAAGAACGCCGCGAGTTTTTAGCGGGTCCGACATACGCAACTGCCGCGAGTCTCTGGTGGGGTCCGACACACGCACGTGCCGCGACTCTGTCAAGTCGACACACGCACATGCCGCGACTCTGTCGGGTCCGACACACGAGTATGCCGCGCTTCGACACCTCAAAGGTCGGCTTCTACACTTACAACTTAATTGCAATGACGTTACAATTTTGCGATCAAGTTATGTGATCTTATTTTTTTGGGATGACGACCCAACTCGAACTGAACAGTAATTGGCAAAATCATTAAATGAAATGCCTTGGTCTTTTATTGCTGTTATGTTGAACCTTCGATATTCTAAACTTTCTAAGATCTATAATAACATCTACACCCTTGAAAATTACGTGCCGTCTGTACTAAAAAAAACGGAAACAATTTGTGGATACACCTGATATTTGGTGACAGTGACTTGATGCGAATCAACATGTCCCTAGTATTTGGGATTATTTAAGTCGGTAATAACAAAGCTGACTAGGTGCTGGGTGCTTGAATTCCTCTCCATTTCTCCCCTCCGCAGCCCCCTTCGTGTGCCAACCCTCTTTAACATATACAGTGAAATTTAATTACTCCGAGCGGGCACTCGCCGAAACTCCACTTGAGCGTGTAATAATTTCGTCGGAAGCCGAGAGAAATGCCGGGAACGGGGAGGATTCGGAAAACGACGCCTCTCAACCTCCTTGCCGAACGGAAACTAGCGAGTTCCCGAGCTATTCTAATCCCTTTCTCGGCCCGTCCCCTCTTTTTAATTCCCCGTCTACGTGAACGAAACTATTAATCGAACGTCTGCTTCCTATGGTGTCCCTTAGACTATGAAATCTACGCTAGTTTTTCATTTTTAAATAGAAAATTTATTTTTGGGCATTGGGAAAACGGTTAAGCATCAAAATAATATTGAATGTCTTCAGCTGAATGTCTTGAGCTGAATGTTTTGAACTGAATGTCTTGAGCTGAATGTCTTGAACTGAATGTCTTGAACTGAATATATTGATCTGAATATATTGATCTGAATGTCTTGATCTGAATGTCTTGAACTGAATGTCTTGAACTGAATGTCTTGAGCTGAATGTCTCGAGCTGAATGTTTTGATCTGAATGTCTTGAGCTGAATGTCTTGAACTGAATGTCTTGATCTGAATGCCTTCAGCTGAATGTCTTGATCTGAATGTCTTGATCTGAATGTCTTGAGCTGAATGTCTTGAGCTGAATGTCTTGAACTGAATGTCTTGAACTGAATGTCTTGAGCTGAATGTCTTGAGCTAAATGTCTTGAACTGAATGTCTTGAACTGAATGTCTTGAACTGAATGTCTTGAACTGAATGTCTTGAACTGAATGTCTTGAACTGAATGTCTTGAACTGAATGTCTTGAACTGAATGTCTTGAACTGAATGTCTTGAACTGAATGTCTTGAACTGAATGTCTTGATCTGAATGTCTTGAACTGAATGTCTTGAACTGAATGTCTTGAACTGATTGTCTTATAACAATGTAAAATATACAGTGTAGTACCCAAGAAATATATAACGATTCTCTAGTTAATCATTTACAATGGTAAAATCAGTTTCCTCGAATAGAGAATAGTAACTTTGCACTCGAACGATGACTCACTCGCGCCGTTAGGTTTAATACGACTGCTTCTGACGTCCCGAAGTCCTGCAAGGGTGTTCCGGGTCCCCCATCAAGAAATCAGAGTTGCCATGCTCTTCGCCGGGGTCGATTTGCTATATATTGATTTTATCGGAATGGCTAAATTGGCAGGGGGTGAGTAATGTACATCGAGTTAAGTGTGTTACTTGCACATGAATGGACAAGGACAGCGTTTTATTAGATGTAGATATAAAATATTGTCAGTAGTTTTGTAAAGTAAGCATACAGTGTTATGTAATGTGTGTTATGTATGATCATAATGAAACGGACAATAGTCGTGGTTAGTTGTAGAGAGATAAGCTTCGAAAGTATTCGCCAAACTTTTGTATCGGAAAGTTTTATGGTCGCTTACCAACCAGCAAAGATATATTCCAAGTTTTAGCTTCTTTTGTGTTTGTTTATTTGAAACTTCTAGTGTGATTAAGATCGTCGAAAATGGTTCACCCTTTCAGTTGGTAATTTTATTTGTTGTAAATGGGGTGCGGGAACTTGTTTCCTCGTGTATGACCGTTTTTATAGAGGCAAGACTTGATGCGTGTGACGAAATTATTTATACTTTGAAACGAAAGATGGTTGCTGAGAAAATCGGCTTGAACTTGTACATTTTTTAATTTTACGATTTGAGAATTTCTTTGAATAAGTACAAATTTTGTAGTAGGATTTATAAATTTGCAAGTGTGAAAAACTTAGGAATTTCCAAACTTAGAAACATTCCATCTTAAAATTTTTTAATTTCTGAAATGTGGAAATTTGAAAATGTGAAAGCGTGAAAACGTAAAAATCTAAAAATCTAAAAACGAAATCATAATACATTCTTAAAACCCATCATCAGAATGTGAAAACGAAACAATGACTAAATTCCTACATCTAAAAAACATAATTTTTTTTGCATAAATCGTAAAAAGTTATTAATTACACGTTCGCGATGATACGCCAAAAAAATCCAATTTTCCGGTTAGAATAAGGATTCACATAAGCCGTAAATTACGAAGAGTGACGAATGAACAAATTATAGAAGGGTTAACCAGGTTCACGCAAGCAGACGATGGCTATCGTCCGTAGAAGGGTGCTCTAACGATGATGCATGAACCATGAGACCCATAATGTTGGAGAGCGGTTGCAAACGGTTAGTAAAGAGAACGCGTAGTCCAATAATTACGTAAATATCGGCCACCCCTTGTACCTTTCACAATAGAAATGATCTAGGATCCCTTTACTGCCGTTCTAGCCAGAGAATTTCTGTCTAGAATGTGGTATTTTGCACCGGACTAAACGTTTAATGCTTCTGTTCGCCGTAACACGATATTAACTCGGTCAATATTTTCAGTTTAGATTAAATTGTTATGCCTCTTGAAATACACCACGTATCTACCGAATAGAGCTGCAATAGACGAAAGCTAAATCATTCTTGAAAATTCGTCGAAAAATTCGTTCGACGCATTTTGTGAATTCAATTAATAATGTATTAAGTAATTCTGTATTAAATTCGTTTTGTGTTAAATTATTTAACAAACTTACATGAAAATATTTTTACCAGGCGGTATATTTGATGCATAACGATCTTAAAGATACATACTTTTGTATATTTATAATTTTATAATTTTATAATTTTATAATTTTATAATTTTCTGAGTTGATTAGTTGATTAGTTATTAATTTGATAACTTGACAACTTGATAATTTGATAACTAGATAAAGTATAACTTGGTAGCTTGACAATTTCATTACTAGATAATTAAATAAATGTATAATTTCATAACTTATTAATTTGATAATGTGATCATTTATAAACAATATAATCTAAGAATTAATAACGTGAGAATTCGGAAAATTTTTGGGAAGTCCGAAAATTATGTATGTAGGAACTTTTAAATATTTTAATCATACAATTTCTAAATTTGAAGAAATTGGAAATAAGTAAAGTCCAAAATTAAAAAAAATGGTAAAATATAAAGCTTGACAACATTGGAAATTAAAAAATTTGTAATATGACGTGTACGAAGATTTTCTGTAAACATCAAATACCGATGTACTAGAAATCAAGTACTAGGATTTAGATACTTGAGTCTAGGTGCTAGAAATGAGATACGTGATTGATGTCAAGTAGCAAACATCAAGTGCCATATATCGGTTACCACGGATACAGATATCAAAAGGTAATATTATGTAGCAGCTGGCACAGATATTCAAATAAACATATTCAGCTTATTTTCAATCGACAAAACATTCTTATGAATAAGTAATATTCATTCAACTCAAAATCGAACACCATATGTAACACTTTAAGTACAATACATATTTGTTTTTGTGTTCGCAATTTTCAGCAAAATAAACTTTATCTTGCAATGTTTGCCGTTCAATTTTAGACTTTATTTTGAACGGAAGAAAATGTATAAAGAAAAATATATTACAACAACTAAAAAGTGCGTACGCTGTGTAATTTAATCATAATACTATTACAATCAAACAAGTTTTAATTTAATTAGAATATAATATTAAAAATAAATAAATAAATAAACGATTATATTATATAATATATTACTTCATGTATATTATATTATACATAACATATTTTCATGTGTTTACTTTTATTATTTGTTTTGTACTTTATTTATTTTTAATTATTTTATATTTTGTGTTGATCTATGTAATATAGTTTTCATTTATTTTACACACATATTTTATTTAATATTACATTTTAAATGAATTTCAACTTTTATTTTATATCTTATAAATATGTACAAAAATAATATTTTGTATATATAATAAATAATGATGTAAAATAGGTAAAGTACAGTTATGGAATTTTGTTAATAGACAAATTAGAAGGTTTTTTGGTCATTTTTGATAGTTGTTGAACGTTTGTCGCAATTAAACGTATACATAGATGGATCGTTACATAATTACAGAGTTTCTGGTGAACCACGTCAGGCAGTTCTCTAATCTAACGTAATCTCCGCTGGGCTAGCCTCCAATTTAGGAATACCAAGGATGTTTCCAGTTCCCTCTATATACAGACGCAATATCCTTCATACACGTATGCATAAATCCTCGTACGGTTATTGAACAACCTCTATCGGATATTTCCTCATCGTCAGCACCGATCGATGAACATCAAATATTTTAAACGTCGACCATGAAATTTTAGCCTTCTGTGCACAATGGTCTTACACCGTTAGCGTTTGACCAATTTTTACAGTTTTACACCATCAAATATTCATATTTTTATGTTTTCATTATTAAGAATTTTTAATTTAGAAATTTGGGAAATGCGAAATTTGGGAGTTTAGGAATTTAAGAATTTGAAAAATTAGGAAATAAGGAATTTGGGGGATTTGGGGTTGTGAAATTTAGGAATTTTGGAATCTGAGAAAGTTGAGATTTTTATAGACTTTGGAATTTGTAAATATAGGAATTTTGATGTTTGAGAGTTTAGGAAATTATAAATTTTGGAATATGAGTATCTGGAAATTTGGGAATTTCGAAATTTAGGAATTTAGGAATTTAGGAATTTAGGAATTTAGGAATTTAGGAATTTAGGAATTTAGGAATTTAGGAATTTAGGAATTTGGGAATTTATATATTTGAAAATTTGAATGCTGGATATTTGCATTTATTAAATTTTGTAAACTTATGAACTGGTAAATTTGTACATCGGTAAAATTGTGAATTTGTGCATTTATAAATTTGTAAAATTGTAAACTGCAAAATTGCTAAATTTATAATGTTTTAAATGAACAAGAATAAAAATTGAATAACTTCCAAATTATATTTTAAATATAACAGAAGCACTTACACAAGTGATGGTTACATACCGGACAATGGCAAACGAGAACATTACACCCGATACTCTTTCTATAACAAGTTATTTCAGCAAATGTACTCAAAAGTAACGAACATTGTACATAACCTGTAAAAACGCGTTGAATCTCCAAACGGTACAGTAAAATTTAATAAATTGTTGCTGAGCGTATTGCCTGTCACGTTCACAAGTTTTCGACACATTTACAAGTGAAATTGCGTTCGCGCTCGAAGCAGCGACCCTAAAGCTCCGTGTTTATTCTGAATATTTGTTTTACACGAGATTATCGTGGGACCGAGTTTTAAACACTTTGAGGACAAGTTTTGAAGCACGCGAAGCGTCGTTTTGTGGAAATCAGTTTTACAATTCAAAGAGCGTTCGAAGGCGTGCCAGTAATAAATATAAATACTGAATCGTTACAGCTTTAAAAGTGTTTAAGACTCAAGGTTCGTCAATGTATACTGAAATTAAATAATTCAGTTAGGCGTTTAGACCACCCCCTTCATGTTAACCTCTTCAGGCGCTTCACATATGTGGACAATTAGTTCATAACCTATATAAAGTGACATTCTTTTCCGAATACGTTCAAAAATAAATATGTAATTTTTCCTGAATTTGCTAACCAGGAAATAAAACTTATTTGCCATAAGGACAGTAGAAATGTCTTCATATGAAACATATATGTACACCTCCGAAAGGATTGTTCAACACGCTGAGTAACACGCTAACGCAGTTGAAAATTTGATTAGATAGTATTTTTATGATTGATAAATCCTACCAAATCAAGTAATTATTACTAGTATTTTCAATTAGATAAATGAACAAATTCTTAATAAATAGATGATTGATTCATATGGAAACTTTAGCGTCACCCATATGTGGATAACGTGGCGATCAAAGTGTTAGCAACATCAGCAAAATATTACGATCGTTAGGCAGTAAAAATAATTTGTTATATCTAAACATTTATTTCCAATACTATCGAGTAGCATTTACTAATATCTTCAAGAAAATTATTATGGGTTTTGTATGTGCACCACACATTTGGACAAATGTCCACATTTTATTTGTAATTATTTCTTGAAATTCTGAATCATGAATTTCATTCTTTATATTGCATTTTTTTTATTAAACAAATATGAAATAATATATACACGGCATCTTATAACACGGTTTCGCTATAACACGATTCATAAATTGCGGGAATCCTCCTACAACACGGCATCCTATAACACGGTTTTGCTCTAACACGATATGAAAATTGCAAAAACCTTTGTACAATACATCACTGCACTTCTTCGGCCGCGGCAATGCTTGCCGTCTTAAACATGCACAGTTGGGGAAAGCAACAGTCCAGACTATTAAGACAAATGAAAAAGAAATAAGAAGTGCTGTTGCTGCAAGATCTTTGACATCCGCATACATTTATATTTTTAATAAAAATTAAGTTGTTCATGTAGAATTAAACAAAAAATATTTGTTTTTAATAAGTTTTCGGAACGTAACCCCCCTTTTTGTATTGGCTCTGGGTCTCGTATAACACTGTTTCACACAACACGGCATTTTCTAGGGACCTAACTACCGTGTTATAGGAGGGTTACCTGTAATTAATGTTCTTCGTTGTAATCGAAATTAAAAATTCGTCTTTGAAGAGGGTAAGAATGACCTAATTTATGGTACTCTTTCGTGGCCCCAGTGATATCTAATGCCATAACAGTTTAACAGACACGTGTAGCGAATGCCCCGAGCGCCCATCTCGCCTCGGTCGCACCCCCGCCGAACACCGAATACCTGGGACCTACCCCTACCCAGCGACCAACCCCAGTACACAGAATAAATAACCGAAAACTTCTCGTTTTTACTCACTCAGCTACGACTTGACTTATCTGCTTCATTAGCTGCACCCTTGTGTGGACAGTCTACGGACGGATAAGCAAGTACAACTCTGCTTCTAAAGCGCTCCCCGTGTGGGACCCACCAGGACAGAGTTTGAGTATAGTATTTTACTTCAGTTATTTTGCTTCACCCATCTGACTAGACTAAGTTCAGAAATAGTTTAAGTCTCTATTGTAACTAATTTAATAAACTTTTAAATTGTAACTAACCAACGTTACACAGGTAAATATGCGCTGAAATAGGAATAGTGTCCCACATTGGGGTCGCTGGCTCTAACATTATCTCCATGTGTGGACGCAAGAAGACGAAAGGGTGTGTTTGACAGGTTTCCCGTTAATCACGATCGCCATTAATACCCTTCATCAAAACGGTGACCACCGAAGTCGTCAGTGATTATTCTTCCCGAGGAGCATCTTCTAATGAACGTTAGGTCCCTTTTATACACCGCCGTTGAATAGGGATGAGTGTCGCTTTATTCCTCAATCCCGACTGTGTCTGCTCGTTTGCCCGAAAGCGTGCTGCACTTTTGCCCTTCTCCTTTGTTCGTACTTTTTTTTTTTAAGGGGGAGAAACGAACAATGATGACACACTTTCTCAGACGGGATGGCTGCGACAGGACGAGTCGGTGATCCTCGGGAGAGAGGCTCATACTAAAATTTTCTTTTTCTACGGCCGCCTAGCCTCTTTGAATCCGTCTGTCCTCACACGTTCCCTTTGATCCACCCAACTCTTTGTCGCCTTCAAACACCTTTGAACCCGTTCAATTCGTGTGACCGTGCCGAAACTTTGAATATCCATTTTTGGATATTCCGCGAAGAAAGTGTCTCGCTTTAAAATTATCAGTTTTAAGGTAAGCAGTTTTAGTTGAACATTCTGTGTGACGATGTTTAACGTTTCTTTTCTTATTTGCACTTTTTATCTTGTTATACATTGCATTTTTGACTGTTACATTGACGTTGACTGCCACGCTAACACAGTTGAAAATTTTATCAGATAGTATTTTTATGATTAATAAATCCTACCAGATATGTTCGCAAAATTTTGCTTTATTTATTATTCATAGGTCCACGTAATTACCACTAGGGTTTCCAATTAGATATGAACAAATTCTTTCTAAATACATGATTGATTTATATGGAAATTTAAGCGCCACCCATATGTGGATGACGTAGCGATCAAATTGTTAAACATTGCATAGTGTTGTCTAATTGACACAATAATTTCCAACAATTTAAATACAAGGAAATAATAAGTCCGTATAAATCACTGTAAATTTGTACAAATTTCTGAAAGCATGTATCAGTTTCTATAAGTTTCTACAAGTTTCACTAAGTTTCTGTAAGTTATTCTAAATTTCCATAAGTTCCTGTCACTTTTTGTAAGTTTACATAAGTTTCTGCAAGTATTTATAGCTCCCTATAAGTAAATTCTTACAACGATAGAAGTTTCTATAAAACCCTAAAAAGCCTCAAGAAGTTTCCCTAAACGTTCATAAGTCTCTACAAGTTTCTATGAATCCTTGTAATTTGATATGAATCTGAATATAGCTCCGTTGAATGAGTTGATGCGAATCTAAATAAACCTCAATAAATCTTTACAAACCCCTATAAATCTCAACAGACCACTATAAATCTGCACAAATCTCTATAAATCGCTTTAACTCGATCGACAAAATGGATGAAACGACTTCCCCGGACGCCAACTGCAGGGAGACTCTTGCATAACCTCCGGAGGTAATAAATAAGTAATTAAACCGATAATGCGTGTTGCCTACCACATATTTTAGTTAATAGTGGCAACTCCATCCGTTACACCGCCATTTTCCCTAGAGAACCGTGCCTCGAACATTAACACGTCCCCTGCCACAGCAATCATAATTCGATAATCGAAATTTCATAATGAAGTTATTGGCTACGCGATTGTTTTTAATAACCGTCATTTCGCGATGACAAAATATCGAAATTGAAATGGTAATTGTTCTATCGCGTGCCAAATATTAACGAGATTCACATAGGAACCAGAATTCTAACCAATTTTCTTGCTAGTTCGGTTGAGGTTATATAGAGTGTCACGTTTGAAACAATCATAAAAACAACATAAAAAATGTATGGAATAAAAATAAAGTAATTTCCAGAACATAATTTGATGTTAGTTTCGCAGGTATAGGCGCGGAGACATACAAAGATCAACTTTTTGTTCTTCTTGAGAATGTTGTTACTCCATGATAGCGATTTGAGCATTTCTTGATAGCAAGATAAATATACGTTCATTTTTTAATACGATGATTGCTTCTCTCATCTTGAATCGGTCTCTATCTACATGTACTGTTCATGTTTTATAGGAGATTCTACAGGGTGAGTCACCTAAGAAAAATCACCTGAATAATTTATACATTTTTAAAGATAGTAAGAAATGTTTTAAATAACAGTTGTTTGGATTCGAGGGGCCCACTATGCAGTTCACGTAACTTTTCCTCAGGTGAAGCTGCTTAGAAGATTTGATGGTCAACTTAGTTTTTTCAATGGCACAACGACTATAGTCATTCGAGATTATTCAAAGTCATAAACGGATGAACAATATGAATACACTGTGAACAATTACAGGATCAGATACTTCCAGCTTTATTAATGAAATAAGATGGAGTCTCCTCGAAACGTAAACAAACTTTGTCGAAACGCATAAGACTAAATTTCTGTAACTTGAAACTGATGATAATATTGTTCATCCGTCCATTAGAATCTTATTAGCAATTTTATTAACATCGAATCATGTCCCACTCGGAGTCAAATAACTGTGATCGGTGATATTTACTGGTATCACGAATAATTTCGGAGATACTCGAGGGGACCACTTCAAATGGAACAGCCTGTACGTTTCATGGCCGTGTCCACGGCGAGAAACAAACAGAGGCGATTCAGAAGATGTTTTCGGCGCAATTAAATTCTTTACCGGTTGGATATTGCGCCGGTCTCTTTAATATTTCATGAAAGACCGTGGCGGAGCCACAGTGACAGGTTCTCCTCGTGTAAAACTCGGCTGGGCAAAGTTTCGAGAGCATCGGCGACGCGAGACACGACGCGACGGTATTAAAAACTCCCCCGGAGAGTCTGTTAACAATTTTCATTCTGCGCCCGGTGCATCTGTGTCCTACTTTTCTCTGACGTGCACTTTAGTTCGGGGTATTTGAATTTATATTAAAAATCGTAGGTGCGTGTGTGTGTGTGTGTGTGTGTGTGTGTATGTATGCGGTTACGTGTTACGGATCCACGGATGAACGAAATGGAGAGCTTTGTTTCGTAATCCGCTCGAGATGTTTCGAATTTTTCTTCTTAATTGGAGCAGTTTCAAGTTCCTAGTTACTAATTGGAATATTCTGTTCGGGGATTCGTTTCGTCCGCTTTCTGAAACTTTATTGCGCTACCGATGCCGCATTAGCGTGTTTGTTAGAACGGCGAAAATGGAGATTCATTGTAACGCATAATGAAATAAACCTGGTTATTGTAAATAAGAAAATTTTATGTTTCAATGTCTTTTAATAGTTATAAATATAATCTTTGGATTTTAGGTTTTCGTTTCACTAGATTTCTGGACTACTATGTTCTTAGATAAGTGGGTTTTTATTTTTTGGATACCTAGATTTTTATTTCTTTGGATTCCTAGGTTTTATTTCCTTGCTTCTTAAATTCCTACTTTCCTAGGTTCCTAGATTCCCAGATTTCTAGATTCCTAAATTACTTTATACCTAAGCAGGTTTCTAGATTCTTGGATTTCTAGGTTCATAGATTTATAGATTCATAGATTTATAGATCCCTAGTTTTTTAAGATTAGCAGCTTTCTTAATTCCTAGATTCCTGGTTTCCTACATTCCTAGATTCCTAGATTCCTGGGTTCCTAGATTCCTAGATTCTTAAATTCCTAGATTCCTAGATTCCTAGATTCCTAGATTCCTAGATTCCTAGATTCCTAGATTCTTAGATTCCTAGATTTCTAAATTTCTCGATTTCTAGATTTCTAGATTTCTAGATTTCCAGATTCCCAGATTCCCAGTTTCCCAGATTCCTAGATCCCTAGCTTTTTAGATTCGTAGATACCTAGAATGCTGGATGCTTATGTCCCTACACCTTCGTACCTCCATGTTTCTCTAAATATCTTCATATCAGAGCTAGTTATTATAATATAATAATTGTACAGCTCGATTTCCCCTAGAGAAACTGTCGACACAGTACTTTATTTCGATTCGTTGAAAGAAATCGTTAACTTCCATTGGAAACAAGTTTTAAGCACACGACTCAATACCGAAGTGTTCGGTAATAAACAGGATGACTTTCGAGCAACAACTTTCGCCGTTGTGTATTCTACAAAAAAAAAATATCGAAAAAAGCAAAGGTGCCTAATGAATGAAACACTCAATACAACTTGACCCAAGTGGAAGCCGCATTCGAACGCGGCCATTCAGATTAACGAACACATTGAGCGTTTAAGGAAATTCGCCACTTTGCCCGATGAAAAACTTCAATTTCGCTTCTTACGCGATCGAAGCACACTGGAGTCGAATTGAATAGTGGACATTCGGCTGGAGAATTCTCATTTTACGATCACGGCTGTCCTATGCAGCGTGTAGCCGTAAAATTCGATGAAATACGCGAAACGAAGCCCCGTTGAAAAACGGGGGATCGAGATTCTCCGGAGACGCTCGCGAACGACTGTAGAGATCGTTTCCCGAAAGTGGATGTCCATGCGGGAATTAGGGTCGCGACGAAAATTCGATTATTCGAAGAGAATTCAAATTTGAAATCTGTCCATTCGAATACTTTTGGTCATTTGGACAATTCGAATATTTTGGAGAATTTGGATAATTCGAATATTTTTTATGATTTGCTTAATTCAAATGTTTCGCGTGAATTTGTGTGATTGGAACATTTTGAATAATTTTAGTAATTTGATTATTTTTGATAATTTGCATGATTCGAATAATTTAGAGAATTCTGATGAGTGAAATATTTTGGACGATTTGGGTCATTCGAATATATTTTATGATTTGGATAATTTGAACATTGTCGACTTTTTGGAAAATCCAAACATTTTTGATTATTTGAACAATTCGAATATTTTGGAGAATTTGGATAATTCGAATATTTTTTATAATTTGCTTAATTCAAATGTTTCGCGTGAATTTGTGTGATTGGAACATTTTGAATAATTTTAGTAATTTGATTATTTTTGATAATTTGCATGATTCGAATAATTTAGAGAATTCTGATGAGTGAAATATTTTGGACGATTTGGGTCATTCGAATATATTTTATGATTTGGATAATTCGAATATCTTTTATGATTTGGATAATTTGAACATTGTCGACTTTTTGGAAAATCCAAACATTTTTGATTATTTGAACAATTCGAATATTTTGGAGAATTTGGATAATTCGAATATTTTTTATAATTTGCTTAATTCAAATGTTTCGCGTGAATTTGTGTGATTGGAACATTTTGAATAATTTTAGTAATTTGATTATTTTTGATAATTTGCATGATTCGAATAATTTAGAGAATTCTGATGAGTGAAATATTTTAGATGATTTGGGTCATTCGAATATATTTTATGATTTGGATAATTCGAATATCTTTTATGATTTGGATAATTTGAACATTGTCGACTTTTTGGAAAATCCAAACATTTTTGATTATTTGAACAATTCGAATATTTTGGAGAATTTGGATAATTCGAATATTTTTTATAATTTGCTTAATTCAAATGTTTCGCGTGAATTTGTGTGATTGGAACATTTTGAATAATTTTAGTAATTTGATTATTTTTGATAATTTGCATGATTCGAATAATTTAGAGAATTCTGATGAGTGAAATATTTTGGACGATTTGGGTCATTCGAATATATTTTATGATTTGGATAATTCGAATATCTTTTATGATTTGGATAATTTGAACATTGTCGACGTTTTGGAAAATCCAAACATTTTTGATTATCTGAACAATTCGAATATTTTGGAGAATTTGGATAATTCGAATAGTTATAATGAAAATACAGGAAGTCGGGAGACACAGGGATAACAAGGATCTAATACTAATATCCTCCAGTCAAACGCAACATACATCTCTCTTGATTACGGGAAATATAAAATGGCGACACATTCCGCCACTTGCTTTCAGTCTCGGAAGAAGGAGGATCGGTTAATACCCAACAAAATAAATATTAAATAAAATAGTCTTGAGTAAACGTTCGCGCGTGAATAACGAAGCAACCTCCGTCTATATCGCCATTTTCCCTAGGGTAGTTTACAGAGCCCAGTGCCGTGTACACTATCGCCCCGGGCCCCTTGCACCTCCACGTTGCATAAGTAGAAACAAGAATAAAAGCGGGTCAAATGCCTCTGCGAAATAGACAGAGACTTTGCAAATTATCGGACATAACAGGTGATCTAAACAAGACTTGACTTTCTGTAAGGGTAATTCAATCGTTGGAGGAAAAGTGAAACCCGTGTCGTGAGGGTTAAATGTTAAATAATTTCAGTATCAGATAGGCTAGTTTGTGAAGCAGGTGGACTACACTTCAGCTTTATCGCATAGTACACCCTCCTTGATCCACATCAATCTCTATGACCATCATCTTCGTGTTTCCCTTGAATAGATCATCAACCCTATCTTCAGTCTCGGGCTCTTGTATGCATAATCTGGAACACTCTCGTTACTCCACTAACATTATTAACCCTTAAGACTTTAAGAACGCTGAGAGCCGATGCTTTCCTGAGATTTCTACAAAAAAAAGCACTTTTTTGTTGTGTACATTGCTTCGCGTCCTTCTTCCTCGGCTTTCTGGTAAATTTAACGTAAACCTTGGTGAATTTCCCGGGATATCGTCATTAAATTGTGAAACCTAGCAAATTCTAATATTGTTAATAATTGTCAATCATTTTTAATTGCTACTAACTGTTAATAACTGGTAATCATTTTTAATGACTAGTAATTGTTTATAAACCTCTTTCTGGTTGAGGAAATATAATATAAATAATTTTTAAATTACGTAAACGATATAACTTATACTAAATTCATATATCCCTAGATTGTTAAATTTCTATATAACTGAATCACTGGCTTGCAATTATTATATTCCAGTGAAGGAGAAGATGTTTGGAATTCTATATCACTATGTTCTGAGGTTTCTGTGTTTCCAGATTTCAGTGTCCCTAGTACCCCAAATTACTAGATCCCTAGATTCTTAAACTTCAATCACCCTCAATTTCAATATATTTATATTTCCATATACCTAGATCTCTATATGTATAGGTTTATAGAAATCTTTGATTCTCAGATTTCTATTATTCCTAAATTTTTTAATCCCCTAGACTCGTATATTACCTAGATCACTCTGCATATATTTCGTAAAACCTCATGTACTCTAAATCTCTATGCATATTTTCTATGTCCCTATATTTCCCAAATCTCTATGTTCTCCATATCTCTATGCATCCTAGATTCTTATATTACCTAAATTACTATATTTCATAAATCCCTAAAACCCCAAATCTCTATATCTCCTGTAGTCCTATATGTCCCAAATGTCGATATCCCCTATACCTCTATGCCCCCTGGATTCTTATATTACCTAGTTTACTATATTTCATAAATCCCTAAAACCCCAAATCTCTATATCTCCTATACTCCTATATGTCCCAAATGTCGATATCCCCTATACCTCTATGCCCCCTGGATTCTTATATTACCTAGTTTACTATATTTCATAAATCCCTAAAACCCCAAATCTCTATATCTCCTATACTCTTATATGTCCCAAATGTCGATATCCCTTATACCTCTATGCACCTGGATTCTTATATCACTTAGATCACTATATTCCCCGAATCTCTACATTCCCTGAATCCCTATATCTTCTGACATCCCTATACCCGTATTTTCCCTATGCCCCTCTAACCTCTAAATTCCCATATCCCTTGTGTCTCTATGCTTCCTAAATCCCCAGTTTTCCCGTTACGTATAAATAACTCAAAATTTCAATAATGCAAGCAGCCGTACAGAGCCAGCGATAAAATTATCGATCACGTATCGAAACTTACATTAATGTCGTACGTGTGCACTTTCACGCGTACAGATACTCGTGCACGACGCCGACAAGTTTTACGGGTTATATGGAATGATGGTTGATGAAACGATGGATGTAAAAGTTTCAAATAAATTGAGGATAAACGACGGCGCTGAACGGTACACGAAAATTGTCGGTGCAACGCGTTCATTCGATTTTGCGATATCGAATTTATTTTCACGGCGTATCGATGCATAAACTTTTATTATGCTCATATTTTATGCACAACCTTAAAACTTTTGCATTAGCTGCGCCCTGCGATCCCGTCGTCTTATCACTGTTACAGAAGCACTAAACTTTCAACGAGCACGAGCCACTGAATTTAATTTTCTTTCTTTTTTTTGGAGGGGGAGGGGGTACGGTTGTAACAAGTTCGTTTTGACATTGTTTTTCATTTTATCAACGAAGTTTCGGCACATCGCGAAATGCTTGGAGGATTTCTAACCACTGTTTAGCATAATTTATCTGAATTCGCAGATCGAAATTGTTTATATTATTTCACGTTTGTCTGATCGATAATTATAGATTGCTTTTCTGTTTCTGTTTGGAGGATAATTGAATTTTTGATTGAAGCAAATTTAAAAGGCCGTAGTTTTGAAATTAGAATAATTTTAAACTTCAGGATTTCATGGATTTGAAGTTTTCAAGGTTTTCGGTTTCTAAACCTAAATGCCCTTAAATTCCTACAATTTTTATTTCCATAGATTCTTGATGTCCCTACTGACGGAAACTACTATTTTTCAAAATTTCCGAACACCTGTGGTATCTAATTCTTATGTTAATAGAACACTAGATTCCTAAATTGTTATGTGCCCAAATCCCCAGGTCCCACAGTCCTATGTCCGCAAATACCGGGAAACCAAAATTTTGCAGGTTTACAAATTTTTAGACTCCAAAATTCTTAGTTCCCTAAATTCATATATCCCCAAATTCTTGCATTCCTATGTAGATAAATCCCTAATACCCAAGATACATGAAATACTAAATTCCGAAATTCTTATATCTCTAAATCCCCAGATCCATACATTCCTATGTCCACAACTTTCTAGACGCCAAAATTTTGAGGTTTGTAAATTGGACTCAAAAATTCCTAATTCCCAAGGTTTTCAAGTACCCATGTCCTTCAATCCCTACATCCCGAAGTTCTTTCGTTTTTAAAGTCCTATATCCCCAGATTCTTTCATCCTTAAAATTCTAACTCCCCATGCTTCAAAAATTGAACTATTCCCAAGTTTGCCCGATTTCTATCAAATTCAAATATTAAACATACCTTCATTTATATGTAAATTATATTGTATTTTAATTATATGCAAATTATGTACATACATAAATTATCGAGAATACGATAAAGCGTAGCGAAATAAGTGACAGAAAAGAACATACAAAATGTAAAATAGAATAATAATAATAGAAGGAATGTTAGAAATTAATGTAGCTAGAATGTAATAACGTTGTTGGAAAGTATGTCTGCAATTTACAGAATCAGACGATGCGATTTAGTCATCTTTGGAACGAGAATCAGCTAATTAAGCGAGTATACATGATGACAGGTAAACCACGACCCCACATGCCATATTGTGCTATCCGCACATTATGTGAACCTAACAGATGCCACGCGTGTTGCGTGGAAAGATCGAAATTGGTACACACGTATCTGGTACAGAGACTGCTGCAAATAAGGCTATAACAGAGGAACAAGAGTTCTGTCCGTTAAAGTAATTTCCGTAGCGGCTGTGTATTTCTCACAATAACATTAAAAACACATGGTAGCTGTCACATTATAAATTTAGTTAGAAAAATACATAAATACATAAACGGTGAGCAAATCATCTTTCGAGCGCAAAGGGTTTATTTATTACTAATGTATCTAAGTACATAAATAATTTATGTTATTCAATTTTTCAGATAACATTAGGTTATTATATAGGATAATATTAGATTAAGTTATTATATAACAAATTCGTAAACAGATGTCACATAACTTTATAACATGCACATACAGTCGTGGAGAAAATTAAGTAGACAGGTATCATAAATAACAAAAGGTTAATTTAATTTAACTAAGAATGCCTATAAATCAAAACTTTATTGTACAATTATATACATTAAATAAATGTTTTTTCAAGTCTATAAAAACATTTCACGTTCTAAATTTAAAGTTTATAAACATTGTAGTAAAACAAAAATTTTTTACATTTCTGCAATGTCCACTTAATTTTCTCCATGAGTGTACATGCACGTATGTGCACTGCAAAATGGCTCTAACTTATCACATTAGAGGTTACAATTTGATGAAAATAAAACTGTATAAACAATTCCTTAATTCTCTTAATAAAATTCATCGATTATCTGAATAAAATTCATCGTAGTTATCGTAATACGATATTTCAATGGAATATTGAACGAATCAACGAACATATGGTTCGTAACCTAAAATGATAATTGGACCTCTCTGCAATGCATGCATAGGACGATATATTGTTTAGTTTCAATTATCTGGTGTTCAAGAACGTATGTTATATTGATAATCAATTCGTAAGACGGGAAGACCATGGATGCACGAAAGCAGCGATCGAATATCGATATTCCCTAAATTTGCACGTACGAATCGTTTATCGCAGCGAATACGAAGTGCCAAATCGGGTATCTGTATTCCGCTTACAAATTGAATAATTATGCACACGGTGAAACGTGGAGCACGAAACAAACAAGTGAACAATTTTCAAACGGAGAAATTTTTTTTAACCTTTAGCTACGTCCCAGAATCCATTTTGTATATTCCTAGATCCGCATATACGAGGATCTCCATTTTCTTATCCCCTTATATCGCTGTAATATACATAGTTTTAGATTTCTATATCCCTAGACTGATGTATACCTAGATATCTCCAAATTCCTGCATTCCTAGATCCATATACATTTCGTTTTTTATCTATATCTGGATTTCTATATCTCCAAGTTCCTATATTCCTAGATTAAGAGACTTTTGAATCCCTATATCTCGAGATTACTATGTCGGTGACTTACTATATCCCTAGATTTCCACATTCCTGGATCCCTATATCTCGAGATTACTATGTCGGTGACTTACTATATCCCTAGATTTCCACATTCCTGGATCCCTATATCTCGCGATTACTATATCGGTGATTTACTATATCTCCAGATTTTTGTATTCCTGAATCCCTATACCTCGAGATTACTATATCGGTGACTTACTATATCGCTAGATTTCTACATTCCTGAATCCCTATATCTCGAGATTGCAATATCGGTGACTTATTATACCGCTAGATTTCTACATTCCTGAATCCCTATATCTCGAGATTACTATATCGGTGACTTACTACATCCCTAGATTTCTATATTCTTGAATCCCTATATCTCGAGATTACTATATCGGTGACTTACTATATCCCTAGATTTCTATATTCCTGAATCTCTATAACGCAAGATTCCAACATCCCTAGATTCATATATCCGTAGATTTCTACACCATTAGATTTCTATATTCCTGGATTCCCGCATCCCTAAAATTCTTATATTCCTAGATCATTATGTTTGTGTAACTTTTGTAACTCTAGATTCTTAATCTTCTAGATTACTATACATCTTGGTCTTAGTACCCGTGGATCTCTACATATATCGCTGGATCCCTATATTCAGAGATCTCTATATTCCTAGAACCTTATATCCATAGACTTCTATATCCCTAAGTTCCTATAACTCTATCCTTTATTATATTAGATTTTTTCAGTCGTAAATTCCTACATTACCAGCTCCCTATACTACCATCCTCCAATCCCGGTGCTCGAGTAAAAACTCAAGCATAAACTTCTCAAATGACTAAGATCTCTAAATTTCCAAATTTTTAAATTCCTCGATCGTACTTTCGTAAAAAATGTACCCCGCTGTTCTCGATCGAGCATTTTGCGAACGGAAGCCACGTAAGTTGCCAAGAGTAACGGAAAATTTAATTCCGGTACAGTTTATGTGGAATCTTGACAACGTGCACGTAACGCCGTTTTATTTGGAAACGAAGAGAGATCGAGCAATTCAGCGTGTACTGTTTGGTTAGGTGTACTCGCGACCTCATATTCTTGTGGGAGCCCTTCGGGAACTGTGCGCCGGGAACGTTCGTATTTTCTACGGAGACGCGAGGTAAGGTCAACGAAACATAAACAATCGGTTCTTTCCGAAGCTCATCGTAGCGGAACGACGGAACATGGATGAATGGACGTCCCTATCGATCCAACTAAAAGCCCCGCGGCCAAAGTGCTAAGGATTTTCTGGCGAAATAGCAGGTCGATGCCAGAACGTGTGGCGAGCGTGAACAGGGTTAAAGCAAGCGTTCAGAAAAATTATTGCTTCGGTTAGACATCGGCCACCATTTTAGAGAGCGTGAACTATGACAACGAACGGAGACTATTCTTCTGCTTTTCTTGCTCACCTACGTGACCGCAATATGGCGTGGATAACCAGGATGTCTCCCATGTATCACATTCTGCCACTTCATTTTTCATGCCATATACGAGAACGTGTTTCTTTGTTCCCTTCGTAAATCCTTGGCGAATGTAGTCGACTGCATCGTGATGCTCTTTACCTAATAAATTATCTATTTTATTATTCTCGACACATTATTGCTCCATCTTTTTGGATTATCAGCTTCTGTGTAGGTGAGATCGTGATTTTAATGAATTTGATTGTGGGAAACTTGTTATATCGCCGGTGTTATCTGAGGGTCTGTTTATGTAGAACTTATGCATACTTGTGACGATATATTGGTATAATTTACATCGTGAGATAGCGGATTACTACACGTTATTTCGCCACGTGTTATATGGTCAAATACCAGATTACTACACGTTATTTCGCCACGTGTTATATGGTCAGATACAAGATTACTACACGTTATTTCGCCACGTGTTACATCGCCAGATACTAGATCACCACACGCTATTTCGCCACGTGTTACATCGTCAAATACCAGATTACTACACGTTATTTCGCCACGTGTTATATGGTCAGATACAAGATCACCACACGCTATTTCGCCACGTGTTACATCGTCAGATACTAGATCACCAATCGTTATTTCACCACGTGTTACATCGTTAGATATTAGATTATTACGAATGAAAGTTTTCATTCATTGTGTTACCACGCTTTGTATCGTTACATGTTATAATTCAACGCGTTATATCGCCGCTTATTAAATCATCTTACGTGACATTACCATGCATTGTATAATAAAATGTTGCATCACCACGAATTATATCATCATGTAATGTATCTCAACGTGTTATATCGTCGAGTAACGTATCACAACGTGTTGTATTAGCACTCGTTATATCGCCGCGTAACTTATCTGAACGTGCTACATCAGCACTCGTAATCATTACATGTTATTTCATTACATCACAACATCATTGATATCATTACAAGTCTACTTTACCACAAGTAGAGACCATTCCCACAATTCCATATACGGCAATATAACGAGATTTCGTTATTATCCTTCGTAAAACAGTTAAGAGAGCGAATAGTAACTCGTACATCTTTGAAGCAAGTTTATTAAGCATTTGAAGACGTTTTAGAGCGAGTTAAAGGATTTGAGGGATAAGTTGGTGTCAAAAAGTGACCATATATTCAAATTGCCTCGCAAAGAGCAACGGGGCCGGTGGTGGCGTTGCTCAAATGCATCCCGTTTCGAGGTACGTGGCCTCGCATAAATGAAAATCATCCCAAGCAAGAATTACCAGGCCATGTAGACGACGAGTATTAAAAGGGATGAATGCGCGACTGATCCACGAAGGTGCAGAATTTGGTGATGTTATCTCGCTAGATGAATACGTAATGCGGCTTTATACGGTTGGTGGTTCGTCTGTAATCGCGATGCTGCTATAAAAGGGCTGATTCTTCATGCAAAATAAAATTTCATTTCGCTAGCCTTTATTTTTTGAACAAAGCAATTTATGGATATTTTTTCTGACACTCCTCTGATGGATGTGGTTTACGACCATAACCCCTTCACTTTTTTTTCAAATTTAAATCTTAATTTTAATTGTTACGTTTCATTCTGGGTTAGTTTAATTTTACTTCCTTTTAAAATCAATGCTGGGTCGCCGTAGATTGTTTGAGACTTTTTGTTTCAAAAATAGTTTAGTTTAAAAAATATCGACATTAGTCTAGTGAGAAATTTATAAAAATTATTTGCTACATTTGATACATATGACATTTTTCATATCTACTGAAATCTTAATTTGTTTAGATGTTATACATATTAAATAAATAATTAGTTAATCGATAGCAGATAATTTATTTAAATGAAAACCTGATTGCTGAATTTATCCACCAACCTTTCTGGCTTTACAATTTTATAGATTCCACTAACCTTCCTAAAATGCTTCTGAATTATTCAAATGCTCAATTGGTGTATAATAAATTGTTTATAAAAATTCCACATACGAATGTTAAAATTAAGATTTTAACAGTGAACAAAGATTTTGAAATTTTAATAAATTCTTAGTAACTCCTAGTATGTTTCTAGAAATTATCTGGCAGAAAACGACAAAGAATTATAAATCCAGGAAAGTGGCGTTAGCGACGGTGCGAATACACCAAGCGCGAATTATGTTTTTCTTGCATCGAAAATTATGGGCAATCAACCGCGACGTTCGAACACGCAAATAACCACTACGGTTTAGTATCCTAATGAAATTTGAAAGCAGTCGGACAAACGAGCGTATGGTAAAAAGGTTAGCAGGCAATAATGGAAAGCCATCGTGCAGTCTATGGTTGTATTGGCCCGTAGGCAGGATTATGCATTATAGGACAGTTAACACGAGCGTTTATGCTGCAAAAGCCGATCGGGATTAGTTCTACCTGCTAATAACTGCACCGATAGCCGGCTGCAAAGCCGCCGCCGGTGCAATTTTATCGTTAGCCGATGCCTTTGGCGTGAACTTTTCGCGTCCACCATTTTGATTATAGAGATCTCGATTGCGAACGATTTAACGTGAATTATTCCCGATGCAAATTGAACTCGCACCTCATTCTACGAATTAACCGTTTATTGCTGCAAAGCACAGCCGGTTTTATAAATTCGGGCGATTATTGTTGATCAGAATTGTCCGTGTGGCTACCACGTGCTAAAGTAACGGATACGTTGTTTGGTTGCGAATTGTTTGACGATGTTGATTGTCGAGGATAGGCGAGGATGAGAATATGGGGGATTTCGGGATTATACAGATTTCGGTATTTTGGCAGCTTCGAGGATTTTAGAGATTTGGGTGGTTTGAAAACTTTGCGGGTTTCAGGGGATTGCGGGTTTGAAGTGTGGGGGATTCGGGGATTTGGAATGTGGAGAATTTCGGATATTGAAAGATTTGGGGATTTAGGGTATGGAGAATGTGGAGAATCAGAGGATGTGGGGATTTGGGTCACTGAAGGATTTGGAGATTTAGGAAGTTGGAAATTTAGGGATTTGGGGTGTGATACATTTGGGAATTTGAGAATTTTTCACTTGGATAATGAAGGAATTTGGGGATTTGTAAGTTCGAAGATATGAAAATTTCGCATCTTGTGAATTTTAGAATTTAGGGATTTGGAATATATGAGCACTTTGGAACAGAGGTATTTAAAAATCTGAGAAATTGGAAATTTGCGAATTGGTAACTGAGTATATGAATATTTGGTGACTTAGAAACATAGGAATTAGGCAATTTTGAAATTTAGGAAATTGATGAGTTTGGCATTTGAAAGTTTAAAAATTTGGGGATTTGGAACTACCTAAAGGGAGCTAAAATATTGGGATGGTGGAAACTGGAAAATTCGGAAAATAGGAAGGAAATACTAAGGAATTAGGAAATTGGTAAAGTAACCTAGAAAACTAGAAAATTGGAAAATTGGGACAATAAAAAATCGAAAAAGTTTGGGAAATGGGAGTATAGAAAAACTGAAAAATTGGGAAATAGAAAAATTGAAAAATGGAAAAATTGGAAAATTGAAAAATTGAAAAATTGAAAAATTGAAAAATTGAAAAATTGAAAAATTAATAGTAGAAGAAATTATAATTTTAGGAGTAAAGAAATTTTAACATATGGAAATTGGGAAAATTGGTATCGCAAATGATTTTATACGTTACTTTCCCGCAGAGTTCCTAACGAACGTGTTCGAAACCTTATTTGGTCGATAGAATGACCGAACATGAAACATTGAAAAACGATATGAATTCACAATATCGATTGTATGTAGGTACATTTACTCATAATACAGTCATTATCGAAATTTATTTTCTTTAGAGTACTGCACGTGAGCAGCCATTATAAATATTGATACACGTCCGAGTTTCACTTTCGCGATGAACAAACAACATTAAAACGTAATAGGAACGTAGGTAAAAAGCTTCATCGAAGCAGGTAATGTTTTGCTTTCCACTTCGCAGTTTTCCATATTCACGATATTTCCGTGAGCATAACCAGCGCTACAGCGCCGGTTCAAAGTCCTTGTAAGTCATCTCAGGGGAGAGAAACATTTCCGATAATTCAGTAACGGAATAACAACGGCAAAAATTCAATCTCCCGATATCAGTGTACGATATGCAAAACCGTATTAAACGACGACAAGCTTTCCAGATGGATTCATATTTGTACGGTGTACAGTTATTACGTGAAATAATTTCACATGTATTATATAAATTATTTAATTGATATCAATCATAATTTATTATATACACTATTTCACGATTTGTAACAAGATATGGTGTATTTATTATTATTTATTATTGTCGTAGGCTTATTGTTACATTGAGAGGTACGGAAAACGGCAATATAGGGAGAGCGGCCGTTATGTGATGATTCAGTCTCGATGTATTTGAGCAGCATTATTTCTGCAGTCTTGAAATTCTCAGTTGCGTTATTTATGTTACCTTTCTATTTGTATATGCCCTTCGTTTCTTTGGTTTTAAGCTGCTAAAAATAGACGCGTTAAAATTTGAAAGGTTTTTCAATTTCGAAGTTATTTAGTCGCGCATATATAATTTTATAAATATACGAATTCTTAATTTCGAAGATTCTAAATTAGCAAGTCTGTAACTATTCATATTCTAAACTTACCAATTTCTTGAATTTGTACACTTTTAAGCCATCAAATTTTCAAAATGTAAATTCCTGAATTCTCACATTAGGAAATTATTAAAATTAGATTAGAAAGTTCTGCAATCAAAATATCTTCAAATCCTCGAATTCTCAAATGCCCAAATTCTTAAATCTCCAAATTTTTAAATGTCTGAATATCTCCAAATTTACAAGTACCTTAATTTACAAATCTCCAAATACAACAAGTCCCCAAATTCTTAAATTCGTAGATTCTCAAATGCCCAAATTCTTAAATTTTTAAATTCACAAATCTCCGAACCCTAACCACCTGAAATTCTCAAATGTCCAAATTCTAGAATTCTGAAATTCTCAATCCCCCAAGTTAATAAATCTTCAAATCTCCAAAACGCCCCAATCTCTAACTCTCTGAACCCCAAAATCACCAAATCTCCATATCTCAAAAAACCTAAATTCCCAAATCTCCACATTCCTAAATTCCTAAGTCCCGAAATCCCGCTAAATCCCTGTCCCCTTTTCGCCCAACTCCGCAACTGCCCAAACCCACAGATTCCGCCGCAACAAATTTCCCAAATACCCAAAGGAACGGTAAATTCGAAGATCACGGTTAATTATCTAACATCACTCGCGGCACAAAATTTGTTTATGTCCCGTACAAATAGCTTCCCAAGTAACATCACAGACGATCCACGAATTAAGCGAGGTTGAGGCGGTCTAATTAATCTCAAGCATACGCGGCAATGAGAAACAGCTAGTCTCCCAACAACCTATAATTATCGCGATAAACCACTTGCGAATGCATCGGCATCCCTCGAAATGCTCGGGATCGACGATCAGGGGCGGCTCGGGATCTGCGATCAGGGGCGGCTCGTCCTGCGGGTGTCGATAAGGGGCGAATAGGCGAAAAAAAACCGTGCTCTCTGGTCGGCGGGGATAAACAGATAACGTTTGATCAATGAGTCGCGGCGAAATGCAGCTTCCTAAAGCGACACCGATACTTACAACGGTTTTACGCAGCTTCAAACACGGCCGCCATTTTGTTAACGCTAACGAGACGACTTAGCCGAATGACACGACTCGATTTCACGTCCGTTGAGTGCACTTTCGCGTAATCTCTATGCATCGATCCGAAGCCTTCCGTTGTGTTTTACAAAAACATCACCGCTTGCTTTGCAACTTTCTGTCCTGTTATTTCCCTTCGTACGGGGCTCGTTCGAATTTTGTTTCTGACTTGAATTCACGTTAGACGAGAGATTGGCTGGTATGATCAGTGCACAGATGTGGGATTGTTTTTAAAATCGATACAGGTTTATGACGTTTGTTTGTGCCTTGAAACCACTCGTGGAAGGGATGAGAAAATGGCGAAAGCGAAAGAGACACGTTGCTGTTTATATACATGTTTGAGTACGATAGTCGAAATTATTTATTAAGTAGAAAGATAGTTTTCAGATTTTGTAATCAATTGCTGAATTTTCGAATGTTTTAGAAAACTGAACATTTTAGTTCACTAATTTCTGTGTTTTATATCCTTGATTATTTGGATTTCACAATTATGTGAAATACTTATTTTAAAAATGTTCTAATTTTAGAATAGGAAAGTACACAAATTTCCAAATTCCAAATTTTCTAAGTGTCTGCTTGAAATATAGATCTATTTGAGAGTTAAATGTTTTAGAATTTGTATTTTCTTGTCAACACGCTACTTGTGTGTCATGCAACAATTTTATAATGAATCATAATGTAAATCATACAGAAATTGTGTAATAAATTTGTAATACCTGTAAATAAGATAATCGTTTCTCTACATAACAATTATTATAACCTTCTTTTATGCGATGTGTCAAATCGAATTTTATATACTGCTTATAACACTACATCAACAGTAAAATGTAAGAAAGACCATATATAATTATATGAACTTATAGCTTCTTTATAAGTTCTTTCGAAACAATTACGTGTGATCTACGTTTCAGAAGAAAGAAGTCTCGAGGTGCCTTTTAACAAGAAAAATAACTGAGTAGAAAAGTTGCAAAGTGATCGTTAAAATGTTTGTAGAACAGGCAGTAGGATTTCAGATTGTTCCAGAGAAGACTAGAGGGGTTACATGAAAATCCACTCAACGGCTGATCCCAGCAACACTGACAAAAATCTCGAATTTCTTAACTTGTCAAAGCGATACTTGACACTAGATTATATAAATTGTCGAAACAATTTATTGGTCAAGTAAGTTGACAAATTATACCAAATGCAATATACAGAAATTCAGTCGAACTAAAAGTAAGATTAAAATCCTTCTCGAGTAATGTATAAGTATTAATACATTTCGATAACACCATATTTTATTTATAATACCGTTACAAATGTTAACAAATCGATTTAGTGCATTCTACAAATTTCGTTCATCTACTTTGAGTGACCATAAGAAAAACAGATTTAAACATTCGATTTTATTAAATAAATACAGATAAGTAAATGTTACATTTAACATTCCATTAAAGAAATGCACGTTATAACTAAATATTACATTGCATCAAATAGATACATATTCTAAATAAACATTGAAGTTTTACGTGCATTAAATAAATATACACTTTTAATAAATGTTAAAATTTGCAATGTATTAAGAATACTCGTTTCATTGTAGTCGGTTATTATAATGTAGTTATGTGAATAAATTTGCAAACTTTAAATATGAATATAAGTATACAGCACGATTTCGCGTTTTTGAAATTCCCGCGTCTTTTGTCTCGAAAATGGCGGCTGCGGTTAATCGGTCACTCTTGTCTATTTTCGGCGAATAAAAGCTGAGAATTGAGAAAATCTAGATAAACGATGTTTGTGCAACAAGGTATCGAAAGTATCCGTGCAATTTTTCGAGCAATTTAACGTTCGAACGAAGGAAATTAAAGCAGCCTTCGTGTTTCTGTTCTTTGAACTTCGATGGAAATTCATTTAACTTGCGCACCACGTTGCGTACCTAACCGCAAACCTCGCGTAATTCCACGGCACGAGGCTTTTTATACCGTCTACTGCGATCCTTCTTTTTCCCGTCCCATTTTTCACCACCCCTTTCATTTCTTTAATTAATCGACGGGTACAGTGGCGGAACAACGATTTACGAGTAAATCGCGAAAGTTTCCTTTTCCACCGAATCGTTAACGCGGCTTTTTGTTTCCCTCTGGAACGTTGTTACTCCTCCTTTCCCCTTCCGTGTAAAACTATAGCGATCTGAACACTTTTCGATAGCAATATAAATGTTCGTTCGTTTCTTGATACGATGATTGCTTGTTTCATCTTGAATCGGTCTATATCGATCTGTACTGTTCATGTTTTATGGCAGGTTATATAACTTGCGTACAGGGTGTCACAATTCAAGCAATTCTGTATAAATATCTCCGAAAATATTTATGATGAAAAATGTTTTGAATCAAAGTGATGTGGTTTGAAGGTCACAATTTCATGTTAGGTTTCTTTTCGTGGGCAGAGACATGAAGGATATACAAAAATCATGTTCAATTTTTTATGGAACAATATATTTTTGTATACACCAAGTGCTCATCGTTCCCCGTAAAAAATTACCACCCTATGTACATCGAGAAAACATTACTTCAAGGGATACTTTAATTTCAACTCGCCATTTTAATAATCTCATAAATGAGTGTAAAAACAGCCGTGTTCGTTACGCATCGTTGAAATGTTACTGCAGCAGTAAGTGGCCATTTGCAAACAACCTACGTAATAAGGCCCGTTTACAAACAACCAAAGAAGCAGCAAGAATTAAATTTCTTAAGTACCAGTTTGACTGTAATCGAGCACAACCTCGCAATATTAAATTTAAAACATCTCCAAAGCCAACGGTCTTCCAATACGAGGTCAATGATTTTTTACAGAGTACAATGAGCCACATCGATCGGTGTTTTAAAAATTCTAATTTTTATTTTTTTTCCTTCGTTCAAGTCCGAGCTTTATGCATCTGCTGACAGAAAATATTTGGTTTTTTAATTTCCGATGAACCAGTCATGAGTTATCCTGACCGCACCGGGAGAACTATTTTTTGAGAGGTCAACGGAAATGAGGTCTCAATGGCTGAATTTTCAAAATTTTTAAATAAAAATTTCACAAAGTACTTGTTAAATATGTATCTTTGATTTGTTAAATTGTTTGAAATAAATATTTCATTTGATATATTAAAAAAAAAATCAGTAACAATACGCTTTATTTGGCGTTTGAAACCCACCTGACACCTTGAAAAACACGTGGTTCCGTAAAAAAGTGAAGCTCTCCGCACGTCCTTCGCGTCTGCGCCCACAAAAATCTTATTAACATCGAATCATACCCCCCTCGAAGTTATGTAACTTTTATCGGGAACATTTACTGGCTTCATGAATAATTTCGCGGATATTCCAGAGGATCGCTTTATATGGAACACCCTGTATGCATAACTTTGCTGCGCAATCTCGGTTTTACACGACTGGTACATTCATTAGGAGCATAGTCGGGGAAGTCAAATTTAATAATGTTATCAGAATTTTATTGAATAAGAATCGGATTGTCGCGTTAGGATCTTGAGCTGACATGTTCTTTGGACGTATAAGAGACAGTTGATTGACGTATAATGAAAATCACGGTGAATCGTAATAATTTTGGCACGATACAAAGACAGAGGCTTTAATCAGCTAATTATAACAGTTTTACTGTTCTATCAAGTTGAAAATGAGATTTTCAATGGAGATGATATGACAGAATTCTTTTTATCGGAATTCAATATATTTATTGGTTTTCGTACATTTTTATGAAAGATTCGATCATTTTTAAATGTTTGTAATTTTTAGATATTCATTCAAATATTTGATAAGATCTTGATCATTTTTTTTAGTGAACTGTTTTTCAATTAATCTACTCTAATCGGGTGTAAACTAACCTAACTTAATCTGATTTGACCTAACCTAAGTTACTTCTCTAATAAAACTTTCATACTACTTTAACCTAATCCGATGTAAATTCTTCTCTAATTAAATTGAAATAGATTTGGGTTAAAATGTTTGAAATTTTCCATACAAAAATTCTTGAAGTTACGAAATTACCAGCTTCCAAAATAATAAAAAATGTGGTCATAAATTTCTGAAGATCCTTAATTCTCATAATTGTCAATTCTCAGGCCCCAAAATTTTTAAAGGTCCGAACTCTCCAAATTTCCTAAATTCCTAAAATCCCTAAATCCCAAAAATTACTAAAATTTAAAAGTTTCGAATTTCCTAAATCCTTTAGATCTCTACAATTCCCAAATTCCTTGAATTCCCCAGTTTCTAAATATCCAAATCCAAAATTCCCTAAATCGCTCAATTCTCTTAATATCCTAAGTTCTCAAAATTCTTCAAATTTCTTACATTCCCAAGTTTCGGAATCCCTAAGTTTCCTAAGTTTTCCAAATTTCTCAAATCACCAGATTTTCAAAACACTCAAACTCCCGATCTTCTATCTTCTCTGATATCCTAGAATTCTCGAGTCCACGAATTTCTGAATTACCAAATCCCAAAATCGAATTCAAATTTCTGCATACTCGACCAAGTCAAACAACAAGCTATCAAAAAGTACTACTTCACTGCCAACACGAAAAGGCCCCACCCAACTGCTGCGCGCGACCGACGAGTTGGCGCGCCGGCCGACAATGTCGTCATTTCTCCACGCGCCACTTTTCTAGACACACGCGCTCCCAGTACTTCGGACAATGTCATATTTACTCGATTGTCCCGTTGCGTCGCGTTAGTGAACCGCGTAAAAAACGTCGGAGTGCCGCGTGCACAAAAGCCATGACTTTTACGGTCACGTGTCGTGTCGCGACTTCAGGAGAACACGATTTACCGTAACGCGGAAACGTAGCATCGCCGTTAGCGTAGGAAAGACAGGTTACTTGCCTAAACATGGTTATGCCCGTAGCCACGGAAAAACCCAGCAGAAAATGGAATTCGTTACCGATTCATGGGGTATGACGTTTTCCGATTTTCGCCGTATACACGGGAACGAAAGCAACGCGTCATGCCACTCGGCTCGTTCTGCATTATTCATACGGAGCGGCGTCGTGTCGCGTCGCATCTGCAAGTGCAAAAGGGGGATCATCTCATTATGCGTCTGCCGGTGAGCTCGCGGCTTTTACGAGACCCGTTGCGATTCCCTAACGATTCCGTATTGAGTGTTTGTATGCACTTGTGGATGCATCTGCCACCGCCCCTAAATTACACCATATGGCCAGGTATTGTATTATCGAGCCTTTGTCTGTCGCGTCCAATGCATTTTAGCGAGATTCATGCTGTTCCCAGGATCGTTATGACCTCGCGATTATCTGGGTCGATCCAGGCTTCTAAGCTGTTCACGGGATCCTGGAGTTTCTGGAATGTACCCAGAATTCGTATATTCCGCCTGAGATATCCAGGATCTGTAGGGTACTCCTGGACCACTGGGTCTTCGTAGGATTTCTATGGGTCCTTTGGAATATCTGGATTCTCTGTGGTACCCTTGGTTATACTACATTCTTTATAGGATCTGAATGTTCATGTTCATGGGATTCATAGGTTCTATAATATGATCATAGGATTCATAGGCTGTATAAAATGTTCGTACTGTTCGCAGACTTCGACTAGAATATCTATGCTATTGACAATATCTCTAGGTTGCTATACTCTTTCTGGGGCATATGAACATCTTGGGATACCCAAGTCTTCTAGGATGTCTTTGGATCCCCTAGGTACACCATAGGATATATAGACTCAGAACGCTGTTCCTAGGATCTATAGACTTCATATAGGATACCTAAACTTTCTAGGATATCTCTAGTCCATCGAGTTGTTCCAGAGATTTCTATATATATGTGGCTACCTAGCCTATTTAAAATATTCTTGAATATGCTGGACTCCCCATACGATCCATAGGGTACCAAAAATCTTCCTAGGATTCACATACCATCTAATAGATACCTAGGCTCTCTATGGAACCTTCAGACACCTGTTGGGATATCTAAGCTCTCGAGATGATCATTAAATCCATTTGGTTCCTTAGAGAATTCCTATGGTTTTTACAATTCTATAGAGTGATTTGATGTCCCTATGACCATTTCATCTTTAGGATGCTAGTTTCTAGGATTCATAGATTCCTTCTAATATACCTATACCTGATGGATGTTTCTGGGTCCTCTTTCCATAAGATTCACAAAGTTCCTGAACTATTGCTGTTATACCTAAGCTCCCATTATTAACTTGGTACTTCGTGAACGATCTAGATTATTTATAGGATCGATGGCACCCTTAGGACATTTCTAAACCATTACACTTTTTGTCATATTTCTAGAAATTATACAAGGTGTTTAGGCATTCTAGGATATTCTAAGATCCTATTGGCTCTCCATAAGATCTATATATGTCCTACAAGATCTCTATGGTGTCTAGGGTTCATAGATTATCTAGTCACTTCCGAAACTCTCTCTGCTATCCCTAGACAGGCAGAAGATACTTATTCTCTAAGAAGTCGACTGTTAAACTCATAAGTCCAACGAATCCCACAGAAAGACAGCATAATTCAAATCGAAAATGAATGAATCAAAATTGGAGAATAGTCATAAGTATGATTGCAATTTTTAAAATTAAATGATCTTTTTGTTCATAGGGCTGTTATGTATCAACATAGTATGTACACACGCATCAAAATATGTTGCTTATTAATAGAATTAGGGTATGGTTTGAATAGTTTAAAATAAAATATACACACTAAATTAAATAAAACTGAAACTTTATTCTACGAACACGAAGGACGTCTGCACTGTACGAATGCTAAAATCGAAGTAAGAATAAAGGAGAAAGCCTGGAAGAGAAAAAACCTCTATTGGGCCCTCTTGAAGAAAACTCAGAGAAGTGCACATGTATTGTTTTCAACTCTGACCTTTCCGGAGAGACAAACTGCAGGCCTTCGATTTCTGACCTGAGGACTGTCCTTTGACACTCGACTTATTTTTGCAGCTAGATATTCCAACGCTCATTAAAGCTATGCCCAACTATTTGCTCGCGTTTAACGCACGCTCCCCTAATGCACGTTTACTGCACGCTCGATTAATGCCCGCCAGATGTATGCACGGCTCAAGCGAACGAGAGCGAGACTCGTAATTTCTTTATCGTATTTTCAAGGATATTTAAGTTTCTACACTGAGGATCGTAAGTTTCTAAACGGACGAAAGGAAGATGGAAGCGAACGCGATTGCTTGAGGGAAATTCAAAAGTCCTTCACGATTCGCGCGGTTTGATTAATGGACAGATTTTCCTATTCGAATCTCGGATGTTCGAAAACTTGCAAGCTACCGCGATATATAACCGAAGAAGAAAGTTCAATATCTGCGAAACTGGCACGCGGGCCACGGTGAATGTCGCGAGTTGTCCGCGATTTCAGCGATCAGTTTCAGCGATACAAGTTTTCAACGGATCCCCGCGTGCCGAGTTTCGAACGGTAAACTTTCGGCGGACGAGCCGAGTGATTTTCAAGAGCGAGAACGTCGGATACAGCGAGCTGTGTACACATGCACGTATGCGCCGGGGATCCTGTGAAATTCTGGAGAACGATTTCTCTATTCTCCTTTTGTTGCGCCGGGTTTCAGCTCGAGGATGTTTGCGATGTTGCGTTGGGAAACGGTGTAAACAGCGGCAAACTGAAACTCGAAAAATCCCGAACTTCGCGGAGGAAGCGGGAAAATAGATTAAGTAGCTTTGATGCCGAGAAATTTTGTTATTTTAGAAATTTCCTGATTTTTCCGACTTTTGGTTCTCCGGGTTTCCTGATTTTCTGTTTTTAAATTTTCCAGTATTTCTATTTTTTAATTTCAAATTTACGATATTACGAATCTCAGAATTTTCCCATCTCCCAATTTCTTCATTTGCAGTTTCTATATATCCAAGTTTTTCTTATTACAATTTTCTTATTTTCCCATTTCCTCCGTTTTCCAATATTCACATTTCCAAATTTTCCTGTTCTGAATATACCTACTTTCCGATTTCCTAATTTTCTCATTTTACAAATTTCTAATTTCCCGAGTTTCCAATCTTCCAATTTTCGACTTTTCCACTTTCAATCTAAGAAATTTCCAAAAACCCCACAGCTCTAAATTAAAGTTACCAGGACCTGGATATTCCAAGTCTCTAAATTCCCCAGGTTCCTAAATTTTGTTAGAATTATGTGACTTATTTATTATAAAATATACGAAAGTACAGATAATATAATTATTGCGTGCATGTTGCAATCGTTCGCTCGGAAGACGCTCTCTCTATCTGTCTGAACATCGTTAATTAACTAATCGATAGTTAAAAGATACACGAACATGTGACGCGTGTATTCAAAAATTTCCAAATTCGTAAATTCCTAACTTTCAAGTTTTTAATTTTTCAAACACCCAAATCTCAAAATTTTCAGCCCTAAAAATTGTCATGTCTCAACAATTACAGAATTACATGCTCCAAATTCGAATATTCCGGATTTTTCATTCGACCAAATCCTAAAATCCTTGTATTTCGACATTTAACCCCTTGACATACAATTTATTTTTCTGCTGCATCTGTCAGACTATTTAGAGCAATTATTTAGAGCAACAATATTGATACGAACAAAGGAATTTAAAATATAATGCGTATTTTATATTCAATGATCCTTATTTATATAAATTATAATTGTATATCAAATTTACATGTAAGCGTATTCAAAATTTTAGCAAGTTTTATTACGTTTAAGCTGCGAGTGGTTAATAATTTCCGGGTTTGTTAGTGTCTGTGAATTCCCTAATTTTTCAGCTTTCTAGTGCAAAATAACAATTGCGGTAATGTGCGTGGTATTTAACACTATTTCTACCAAGAGGTGTCAAAAGACACCTTTCAAATTTCAACTTAAAATTATTCTCTATGTCGAATCAATTTCTACAATTATTTTTTCGACTTTTCACACAATAGTTGTTAAATAAATTAAGCGATATCATTTTCCTCCAGCTCATCGTGGATCTAAAAATGCGTATTCAAACGAAAATTCGTCAAAAGACACCTTTTGATTGAAACAGGTATACACAAAATCGTGGTAGAAATAGTGTTAATCCCATCATTATGGTGCGATTAGAATTATTCTACTCTAATACGATTAGGATTAATGGTTACACATACAGTCATGGACAGAATTAAGTGGACATTGCAGAAATGTAAAAATATTGTTTGCTTTATTACAATGTTTTAAATAAATTTTAAATTTAGAAAGCGAAATGTTTTTGTAGACTTGAAAAAACATTTATTTAATATACAATTTGTTTATTTAATGTATACAATTGTGCAATAAAGTTTTTATTTATAAGCATTATTAATTAAATTAAATAAACCATCTGTTATTTATGATTCCTGTCCACATAATTTTGTCCACGACTGTATTTGTATCTGTATTTACGCAACACTAAATTTTGTACAGAATATTATGGTAATTCGTAGAACAAATAATAAATTATGTCGAATTGAACAGAACGATTTCACGATAACACGAAAACAGTGCCGTCGGTGAAATTGCACGGGATTCGTAGCGTCCGCTATTTTACTTTAAAACGGAAACACATGACGAAGTTTCCGATTGAACGCCATATAATCAATGTGTCATTAACGGCATCGACCAGATCGAATTGGTAACAGCGCACGGATCAAACGGTTTCAAATTAAATGGTCAATTGCGGAAGTTCGTTGACGCGTTTAAGTAGAAAAGTGCTGTGATAAAAATCGTCCACGAAAGCAATTTCGTTTGATCGGCTACGTGGCGAAACTTTTCGACAGAAATTCGTGAAAAAAATACACAGCAAACCAGATAGTTTCATGAATGTTAATCGCGATTGTAAATGCAGTCACATTTAATCGATATTAGCACGTAAATATTTATTCCGTAATTATAATCGATATCCGTTCCTATGGATTTTGATATGAGACGAAATACGTCATCTTCATTCGAATTCAACATTTTGTATCAAATTTTTAAACAGAAATTTAATGAAGAAATTTTCGTTGAAATTATTAATATTTAAGTTGATATCGAATTTTTTACGCTTCTGTCAAAATGATATATTTGTCTGATATACTAGACTCTCGTTATATTGCCGGGTACAAAGAATTTTTATTTCGCTGCACTGACTAGAAATTTTTGAGGTTGACAATGTAAGAAGAAATTTTAACAGATAGTTTATTACTATTTAATCGATTACTCGTTATAAATGTTTGCTATCAATTGTAGACAAACATTGTATCATCATAAATATTAATTAGCAAATATGTGATTATTTAAGTACTATTAATGTAAAATATAAATATTATTAAATTGTAAATACTTGTTATCAGTTGCCCAGGATTGGTTATAATCATAAATATTAATTAATATATACATGGTACATAAAATATTAATCTGAGAAATATTTATTACTAATTGTAATGACCTAATTGTCATCGTGAATGCTAATTAGTATAAACGTGATTACTCAAACATTTATTGTCAATTAATAAGAACTAATTATCTTCATAAATGTTAATTAGTACAAAAACAACGATCCAAGTATTAACCATTACAAGTATTTATAGTAAAGAACAAAGGATGTTTATGCACGATAATTATCGTATCTACAATTGAACAAATATTAATGAATGCAAATATTTATTATTAATTATAATGGACTGATTGTCATCACGAATGCTGATTAGTATAACCACGATCAACCAAATGATATTAATAAATACAATCATCTATTATTAATTACTAAGAACTAATTATCTTCATAAATGTTAATTAGTACAAAAACTACGAACCAAATGTTAATAATTTCAAGCATTTATTATTAATAGTAAGGTACAAATTATGGCCAGGAATGTTAATTAGTGTAAACAAACAATACACGACCGTCACAAATATTTATTGTTAATTGTGACGCAGTAATTAAATTTGTCAGAAATTTCCTTCATCCGTTTGTGCCGCGAAATCGGTTCCTGGATCATTCGCACAACAAATTTCCTGGGCCGCGCGAAAATCGATCTGTCGCTGTTATCAGGAAGCGAGAACTAAATTAATTAGCGAATCGTATAATCGTGGCGCTGCGTTCCGGTGCCTCCGAGAGGGCCGACCGTCACCGGCATAATTAAATTTATTCGTGTAATCCGTCACCGTGATGATCGAACCACGAAGCGTGTGCTTCGTCGAATCGACTCGAATTCATTTTTACATATCATTGTACAGGGTGCTCCACAACCCACGGTCAACCGGTCAGATCATTCTACAGCGGCGATCGCATAAATAGGGAAACAATGTTTCGCGATATACAGGGTGTTCGGTAAAATTGTACAAGTGAAAAGGTGGTGATTCCGTACGAAAAAATAAGTCTAACAAGGGAACATATCGAACCTGAACATTCCGATTTTAATGAAACTTATGTGGAAAATAGTTCTCAAGAAAATATTTGACACGTATTTTTTTATATTGGCCATCTGCAAGTTAGATACTGATGTCAATAATAGAAGAGCACAAACGGTAAACTATAAACAAAGGTATTTCTATGCCTCTAAATAAAAATAGGAATTAAAACAAGATTGTATAGTGAGATGCACGAAGTCGATATGTAAGTGAATTTTTTATATTGATTTCCTCAAAAACAAAGACACGAAGAAAAAAATTGTATTCTTTTTTTGGATTCTTTTTTATATGTAGAATGAGCTAGTTAGTCATGAGTTGTGAGACGCCCTGTAGCCGCATGTACACCTAATCCTTGCGTCATCCACAAATCTTCTATGATCATTCAATCTTATGTTCTTTTGTTTAATTTCTTCCTGTGTCTCCCTGACTTTTTCCAACATGAGCCTCAATTTGTCCAGAACTTTAAGTCATACTGTATAATGAATTCCCTCAGCTAGCATTTCTAAGCGAATTTTCGATCCTTAGCGCCGAACGGGTTCAAGTTAACGCGCGAACGAAGGACGGCACCGACTTTTGACAAATAACGTATGAAGTTTATATATTATACGGTTATTGCTTCCACGGAAATATTTCAATATCTTACATCGCCGCATTCCTGCGACGATATTCGGAATATTCGGCGTGCTTTTTAATATCTTCGATAGGTGGAAGGTCGATGGCGGGAAAGGTTCCCCCATCGTCGGAGGCAACAATATTCGTCGAATCGTATGCCCCAGTTTATTGTATCCGTGGGAAAAGGGTTTTCCCGAGCGAACACTGCGCAACGAACCGGTTGCAAAAGTAAATCGAATCGCGTGTAGAATCGCAAACTAAACGGTAATGATGTCAATTAAATTCTGGCCTACGGAACAAGTCGTCTAACTCCGTTGGATTAATCGGACATTTTACATGTTCGTTTCGAGCGATGTTCCTACGCTGTTTACATGCTAAAATAATTCATAGGAAGTTGGCTGTCCAGAGAGCGGATAGAAAGCAGAAAATTACAGACGCAAATGAGCTTCCGCCTAAACCTCCGAGACTGGTTCTCTCGGATTAGGGAAAGCTCTCCCCTAATTTGTGTCCGTTTTGTCTGAACGACGCGACCGCCATTATGGCCTGTTATTAACTCGCTTTCGTGTTAACAATCTTTAAAACGTATCAAGCTCTGCTGTATACTTCGTAAAATTGTTTTGAACAGTGTTGAAGAATATAGAATTTTTGTTCGTTGGAAAAATGTTATTATACTCGTTGTTTTTGTAGTGAGGATGGAAAATTTTTGCTAGGGAAAGTGAGGACGTAGGGCAGGAAATAATAGAGAATTATTGGCTATTGTAGACTTTTGAGAATATGATGATGTGGTGGGATAGAAATTAGACAATTGTGAATCATAAATGTGCTAGTCTTTTTTAGTTTTAAAGTTTTCGAATTATTAAATGTTCAAGTACCTGAATTATCGTATTTTCAAGTTTTCTAGTTTCTACATTTCTAAATCTAAAAATTCTCAAATTCATAAACTCCCTAGATCCCCAGTTTCTAAGTTTCCAAATTGGCAAACTTATTAATTTCCAATTCCTAAATTTTTAAAGCCATACATTAATAAATTCCCTAGTTCCGTAGTTTATAAGTTTATAAATCTGCAAAATTCCAAACTCGTAAGTTTGTGGTTCCTTAATTTTTAAATCTATAATTTCACAAATTCTTAAATTCGCAAATTTCCTAGTTTCCTATTTTCCCAGTTTCCTACTTTCTAAGTTTCTAAATCTAAAAATTCTTAAATTCACAAATTCCCTCGTGCCTAAGTTTGTACATCTATGAAATCCTATATTCGTAAAGTCCCTAGTTCCTAAGTGTCTAAATCTGCAAATTCACAAATTTCCTTGTTCTCTAACTTCCAAGTTTAAAAATATGCAAATTTCAAAGTTCATAATTTTACTAGTTTTTATTTCATAAATTTATAAATTCACAAATTTTCTAGTTCCCAAGTTTGCAAATCTATAAGATTCCTAAATTACCAAATTACAAATTTCTTGCTATCTAAACTATCGTGCTGCCATATTTTATCTGCAAATTTTTAATTCGCAAATTCCAAACGTGAAAGTTCCAAAAGCTCTGTCGCTCTAACATCCAAAATCTTCACAACCTCTCAATTCCCAAATACCGATATTTTCAGATCATCAGATCCCTACATCTTCAAATTCTTAATGTGTATTTATGCATATATTGGACGTCATTGATTGCACCCTAATGTCCAACAATCAAAATACAACCATAAATACACTAATATAATACTAGAGATACTTACAAATTTTTAAATGTCATATGTTATCTTCAGTCCAGACTATGTTTAAAGTACGTCCCGAGAAAAACTTATTTTTGCTAATTTAGATAATTTCAGATAATTTCAAGTGATTGTAGATGATTTTTAGCTAATTTTAGATGATTTTTTAGCTAATTTTAGATGATATTTAGCTAATTTTAGATGATTTTAGATAACTTAAGATAACATTGTTGTGGAAATCAGAATGTAAAATAGCTCTTTGCTGTCTGTGTGTCCGTCTGATAGTCAACAGTCGGCGACTATAGGTTAACAGTGTTTGATCCATCGATCGGTTCGAGTAGCAGTTACTGTTTGTCATTTACGGTTTGTCGACACGCGGGCAGCGGCTTTAAATCAAAGTTCAAATAAGATCGACGAGCCGCGTCGTCCAGCCGTTTGCATTATTTACCTGTCACGTCTGTCTGTGACTTTCTACGGGAAATGGAAAGTATTTAAAACGCGTTAATCCACAGGGCGACGATTTATCGTCGGTGCCATTTGGTTGTCGTATCAAAAGTCTATTACTCTTGGACACGACGACGTGGCCACGGTGCAGTGAACCGTGATTCTCTTTTGCATCCCGATTTGCGTCTCTTATCGAGCAAATGCTTACTGAATAACCAGCGATGGTCTGCCGCTGGCCATCTGACAAAATAGCTTTATGGTGAATCGTATTTCTCCTTGCACGATTGTCGAAGGATGGTTACTTCATTTGTTTGAAATTTGGTAATTGTATATGAGACTAATTTGCTGATATAGTCCCGATCAAAAAGATAGCACAATTAAGATAAAGATCGATTAAATAATCATGCAGAACGTATTTCTGAACCAGGATTTATTTTTCACCAAGATATTACAGCTATCTATTGCAAAACTCGTGCAATCTTATTTTAAGGACAACAATATATCTACTTTGTCATGATCATCTCGCTCTCCATTCATTAGTATAATCGAAAATCATTGGAGACAGCTCTCTCAAAGTGTGTATAATAATGACAAACAGTGTAATAATGTACAGTCGTGGACAAAATTATTTGGACAGATGTCATAAATAACAAAAGGTTAATTTAATTTAACTAATAACGCCTATAAATCAAAACTTTATTGCACAATTATATACGTTAAATAAATGTTTTTTCAAGTCTACAAAAATATTTCACGTTCTAAATTTAAAATTTATCATAACATTGTAATAAAACAAAAAATTTTTTTACATTTCTGCAATGTCCACTTAATTTTGTCCATGAGTGTACATGAATTAGAACACAGTATTGTAGAACATTGGAATAAGTTAAGCCTCACATCTTTTTGATTGGGACTGTATAATTATACAGAGACAACTATTCCAAACGATTTTTACACCAAAAAGGTTTAAACTACGAAATGAAAAATAAAACCTTCGACAGTGAATGAAGAAGATGGACAGTTAAGACGAGTGTAATTTTTAGATCAGAAAAATTACAGCTACGAAATATTTCATATAGAATCTTTCATCGTGAATTAAAGCGTCGGACAATTAGGGCGAGTGGTAGAACATATCTGCGGTTCTACAGATCTGGTACAGAGATACATCAATCTCAAGTGGTTTTTAGATAAAGAACGTTGAGGAAAATTGAGAAAGCTTAGCATAGAACCTTCTATTGTAGATTAAAGAGGTGGGCAGTTAAGGCAAGTGGTAGAAGATGTCTACAGATCTACAGGTACAATCTGGAGGTACATCTTTTAGATGAGATAGGTTAAGCAAAGCCAAGGAAAGTATAGCACCTCGTGTTTGGACGTAGATTAAAGGGATGGATAATCACGGAGAGAAGTAGAACATTTCCACGGATCTACAAATATAACCCAGACGATTTCCAGAGGGGCAAAGTTAAATTATTCCAGGACTCGCTTAGTATAACGTCCTGATATGGACAGGAGGTTAGGTTAGATCCTCGTGACATGGGTAGAATGTGTGGACAATTACGGCTAGCATGACGATATTGTTATGGATCCATAGAAGTGGCACAGACAATTTTTATAGCGGCAAAATTAAAAAGAGCCAAAGAAAGCTTAGTATGGAAATTCCTAACATGGACAGCAACTTAGTGTAGAGTCTCATATCGTCAATTAAAGTGGTGGGCAGTTACAGTAAGCAGTCGATCATTTTTATAGATCTACAAATTAAACCCACATGATTTTTAGAGAGGGAAATTTGATGAAATGAGAAAGAAATTACTATACACCCTCCTATCGTTAGTACAAGGTATGAACAGATACGCCGAGTAATAGAATGTTTCTTTATACACGTATTTTTTTCGTGAAGGATGTCTAAGGTGCATAACACAGTAAATACAGTGGAAAATAAGCTATGTGGTGGTCTTTATGAATATGGTCAATTAGGTGCGAGTCAAAAACGTTCCAAAGGCTCCTTAAATTATTCCATCATCTCATTTGGGATCAGTAAACCACGCGTAGGATAATTGAGTTACTTGTAATTTATGAATCCTGTGGCAAACCTAATCGAATTGCAGTACCAATGAATATATTCGAACTAACGTCTCAAACATAAAAATTTTCGACATTTTTGTCGACACAGAAAAATCCCTATAATTGTCGCATTTTCATCTCATAACAGACCAAACCTTTCAATGTTAGAATATCCTTGATATTATATACAATCATATAAGGCCCGTAAATACACTCGAATGACTATTGAGTATTAATCGAACGATTAGTAATAATAGTAATTTCTTATTTCGTGCGGTAGCCCGCCTCCAGAGCCCCGTCGTCGGGAAATTATCGAGCGACTGCGCGTTAGAGCAACATTTTAGGAGGTAGATACTTGCCGTGCCGTGAAAATTTGGACAGCCACGATCCATTAATTATTAACGAAGAGTAGAATCCTGTGTGTTGGCAGGATATTAAAGTCTCGAAAGGAACGGTGCATATTGATCGAAGGTTCGTTCATTGAACCCCCATCTTCGCTCGGCTTTTGCTACTTTGGTACCGCCGAGGCATTTACATTTCCCCAGATGTCGCACAGTTTCGTTCTTCTTCTCGGGGAAGAACGAATACCGACCTCGTTAAAACTTGTACACCGTAGGATTCAAATTAACGGCCGAGGAGCCAGGAGACATCCCAAATGTTTAGCGGAGACCGATTCAAAGAATGAATAATTCACGAATAAAGCTCAGATCTTGATCAAACTGTACGAATTGTAAATGGCCCTATTGAATGTCCTAATTGCCTCGTGTCGAATTTCTAGGGAAATTAGGAGCAACGACCCATCACTCCGTCGTCATTTTCCCTAGGAGTACCATGTAGGGATGTGAGGATATAGAGATTTAGGAATGTTGGGATTTGGGAGCGTAGAGATTTTGAGGTGTAGGAATTTGGCGATATAGGTATTTAAAAATCTGGGAATTTGGGAATGTACAAATTTAGGAATCTAGCAGTTTGACCCTAGTAATTTGAAATTTAAGGGATCTAGGGTTTTGAGAATAGGGAAATTTGCGAATTTCTCCACATAAAAGGCTACTAATTTGGCAATATTTTGAACTTCAGTAATTCAAATTTGAATATTCAGAAACATGAAAAATTAGAAATCTGACGATACGAAAATTAAGAAATCTAAGAAAGTGGCAATTTGAAAACTTGATATTAGTTAATACATATTTCTCCCGGTGGTATTAAGCAATGTAGTTATTTCAGAACCCGGAGAAATCCAATAACTTTCCGGGGTTTGAATTTATTTTAAAATTGTTTCGGTTCAGAGAGGCTAATTAAAATTCAAGCGGTAATTCCGCGCTGTACGATTGTATTTTTTCGCGGAAAATGTTCTAAATAATAATGAGCCGCTTAACCAGGTTTATTTCGGAGCTACAGTGCATAGAAATCGATATCCGTGGTGTGTACACAGGAATAAGTACGGATTTCATATTCCCCGTCTCAGCTTTTATTCGACACCGAGTACGATTTCAAATTAAATATTGGAGAACTCAAATATTATGTTTGCACAACTTTTCCACCGGTAAAAAACAAATTATCTTCGTATCGTGAAATCTTATTTCCTCTACCTTCAACTGGAGCATGTTAAACTATATATTTGAAAATTTATAAAGTTATGGGTTTCTCGCGAAAAAATTCTGCTTGCACAATTTTTTGGCTGAGAAGAATATTAGGTTCTTTCCTTTGGTTCCGTGTGTTTCACATGATGTCTTTCGGAAGGAATGTAACTCAAGTTGTTTTTCGTGAAAATTTATCAGACACACATAGTCTGGCAGGATAAAATATGAATAAATAATAATTAAGAATTATTTTTAATATTAAATAGGAATAATTTCTTAAATAATAAACGCATACTAATAAATCTCCTTTTATTAATTTTAATGATATAAATGGACTTGGAGTAATTCCACGCCGAATCGATCAGTTTTTGACCTCACCACCTGCGATTTTGATGTAATCAAAATATGTTATAGTCTATGTGAAATTAGTGGGAGTATAAGTTATCATTTTGTTGATTTCGAATTTGTTTAAAAATTACAAGCCATAAAAATTTGCAGTTTTTCCCTATTTTTGTGAAAATAGACATCACTTACGAATTTTTTTCTCAAAAACTACTAATACGAATGAGCTAAATTTTTTTTTGTTTTATTCATAAAGGATTAGGCTACTATAAAATATTTTTTCTGACTTCGTTAATTTGTTATATGATATGAAAAAATTTAAACAAATTCTTTTTTTACGTTTTTCAATAAAAATTATACGTGATTAAAATTTGAAAAAAGTATATTATATTCCCTGAAGCTTCCTCTTTAAAATGAGCCCTTCAGAATAATGAATAATCGAAATTTAATGTCACAATAAGCCGGAGAACGACGCGGTGTACCTCCGTTTCAGGCAGGTTTGTGTTTGATACGACAGTGATCATTCTTTCACAGTGATGATTCTTCTTTTTTTGTTTAAATAAATATAACAAATGCTCCTTTTAAAACGCCGAGCCTTATTAAAATTAAAGTATAAAGTATACGTATTATGTCGTCAAGAAAAATTGGAATTGAACCATCAAAAAATTTAATTTCAATCGTATTTCGATAGGAAATCTGCCTTACGGGAGCTACGTTTCTCGATCCCCACTACTCCTTATCCCCTCTACCACTACCTTATTTCCCCCACTCCTCGACCTTCATCTTGGAGGCTCGAAAATTTGCTTATAAGCAAATTTCAGACGAATATTTCTCCGATTTCCTAGTTCCTTGGCCTTGAAAGTCACGTGATTTTCTGTCACGTGGTTTCGCGATCGGCCACGATTGGTCGATCGCTCTCATTTTCTAGTTCCTGACGTCATCAGAAAATCACCACAGCCTCAGGAGCTACGATTCTCGACCCGCACTCTTCCCATCCCCGCTCCTACTACCCCGCTGTCACTACGTCACTCTCCCCACTCCTCCCCGAGCTCCTTGTACTATGAATTTATTTTTCTAATATCGAAAAATCCGAATCGCCGGGACCGGGTCTCGAACCCTCGATGTTTGGGTGCCTCGGATTCCGAGTCGGGGACGAAGCGTGCTCGGCTATCCCCGCAAGCCCCACTTGTTTACTTACGATGCTCCTTTTAAACTATGCCTCGACGATCCACTATACTTCTACTCTATTAATTTACAGCTATTTTATTTAAGTGACCACTTTCACGTGTTTCCTTTCACACTACTTTTTACCTCCGCGACTTTTTGTAACAGGTATTAACCCTTTGCACTCTGGAATTTCTTTTACCTACTTTCTTAATTAATATACGAAATGTACATTGAATTTTGAATATATTGCAGGTCGGATTATATAATTGCAACGAAACTAATGACTTTTGTATGGCAATTTTTTTTTAATTTTGAAGTTTAGACATTTTCCAATTTTTAAACGAGTGGATGGTGTGTAACGGAGGTACACCGCGTCGTTTTTCAGCTTATTGTGACATTAAATTTCGATTATCCATTATTCTAAAGGGCTCATTTTAAAGGGGAACAGTCTAACAAGAAAAATATGACGTTTATATCTCTTGTATCGTGTGTGTCTGACAAGATGGCAATTGGTGGGAATACGTTTGTATTAGTTCACACAGTACGTGTCACTGAAATGGAAGATTGAAATATCGATCCACGACAGATGTACTTCAGTCGCCATGAGCCACGTCAATTAACGAATTTATTTAAAATGCAATAGTGGATTATTGTTCTAAAAATAAATCCATTGGGACAATCGCGATGAATGTTTCAATACCACCTTCAATTGAATTCAACTTGATTCAATCGATCGATTTAGAAGCTTTGCATTATCGATTCATTCGCAGTGTATTTTGGCATTTCAGAAATCCACGAATATCGGGATTTTTCAATATTTACATTTTTTTCACGTAGGGATAGAAATTCGGACAATTTTATAATATAAAATTTTGGGACGTTTTAAAATATCCTTTTGAGATTTTGGGATATAAAAGTCTGGAGATTTTAAAACTGTATCTCAATGCACCAACAGTTCACAACGTAACCTATATTCAAAATTGCGCAATTAATTTGGTTTTCATGCACAGATATCCAAATTTCTTAGAAATGTATTTCCAAGATTGCAAGAATTTTTTTTTAATAAAAATAAAGGAAACGCTTGTTAAAAACATCAATCTAAAAATAGATTATGATCGATATCACTGCAATATATATAAATTCGTAAATAAAAACTTGGGACCGAATTTTCAGCAAATTCAAATTTCCGTCGTTTAAATTAGCATTTCTAACGCGACGCAAAAGAAGTCCATAAGCTGGCTTAGGACACCGAGCGTGTTAGTTAAATACTGAAGCAGTCTTGCTGGTCGTCCAATTAGTTAGCAGCCGACATTGGACCCGGAAATTACAATGCACTGTCAACGGCAGACACAAAATGGAAGCGAACAGCCATACACGAGTTTTGCAAGCGAGCTGGAAGATAATAACATGTGAAATATCTAGCAACGAAATGACATCGCCGAATATGGGTTATTACTGTGAATTAGCGCGTCCCGTTCCGATATATCGAGCGAATAACTTCCACTCCCTGCACATTTTGCAGTTTATGCGTCACAATTTTCAGCGGACAGTAAATAGACACGTTATTAACTGATACATCGAGTTAGAAATGCTAAAACAACTGTACCGACGAGTATGGAACAATTTAAATCCCTCTCAATGAAGCAGACTTGTTTCGACGATACATATTCAACTTCTCGTGTTATATGGCCGCGCTCTTTATCTGCGAAAACGAGCAATTCCAGATAATATTTCTTACGAACCCTTTTTTTGTGAAATATTCTCGAGGAGTTTTGTCAATTTTTCATTGAAACTTTCTCTAGGATCATCCTAGGGAATTTTCTGGGTTATTCGTACGAGTCTTGTTAAACTTCTCCCATAAATTTTTCATTCTAAATTCTTACTAACAATGTGTACTTTTCTAGAAAACATTCTTTAACTTCATGCTAAGGGTTTTTCTAGGTAATTTCTACGAATTTTCCACAGATTTTTCCTAGATTCATCCTAGAATTTTTCGAGGTATTTCTTACCGAAACATTCTAAATTCTTCCCAGGGATTTTCCTTGTTCCTCTTACGGATCTTTTCTATAATATTCCTAAAGATTTATCTAGTAACTTTCTACGAATTTACCAGTTATTTTCATTGCTTCGTTGTAGGTTCCTCTTGGGGATTTTTCTACACTGTTCCTAGGAATTTGTCAGGGTCCTTCATAGAAATTGTTCCTACTATCTACACAGGAATTTTCATACGATTTTCCTAGAGATATTCCTATATTTTCATCGCAGAATTTTCTTACCCATTCCAACCAACATTTCGTCGAAATTTTCTCGTGTTTTCCAATGAATTGTTCCTAGGTATTTTCCAAATTATTTCTTTCGAATTTTTCGTAGGTTGATCCTAGGGATTTTGTACTTTCTAGATTTTTCTGTGTTTTCTTTAGACTCTCCGAATGAAACGTGTTAAAATGAAATATGACAACAAAATGAGAAATTTGATATTAATTGTAACTATTACTTGTCATGCAATAATTGGTAATAGTTGATTCGTTTTCTGTTGCAGAACCTGAAGAATCAGATCATGACGACGAATTTGTGGGTCGAACAGGTGAGCGACATTAATTTATCCCGTTAGTAGGAACGATGTAAGTAGATTAGTCTGTCGGCTTAATCTCTCGCGGATAAAATTACTTGTAGCAAGAAAATTTTGTCGCACTGCAGATTAAATTTAATTATTGCGACACCACTGAGTTTCGCCAGTTGCGTTTAGTATGGTCCGAGTCACGTTGTTTTTACTCATTTTGTATTTTCAAAAGAATTCGAAATTTGCGCTGTGTTTAACATTTATATTAACATTTGTATCCAATTTTTTATATACATTTTCACTAGCATTTTATTAACGTTTTATTGACAATTTTGTTGAAGATTTTTCTAACATTTTCATTAACACTTTTGGTATCATTTTTATTACACTTCCTGTTAACTTTTATTGGCATCGTGTAAATTTTTGTTAACACCTCTTTTAAAATTTCTACTAAAATTTTTGTTCAAATTCCTCTTAACATTTTTGCTCATGTTTCTATTAACATTTTTGGTAATATTTTTATGAGCATTTTATAAATATTTTATTAACATTTCATGAATATTTATTCGGCATTTAACCAACATGTTATTAACATTTTGTAATGCAGATTCGTAACGAAACAAACAAGTGGACAAATATTTCTCGGAAGAATCTTGTAAGCAGGCGAATAAAAATTTTTGTTTCTGGCTTCAGTTTCCTTGAATAGTTGACCAATTGGTAACATTGTACTCCGTGTATTAAACTTGTACGCATTGTTGGAGACACTGGATGCCGGCCATACAATTTCGCTCAAAGTTCTGCTGTCACGGATACACAAATAGAAAACTTTTCCGCGTCAGTATTGCACGACCACTCGATATTGCCTCTAATATTATTTTCAACTTTTCAATGGCGTTCGTGTCCACAGTTGCTAACAATATCTAACAAATTTTTCTTTTCATACGTCGCTCATATTTAATAACACAATATGAGATTTGTTACAGAAGACGGACAAAAGACGTTGAAAATAAAAAAATTATAACATACTCTCGTTTTATCGCCGCGAAATACGAGACACAGGAAACTCGTGTCCATACACGCCATTGAAGAATCAATTTATTGTATCTGTGCACATACTTAGAAATGATCTCGAATCCACAAACATATTTAACGTATAAAATAATAACGTCTAAAAATGCCATAATTAACGTATGAGAAAATGACGGATGCCTCGTTTCGAGTGATTTACAACGCAGCACCAGCTAATTACTTACTGCGTGCGTCTTAGAAAAATGTTTCTCATTACGTTCCGGCTCCTTGCTCTGTAGAATCGAGACAGCGGCGAACGTAATTGAAGAATAATTAAGCGAGACCAATTAACATCCTCATCCTCGTACTCGCGGACAACTCGAGAAACGTCTTCAAAGATAAATGCCTTCAAATTCGTTAGACGTACACATACAATTTACGCTCATGAACCTACGAACATTCGCCTACTCCGCAGAGCAAATTAACTTTCCTACTGAAGAATTTATGCTTTCGTTAATAAACGCAGTCTCCGTTAATGGCCGGGGCAAACAGTTCACCGCGTTCCCGGGACTATTTTCGCGAATTTATTGCTTCCGTACGAAATTTCATCGTGTTTTAATGAAAATATCTTTCTGTCCATTAATTGCCATCTGTTTGATAAAATAATGCGTGGGGTGGATCATTTGAGTTGAGAATATAAATGCGTTTCGTCGATAAAGAAAGTAGAAAAAGAGACTACATGATTTTAGGTTATGTATTTAGTGACAATGAAGAGGTTAATTTTGAAGACATTTAAGATTCGTTTTGAGATCATCATTGTTTTCAGTGTGAAAATTATTTAGGTGGTCGATTTAAATGGGACACCGTATGCATAATTTAACGGGTTATTATGTAATACATGGTAGTTTAATACGTGGCGATATAACGCACTTGCGATCATTCAAGCTATAATAATTTAGTACGTGAGACGTCTATGGGCGATTATCTAACGTGTGGTAATCTATCAGGTGATTATTTGACGTGTAGTAGTCAAACGGATGACAATACAATACGTGGTGATCGAACAGGTGACCTTGCAGCACGTGATAATTTAATTCATGACTATGTAACGTATGATAAACTGATACGTAAAAATATAAAGACTGGTAATCTAACATGATACTGTGCAACATTCGGTAATCTAATGGATGACTATTCAACGTGTATTTATTTAACACATACTTGAAAAACAGATGGTAATCTCATGCGTAATTATTCTACCCGTAGTAATGTGGCACGTAACAATCTAACAGGTGATTATGCAGCACGTGGTTATCTAACGGGTGATAGATTAACGCACGCTAGTCTAAGGAGTGATATTTTATCGCATATTAATTTAATTATAATTTCACGTTTAACTATTCTACGTGTGGTAATCTAATGCATAGTAATGTAATGAGTAGTAATCTATGGGGTAGTAATCTAACGTGTTGTAATGTGAGGGGTGGTAGTCTAACGGGTAGTAATCTAACTCTTTACTATCCTATGTGTGGTAATGTGATGCATAGTTATCTAAATAGATAATCTATTGAGTGGTAACCTAACGCATAATAATCTAACGGGTGGTGATCTATCACGTGGTAATCTAGCGGAGGCTCATCTGACGGGTAGTTATCTAACGGATGGTAATCTAACTTTTAGCTGTTCTACACGTTGTAATCTAATATATGTATAGTCATGTGACAGATGGTAATCTAACATCTGGTAATCTGACGATTGGTAATATAACGCGTAGTGATCTAACGGGTTATAATCTAACTCTTAATTATTCTATGCGTGGTAATGTACTGCATAATAGTCTAATGAGTGATAATCTAACGCGTGGTAATCTAAGGTGTAATAGTCTAACGTGTACTAATTTGACGAATGGTAATGTTGCGGGTGGTAATCCAACGGGCGGTAATCTAACAAATGGTCATCTAGCTCGTGATAATCTACCTCGTGGTGTCTCAACGTGTGGCACTCTGTCAGAAAATGGCACACACCGGCACAACGCGCATTTCCATACACGCATCATCGGTTTTCGGCGATATCGCAAAATTCCTATGAAATTTGAAGGAGTTGAATGCAAAGGCGTTTCAAAGGCAAGAGAAATGTCACGATCGCAAAGAAGGAACAGTGGTAGCGAACGTTTGTTTGCTCGGTCGTAAGGGTGAGAAGAGGCGACGGGGAAGCCTTCAGAGCGTTACACCGAGTCACATTCGTCTCCGTGTGCACTTATGCGTGTACGTGCGCTTAGGAGGTATTCCTACCGTGTCTCCCAGCAACACGCCATCCTTCAACGTCGAAACCACCCTCTTTAGCTTCCGACCGAGCTCGTCCCGAGCGTTCGCGACAACCTACCAGCTGCTGTGTTAGCTACGACCGGTTTGTCTTTGGCTACCACTCCGTACAACTGTTACACACGCCGCACGTGTAATACACCCTAATGACGAAAGTCCTCTTCTCTTACCCGTTCCTTTCTCTCCTTCTACCCGCGAATCAGCAGAATCAATCAAACCGGAGAGACATTTCTAAAACTAATTCCGTTACCAAACGAATTTCATCGAGCCCCGTAGATCATGTCTTGTAAGCTGAACTCGGTATACGGATCACGTCCTGCTCACGGAAGATCGCTTGCGACTTGCATTATTTACCGACGATGCACGTCGTGGATTATATTTCGCGACGGCTTACGTGCAACACCGACGGGCGTGCAACATAACTGTGCACGCGTGCCTCAGGTAATTGCGGATTAGAATAATGCGCTATCGATCTGGGCTATTAGGGAAAATCGAACATCCGAATCGTATGTTCCCTGAGACCGTGTCGGAGTTCTCTGATGCGCTTCCTGGGCTTGGTTGACGCGTCTGTGGTCGACAGGTGGTGGAATCGATAAGCCTGAAGAGGCTTCTGCCGCGGAGATTCAGGATCCCGTATCGATGACGGCGTCCATTTTAGCGGCCAGTCAATACATCGGAAATAAATTGCTAACAATAGTAGCTCATCGGTGCCCTCTAAATCTACGGACACGTCCTGACTCGCTTTTTACTTGATATCGCCGCTTCCTCTGTCACCGGTATCGGTTCCTCTTTCTCGGGAACGCCGTTCCTTTTTCGCTTTGAACGCCGCCATTATCCTGCATTTCTCGACGCCATTCCGTGCTCCTTGCCCCTTTTCTCACCTCGGCCGACCGACATTCGATTTTCTCGCTCCACGACGATAAATAAAGTTCACATACCACCGGTTTGTGCTTGGTTTAACCTTCGTTGTTACTCGAAAGGGTTGTTCGGACAGGAACTACAAAATCCAGTTAACGCTTGGTTTACGGAGCCTGTAAAAATGTCACATCTCGGATTTCTTATTTTCAATTATGAATTATGAACAAATCTTTCTATGAATTGATTTATATGTATAATGACTGGCATAATAAAGTGACCATTCTACAGGGTGTCCCAAAAGTGTTGAAGGAGCCGGAAATGGGAAGTAGGTAGGGCCATTTTGAATAACTTTTTCATTTGCAAAAATGTCACATGGGGCTTCATTTTTAAATTATTAACGAAAAATACCGACCTATCAGAGCGCGAGAATCGCGCGCCACGCGATTCGATCGCGACCACGGCCAATTATATCTCGGGCCTACACTTCTGTCTCCGAGCGCGTGCGATTCTCGCGCACTGATTGATCGGTGTTTTTCGTTAATAATTTAAAAATGAAATCCCATACGACATTTTTGCAAATGAAAAAGTGGTTCAAAATGATCCCCGACCGACCTCACATTTCCGGCTCCTTCAATACTTTTGGGACACCCTGTATATCGCATATAAAATAGCTCAAAACTAATGTTTTTTATGAAAAGCGATCCTAATATCGGGGTTTTTTGAAAGATTTACCGTCATATCAAGAGTTCATTACAAAAATTTAAAGACTATTTGTAATAACAAAAACTTATAACTTTATTTTAACAAAACAAACATTTTCATATATGGCCAAAAATGTGGCCACATCGTAAATCTTGATTTACACTTAATTTATCACAGTCTTTTATAATTAGATAAACGAACTGTATAGTTATGTGGTTGAAATTTTGTAAAGTAGTTGTATTTTTTTATTCTTTACCCACGCAAAATATTTTTGAATTAGCTGTAATTCGTGTTTGATGTTCTGCGCGAGACGTTACGCGCTCGTTAAGTGCATGTTCGCAAAGGACACGCTGGTTTAGTATTCATTCATTTAGTACTCGCTGTTTCTGTACTTGTTCGTTTGTTTCTCGAACGTTTAGAACACGTTGGTTTATTATCCACTCATTTAGTACACGTGGGTGTAGTACTCGTGCGGTTATTTCTCGTTCAGTAGCTCATTGCTGGCTGGTTTAGTACCAGTTCGTTTATCGCTCTCTCGTTTAGTACACGCTAGCTTAATGCACAATAGAAACCCCCGTTTAATGCACAACAGGAACGCCCTTCGTTTATTACACGCATGCATACCTCGCGTCGTCACAGTTACAAACATACATTCTATGTTGATTGTTCGAAATAATTAACACATTCAGAACGAACCGAAATTCGGAACTGTTCGTTAATTAAACGTTTCTTGAGTTGCTTGCTTAATGCCGTCTGCACGATTTCAAAGCGCATAATGCCAAACGCACGCGATAAAGTTCGTTTTGGACGAGCGTTATTTGATTGTAGCATTTACGATTGTTAGCTTTGTCATACGTGGAACTCGTACGACCGTGTGTGGATCCATTACGAACTGTATTATGATCCCTGGAAACTGTATAATTGAAGGAAACCTGCGCACTGGATAAATCTATCCGTCGCTTTATAGCCCTATAGTGGCTATTTATAACATAACATTGGTCATTTTCAAAATCATTATATACAGGAACAATTAGTATGTACATTCGGAAATGGTACGACTATGCACATAATTTTAGTATGACAATAATTAGTATAATTGAAGAAAGAAATCATTGATCCACTTCAAAGTTGTGTACATGATTTAACTACACCGTGTGCCTCACAAGAAGTCTTCTAACACGAAACTGAAGGATTGTATGTGACGATTCTAACAATGTCCATAAATTACTGGTAAACTGTTTAATACAAAAAAAACGATTGAAGATTGGTACAATATCGAGAATAAAATACGATGTAATAGTTAGTTTATCATTATTTTACTTTCTTATCCAGCTACGAGAGTCGACTTGAATTTTTTAATAGCAACTTATAAAATGTAACGATGCAATCTGATACATTGTTGAACGCTGAGTAAAAAATTATTAGGACGTATAGGTTCAGAAATGAACAATTACCGAGATATCGTTCTTTAACAACTTCAATCCCGACAGTCTTTTAAAACACGTACCACTGAAACGCGAGCGTTTGAGACACAAAAATCATTTGGGATTCACAGGGATAACAAGGTCCTAATAACTAATATCCTCCAGTCAAACGCAACATAAACTTCTCTTGGTTAAAGGGAAAATAAAATGGCGACACATCCCGCCATTTGCTTACAGTCTCGGAAGAACCTTAGAAGGATGGGGTAATACTCAATAAAGTAAATGTTAAATAAAATAGTCTTGAGTAAACGTCCGCGCGTGAATAACGCAGAAACCTTTGGCTATATCGCCGTTTTACGGAGGGAAGTATAGCGAGCCCATTGCCGTATATGGCATCGCCCAGGGCTCCGTGCACTGCCACGTTGCACAAGAAGAAATAAAAATAAACACATTTGGAGCGATTCTGCGAAATAGATAGAGACTTTGCAATTGATCCGATACAAGAGATTAATCTGAACAAGACGTCGTTTTTCGTAAGGGTAATTCAATCGTTGGAGGAAACGCAAGGAAGCATATCGTTCTCGTGCTAGTGATTCTCGTGGCTACGGAGAAAGTCTGTGGAAATTCGATTGCCCCAAAGCCATTAATTAGTGGCCAATTATCTTGCGGAACGAAACTTCCCTGAAAATTTCTTCGCTAGAGATCCAATCAGAGAGATTCGCTCTCGGGGGTAAGTGTAGCGGCGCGACGATAGAAAAGCGTTCCTGCATCTTATGCATAAGAACTGAATTCAATTTTCCATTTAGCAAATTTGTGCTTTTCTTCGGACTGGAAACCATATTTGCCTGTCACGAATTCAACGCGCATTTGAATTCTTTAAAGTATCACACTTGCAATTATGATCTTAATTAGTAACTCAGTTTTACGGTATCAAATATATTGATCCGCATATTGTAAATTTTTACATCAAATTCGGAAATTGGTAACTTGGAAAGCTGGAAAATTGTAAAGTTGAAAAGTTGTAGAATTGAAAAAATAAAGGATTGAGGGACTGACGAATTTAAGAATTTAAGAATTGACAAATTATTGATTTGAAGAATCGAAGAATCGAAGAATCGAGGAATCGAGGAATCGAAGAATTGAAGAATCAAAGAATCGAAGAATCGAGGAATCGAAGAATCGAAGAATCGAAGAATCGAAGAATCGAAGAATCGAATAAATTAAGATTTGAATAGTTGAAAATATGAAAATTTGAGGAATTGGTAGGTTGAAATAGCAAAAAGTTAATAATTGGAAAATGAGAAAATAAGAACATTTGAAAAGTCGATAATTCCAAACATATTTAACTGGAAAATCAAGAAATTGAGATATTGAATAATTGGTACATTAAAAACTCAAAAAATTGGAAAATTTCTCATTAATTTCATCCAAAACTAATCCGAAATTCTAAAATCACTTATAAAAACAATTAAAAATATCAAAAATCTGAAATCGGGCTATTTTTAAACGTGTAATTAGTTCGCAATTATCGCTGCCTCTGTTTTGTGAGTACTTTAATCTTTCAATTTAATCTCGCCCGAGAACAAAGTCGTTCCGTTCTATTTACCCGGCACAACAAAAGAAAACGGCAGGAATAACAAGTCGATATAAAAAGAGAAAATACGAGTACGTGCAATGCAGAAATCGAAGGAAATAACTCTAAGAGTGACCATGCGGATGTTTGCGATCTACAACGACCTCGAGCTAACGCTTTTTCCACTTTTCTGGTCACCGGGTCACGAAAATGAAACCTGGATTTATGTATTTGTCGACAGCCACACTCAACACGAAGAAATACGGTGCGTCGTTGTTTTCGCAAGCCAAGTCGATAAAGTCTGTTCCACAATTGAAGCGACCGCTTCTTTGATACATTTTATTCTTTGTTCGATGAAAATATACGGAGATTGAAAAGTTCTGCGAGAACACCGTCTCCGGGATTAAATGTTCCCGTTCTGATAATACAAATCTTCCAGTATTCATATTTTTCTCAATAATCAACATTATAATCCAGTTTTTAATAATGACTGTAGTATAACAAAGTAACTACTTTGAACGATTTATTTATGAAACTCGCGAAAGCTCTTAGTGAAAGACTTTAATTTCAGGTTATATTGTACAACGTTATTTTAAGTGGAACTATGCTCGTTAGATATATAAGAGAAATAATATAGATTCTACTGTGTACAATTTAATGTATAATCAAACAATATTAGTAAATATATTATAAAATTTTTTTAAGTATGCATTTACGTGCGAGTGGCTCGAGTTTCTTGTACTACATCGCCATTTTCTTTATATACCATTTTAGATGTTGCATGTATCAAGAAAGTAATGAACAAAAATATAAATAATACACACTAATTCACACACATTTTATAAGGTGATACAATTTTAGTTATGTTTCAGGTTAGGTTGTATTACATTAACTGTGCAAAAACGTACAATAAACAATATATTCTCCATGCACAAATTAAGGTTGTTTATCAATTTTTAGGTATATGTTATAATGTAAAATTCTTTTTACCACATTTAAAGTTAGTGAACAATAGATTTTGTTGTGCAAATTAACGTCGTTTCTGAAATTGTTAGGTTATGTTATCATGTAATATTATTTTAGTTAAAATCAACGAAACAAATAACATAATGTGATTATAAACAGAAGTATAAAAGAATAATCTGAAATAATTCCATTTAATTTAATTTAACAAAAACAACAAAATTTTAGTTTATTTTTGTAATGCAGTGTCAATCGTTATGAAATTCTATATAATGAAATAATAAAATTCATCAGTGTTTTTTAATTACGATGTGATTCTAATTGGAATACACGCAATTGTTCGTGATTTAAGAATGTAAATTTATCCGACAGTGGTTAAGAAAGGAAAATAATGAGGGGATCGTGAAGGTGTCGTCCTAAGCGTTCCACAGTAAATTTCATTAACCTACTTTCGCAACGATGAAGATTTTAACGGTGAAATTCATTCTTGACTTCACGCTACCACGAACAGTTTTATTTTTACAGCCAGAAGCACCGAGCTTTTGCAACAAACACGCTCCTCGTGTGCGCATATGTGTACAGTATTTCCACCTGCAATTTCCATTTTCGCCTGATGTATAACACAACGAAGAGTGCAATAAAATTCTGCAAACTTAAAGCTTCATAAAAAATAGCATTCGTAATATTCGAATATCAAACGTTGAATAAAATTAACTCCCAAATTCCTACGACCCAGTCAAGCGTGATCTTAACTTATAAAACCCGTATAATATTGAATTAAAATTGTACAAATTTCTAAAATTTTTTAACGGAAAGATATTTACTTTTGGTCATTGGCAGTAGTCATTACAATTTAATTTTAAAATTGAAGCAGTAAAAAATGTATGCACTAAATGGTATAGTAGTGGCTATCTCAGATTTTTATAGGGAAAGCAATCATATTTCGCATGCTTCCAGCTTGTATGTTTTCTAGTTATCAAAATTTTACACTAGGGATTTAGAAACTTTCTGAAATATAAAAATTTTAGATTTCAAATTTGTGGATGTAGAAATGTAGACAGTTCCGTATGTACAGAAATTTTGGATCTCTAAACTTGACAATTTAGAAGTATAAAAATTTAAGAATTCAAGAATTTCAGAATTTAGGAATTTAGGAATTTAGGAATTTAGGAATTTAGGAATTTAGGAATTTAGGAATTTAGGAATTTAGGAATTTAGGAATATAGGAAATTAAGAAATTAGGAATTTAGCAATTTAGGTATTTAGGTGTTTAGGAATTTAGGAATTTAGGAATTTAGGAATTTAGGAATTTAGGAATTTAGGAATTTAGGAATTTAGGAATTTAGGAATATAGGAAATTAAGAAATTAGGAATTTAGGAATTTTTTAATTTTGGAATTTTGGAATTTGGGAATTTAGGAATTTAGGAATTTAGGAATTTAGGAATTTAGGAATTTAGAAATTTAGGAATTTAGAGATTTAGGGATTTAGGGATTTAGGGATTCAAGAACTCAAAAATTTGGTAATCTAGGAATTCAGAAATCTACAAAAATCTACAAATCTGCGAATTCACAAATTCACAAATCTACAAATCCAAAAATTCAAATATTTTCGAAAGTGCAGGAATTGTACGTTTTGGAATTTTCAAACAGACCATCTTTGTACATAAAAATTCTGTAGTATCGTGATCGAAAAATATAATTAAGTTGCTTTTATCGCATCGTGCATCATGTGTAGAGTACAACGGGGTAGCAAGATACTATGTTTTTGTATCGTCCCGTTAAGAGAAGCTTTATCGCATTAATATTCGAAATTAGATCGTTAGAGACACCGCACACCAATGCGCTTCCATTACAGGGCCATTTCTAAACCATAACACGCTCCATTGGTTCCAATGCACTGCCACGTTACAAGTATCCTGTTAACGCTCCCTACGAGATGGTTTTACAGTTATCGATTTGCTGGCCAATATCAGGAATTATAGCGAGCGTGTTCTTGATATCGTAAGAGGATACTGAATGAGTAATTTCAACGAGGATCACGAAATTATGGAACACGAATTTTGGCCACTCATAAATACAAATCGAATGTATTCATTTACATTAAACCGCGAATCAATGACTAAACTCATAACCAGTTCCGACATCGGATAAAAACTTCATCCACAACCTATGTGTGATTATACGTAATTTGATGGAAGCAGTTCGAAAGGAAATTTTGAGACAGCGAAAAATTCATTGAATTTTACTATTTTCAACGAGTTAATTTCCGTTCAAGTTTAAGTGAAATTTTGGTAGGAGTCGAATAACGTTCGTATTTCATCGTGATCGTTTCTGGAATTGTCATACGGATGAAATTAGTCGAGCATGTTCGAAAATTAACCGCGTCTGTTCGTTATATGGCCGCGAACCGTTCGATGCGTCGTGCATAGGATACACTGCACCGAGCAAAAAAGTCTTAGCGAACGTGGATCGATAGGTCAACCGTTTCCGAGATACAGGAGCATCCGTTTAAGCGTCCACCGTTTGATCCCTTAAGTGTCCGTCGCTATCCCCACCGATTCCTGGATACAGGACCTCGGAGCAGCTCCGAATCGCACGTGCCGGATATCCGTGTTCCGCTGGCTCACATTCTCTCTACTTCCTTCGATCGAATTCGTAAGAGTCACTTCCCCATTTAAGTGTCCGTGTTCGGTCCCGACCGAGGACGTTTCAGTGTACGTTTCTGTACAAAGATTTTTGTACGCTCGCACCATGGTTGACTTACTGGCCTCTATAATCACGTGCTATACCTCGGTGTTTATAAACCGTGTTCCGAATGTCGTTCAGTTTCCATACATACCTCGCGGTAGACGATTTCATCGGCAATCGGTCAGTCACCGATCTGCTTAGCAGAATGCACGCAGAGCATTGTGCTCAAAATGGCGGCGTATTACTCGAACGATGAAATGGCGGATACGCGTTTTGTGTTTGACTGCGCTAATGGATGTGCTGTTGACGTAAGTTTTCATATGGAATAGCTTTTTATGTAACATGTAAACGATGAACGTAAACATGGAATGCAAATATTCAATGCAAAATTTTTATCTTAAATATTGAACTTAAATATTGAATGTGTGTATTGAGTTCAAATATTGAGTATACAATTATTAAATAGTAAAAGTAAAATATTTAAATTTTAATTTGAATGAAAATTATATGTATGCATTGACAACTTAATATTTAAAGTATACGTAAATATATATATTGAGTTTAAAGACTGAATGTTAATATCGACTACAAATAGTGAATTAAAATACTGAACATAAATATCGAGTATAAATATAAAATTTAAATACATAATGTAAAAGTGAAAATGGGCATGCTTTAGATACAAGTCCTTATATGAAAAAGCTACTTATGTTACGTTTAGATATTAAATGTAAAAAAGTACTTCATCGGCAATCAGTCAATTGTCATCGACCCTGATTGGCAGTGTAATTAATGTTACAAAGTTACGTAGTATAGTGTTGAAAATATCCTGCGCAGCGTTTGTCAGTTACTTTCAAACGGACGATCACTTGCTTCTCGGGGAATGTAACAATTTTTCATGCCTCCCCATGAAATCTTGTCCAATTCTACGGCACAATTTTCTGCCTCAATATGTTTCGGTACACGAAGCACGTACTTACGTACATAAGTTCCCTTTCATATCCAAATGCGAGCTGTAGGTAAATGCGCGGGCGGACATGTTTGTGGATGCCGTAGAAGAGGGTAGAAAAGATTTTGTTGTCGATAGGCAATGTGCTACCACGATTGATCGTATGGATACCCGTGTGGTGAACCATCTCCGGAAATTTACTTTGCAATATGGAAACCTAAAGGATGGCGTGTTGGTTGAAAAGGTTATGATCCGTCGGATATTTACATCTGTGTGCGTATACGGAAATAATATGTGAGAAGTGCTATAGTAGATTGCAGGTCGAATATTTGATGAGAATCTTACACCTTAACGTCTCTTGCAACTTCTTAGTTTTGTATCTGACGCGTATTTCGTTAATTACTATTAATTATTATCGATATTATTGATAAATTGAAGGATAGATCCAAATATCGCTTTTGTTTGTTATTGATGCCATGTTATAAATGTACCATTAGAGGTAAGATGCGGTCTTTATTTGTTGTTCGTACAGTTGGTATTATTAATAAATTCGAAATTAAATGTCTATGTTTATTTTACACATAACTGATATTATTAATAAATTTGTGATTATCATTTTTGTTAAATAAGGTGACAAGGAATGAGTGTATACGGTGGACTCTCGTTATATTGCCACTAGCGTCACTACTGCAGGTCAATAGTCAAATAGTGCACGAAAATTCTTTGCTTGAGGGCTGTGCAAATTTTTTGCCCTATAATGTTGTGCAAGTGACGCATATGTGGTTCGCGTATGTCATATAACGAGAGTGCATTGTGGCTAAGAAAACGGATCAGTAATATTGTTATATTTTTTGTGTTGGCTGTTTCAAGTCATGGTACGACTACAAGCTGCGATGGGAGCCGAAGGAGTACGGCGGAGTCCACATGCTACATGTACCGTCCGACCATATATGGCGGCCAGACATAGTCCTCTACAACAAGTGAGTCTGACTGCTTCTTTGTTCTGTATTCTAATTACACTTTCTATAGTTTCTCATTACATACTCTATATACATATAGTAGTGGTACAGCATGCTACTGGAGATATTTAAGTCGTTTGAACGCTCGTTTCTTCCAGTCATTATTTCTTCAGATAAATTAATTTCGAAATAATTGACAGAATCAAAAACAAAAGATGGTCTATGTATTTACTGACATTAACGATTTCTCTGTTATCGAGTTTCAATTTTACATTTTTTCGTACATGCATAAGCAACATACTGGTAGCATCGTATAGGTTAAAGATTATAATTTGCACACATGCTATATAATGAGAGTACTGACATTAAGGTGATCAGCCCTAACATTATTTAATCCATTCTTTATCAAATTGACTAAGGGTATTAAAGAAGTTAATCTGATAGGGGTTTTGTGTCTGTTCCACTAGACTCTCGTTATATTGCCACCTTTCATATTGACGATTGAGTTCACGCGAAGTTTCATAGTACTGTAGCAGAAGCTTAAGGAAAATTGTGATACGAAGAAATCAAAAGTTAAAGCATATTGAAATTTCTATCTTGTTTAATTTGATAGTTCTCAATTTCCATTTAAACAATTATAATTTCTATATTTGAACGATTGTAAATTTTCAAATATTTGCTTCACGAATGTATACAAATTGAAATTTCTAAATTTGAAAACCTATATTTAATACTGACAATGAGATATTTCCTCCTATATTACCGTCCATGGCAATATAACGAGTGTACTGAATCGTATAAACTACTAAAACCGAGTAAATGGCAATTAGAATTGGCAATAGAACTTACTTGTCTATAAAACAGTTCTGTGCCTGGATATAATGGTTTATACACATTACATGATGTCGAACAAAGGGAAGAAGGGACGAGCGTCCACTCGACTTAATAAGAGAGGTACCATCGTCGTGCATATTGCATTTCAAAGTAGAACAGTCTATTTGATGTCACAGTGCATCTCATATCGCGACGTTGTCCCGAAAGTTACGGAAAAATGTGAAACTGTTTACTTCGAATTGAACCACGAGCTAACGCGGACATTCTAACGAAACTTATCTCCGTTCCAAACCCGAATCTTGCCGATGTACGTACGATTTGTGTTGTTCGATAATATGCAATATATCAGAAGTGCACTTTTACTGTATGTTTAAGTGCATATATGCAATATATGAAGCTGACAGTTTGAATTAGCTTTATTCTATAAAAGTTTTACATTAACAAAATTGTTAATAAAATCAGTGATTGTAGATATTTATGAAATTAATATAATTTTTTGCAATTGAATTTTGTTAATATTGCATCAAATTTAAATCTTTTTTAAATCGTTATTTTTTATCAGTGTTCCATTTTCAATATTTGTAAGATACTTAAACTACCAGCATGTAAAATTTGTCAAACTTTAAATAACTATTACCTCTTTTTATATAATATATAATACATTATATTATAATGTTCTAAATAATACATATAATTAAAATGACTATATACAATGTTTAAAAGTTCGTAAATACATGAAAGTTTATCAGTTTGAAAATTTTAGAATTTAGAACTTTATAATTTTGAAAATTTAGAAGAATCAAAAGCTCTGCATCCAAAAATTTGAATATTCTAAACCCAACAATTTGAAAATCCCTAGACTCAAAAATTAAAAAATTTCTGAACCCAAAATTTTTAAAATTCTTATACTCAAAAATTAAAAAATTTGAAAGTTCCTGAACCTAGCAATTTGAAAATCCCTATACCCTAAAATTTGAATATTCCTAAAGCCAATAATTTGAAAATCCCTAAATCCAAAAATTAAAAATTTCTGAACCCAAAACTTAAGAAATGAAGAAATCCCAAAATTTGCAAAATCACAAATTTCAAACTTTCAGGTGATTTAAATGCTTCAGTCTTGGAAATTAAAATTTCCATAAATTTCTATTAAACGATCCACGTTTTATCGGCTGTATCATCACAACGTACTGTACGTACGTCGCAGATTCGTTCATGGCATAAGGGTGTCCGTGAAACGCTGATAAATTATGAAAGAAAACAAAGCAGCCGTGGTTCAAATTTTTCACCGTCATAATTCATTCTCGCGCGTATTTACACATATTTGCGTAACTTATTAAAAACGAGCGAGAGCCACCGAGCCTGTTCACGAGCCTTTTTCCCCCGGTTTTTGGCTCGTGCTCGACACTCACGGCGAACTCTCTCGGTAGCCACCGGATAGATTATTATTCATATCGCATGAAACATGGGCGCTGCGGCGAATGTTCGTGTGAATGGTTCTTTACGAACGGGCCTAGGTCACGAGAGATACGTTTTGACTTTGCTAAATGTCGCGAACGACCATATTGTGGAACCCTTTACGATCGTTGTTTCAACATTTTCGAACGAGTGCTGACGAGCTTCCTCCCGAAACGTGAAACATCCATACAAACACGAGCTGAAATTATTCGTTCTTCCCCACCAGGGTTGACGAGAAGGTACGCGAAATTATGTGGACCCTAAAATTTATGACATAAACTGTTTCTTCCTTTATTTGAGAAATTTCGTGATTGTCCCCGGGCCCGGTGATGCCTCTCGACGCCCCTGCGCTGGCGCGAAAATATGAAAACCGCGACTCTTTCTCTCGTTCCAAACAAATTCTTTTTACGGTAGGAAAGGTAGGCATGTGAAAGTAATCGTAAGTATCATATTACTGGGCAATTTGAAAACAATTGCAGGCTCTTATTTCGATCAGACTGTGGTAAAATAACACTTTCACTGCCACAATTATGGTTTGTATTATTTTAGGATTATCGTGTTTCATTTTAATTCAGCTGGGGATCGTGGTGGAAGGTAATGGAAGATTTTGAGGGTATGCAAATTTTAAATCCTCAAAGTCCTAAATTTAAAAATTTTAGAATTAAAAAATTTTCAGGTCTCTGAATTTCCAAAGTCCTCGAAATACTAATTATTAAGTTTTTACATTTCCGAATCCCGAAATACTCAAGTCCTCAAATCACTAAATCTCTAAATCTCCAAATCCCCAAATCTTTAAATCATTAAATCTCCAAAACTCTAAATCTCAAAAAACTAAATCTACCTCTCCAAATACACAAATCTTTATATCCGTAAATCCCTAAATCCCCCATTTTCTAAATTCCCAACTCTCTAAATCTCAAAATCCCTAACTCTCTACATCTTCAAATCCCCAAATCCCTAAGTCTCTAATTTCGCAAATCTCCAAATCCCTAAATCTCTATTTTTAAATCTCCATCCTCCAATTTCTAAATTGTAAACGTTATAATTTTATACGAACGTTAATAAAAAATATCGAATGAAGAATATCAATGCAAACTCATTATATTTGATATATGGGTCCTACTTTCTTCTTATATGGCAATTATAACCCCTTCAAATTTGATCCTCCCCATATATGACCGATACAGTGAAAGGGTTAATTATTACTCTTGAATCTCTGCTACAAATTCGAATTAATGTTTAAAGTAAACTTGAATTATTTGATCTTATTGTTGAATTGTATACATTTTTAATTTAATAACATTTCTTGTTTTGCAGCCCTCTTGCTAACCGCAACATACTATCTAGTTTCTTTATTTATATTTAATATTTCATAGATTGTAGTTACAAGATTAAAGGTCTCTTGAATTATATTTGTGTATTATAGTGGCTTTTGTACTTGTTTGGTTATTTGATATTTTGAACGAGAAGGATATATAAGAGAGATGACTTATTTTTCTTTCCAATTTGTAGTGTAAATGTAACTTGATTTAATACATTTTTGTATTGGTAATCATTTTATAAGACAAATATACGAATCGTTGTGTATATTTAATATCGTTAATATTGGCTATGTATTCTGTCTCTATTTGTAGTTTGGAATATTGCAGAAGCTTCGATACTTATCGATAACTGTTATGAACTCATTTCTCATTTCTGTGGGAGAGATCTGAAGCACGCTATTAAAGCGTCTGGTTGGGAGATTGACAGTTATTGCTTTCGAATGAAACTATAGTACAGTAGGCTCTCATTATATTACCTCAAACGTTGCTGCTCCAGTAAAATATTTGGCTATATAGAAAAAGTTGGCTGGATTCAACTATTTTAGAAACTTCTTATGTTTCAAATGTGTTCTTTAATTTAGGAACTTAAAATTGAGTGATTTCAAAATTTGAGAACTAGATATTTCTGTATTTTTTGTTACTGAATTACTACATTTTCCTAAATTTATGCATTTCTATATTTCTAAATTTTTTCACTTTCTATGTTTCTCAATTATTACATTTCCAAACCCCAAACTTCAAAATTTCTAAATTTTTAAATCCACAAATTTCGTAGATATCAAATTCAAATTTTACAAGTTTCAAAATCCCTAACTCGCTTAACTTAAAAATCTGCAAATTCCCTAAATCTCTGAATCCTTAAAGTCTCCAATTCACAAGTTTCATCTTATACATTTTTGAATACTAAAATCTCTACATCCTCAGATACTTAAATCACCACATTCCCTAGACCTCTCAATTCCTAAATCCCTAACCCCTAAACTCAAAAATATCCAAATTTCCAAATCACCGAGTCGTAAATCAGAAACCACCGAAGTTACAAAATTTGGAAATTCGAAATTGGCACATTATTACAAACTAGAAATTCCAATATACAATGATTCTGAAATCCGAAAATTATTTTACAAAAATTCATGAAACTCTCGCAACGTAGCGAGCATAAACTATACCAAAATGCCTTCCCCTTTCTCCACCGTACTCATCAAATATTAGTATAATTTCCACACTTGATATTTACCTCAAAACTGCACAACTATTTACACACGATTAAAACTTTTCCTAACTTCCCCCCACCATTAACATCTAAATCCGATCGGTTTCATCTAAATGCAAGTAACTGGTTAAGAAGAATACATGTTTAATGATAATAAAAGAAAAACAAAGTGTGTTAGTTGGATTATATACAGTCATACAGAATAGTAAATATAATACAATTTAAATACATATAATATAATATAATAGTGATTCATGGAATATTATAGAAATGCCAATAGAATAATCTCCGAATGCTAATAGAAGTCGCAGTATAATGTATACGAGATCCTCCACCGATTTTCTTTAGTGATCGCTCACTTACGGCGTCCCGGTGAATATTCGCATACCGTATCAACGAAACAGCTCGTGATCGGTATTGTGCACATATATGATACGATTATGTGGTAAATATATGAAAGTATACATAATTGTAACTGATAGAATACTAATAGGAGTCACGGTATAACACGAGCGAGACCCTTCACCGGTTTTGTTTAGTGATCGCTCACTTACGACGTCCCGGTGAACATTCAGCAGCCGTATCGATAAAATGGCTCATGATCGGTATTATACACAAATATGATACGGTTATATGGTAAATTATATAAAAGTGTACATAATAATAATTGATAGAATACTAATAGGAGTCACGGTATAACGTATGAGGGAATCTTCACCACTTTCGTTTAGTGATCGCTCACTTACGGCGTCCCGGTGAATATTCGCATACCGTATCAACGAAACAGCTCGTGATCGGTATTGTGCACACTTATGGTACGATTATGTGGTAAATATATGAAAGTATACATAATTGTAACTGATAGAATACTAATAGGAGTCACGGTATAACACGAGCGAGACCCTTCACCGGTTTTGTTTAGTGATCGCTCACTTACAGCGTCGCGATGATCATTCAGCAGCCTTATCGGTAAAATGGCTCGTGATAGGCCTTATGCACAATTATGATTATGTGGTAAATTATATAAAAATATGCAGAATAATAATCGATAAAATACTGTAGTTCGAATAGTAATCGCAGTCGCAGTGTAACGTATACGAGATCATCGCCAGTTTTCTGTAGCAATCGCTCACTTACGGCGTCCCGGTGAACATTCAGCAGCCGTATCGGCGAAATGGCTCGTGATACGCATGGACGCGAAACTTTTTCGTCGCCAGCACCGGGAATAAAAGTTTCCACGATTCGGTATGACTTCATCGCAGCTTCGAATCGGGATCGTGGAACTCTCCTCCTTCGGTTAAACTCCTCTGGCAACAGATTCCCCTTACTAACTCGATTTCTCGCGGTTCCATTAGTTCTCCACCCAGCTCCTCTTTTTTCCTTTCGACGCTTTGGTTCCTTATTTCTTGGATGGCCGTTGCTCCCTTCCTGGCCGGAATACCTTTGCTCAAGTCCGCTTTTGCGCAGTTGCGTTCTTTTTCCTTTTTCCGCCGTCACATCGAACACAGCCAGCGATTTATTGCATCGCTCCGCAGCGTGGATTCATCGATTGATATAGGGACCGGTGGATACGGGAAAGTGAAATTTGACCAATCGAATTCATGACGAATAAGTTAAATGGGCCGGTGATGTTTTGAAGTTCTCTACTTTCCACATTTATGAACTCTGAGACTTTCAAATTTCTCTGTCTTTCTATTCCAAAATTGTTCGATTCGCGAACCATTGAGTTTGTAAATTTACAAATCGACTAATGTTTCAATCCATGAGTTTTTGAATATTTAGATCTCCGACTCTTTCGATCTTTGAAATTTTTACTTTTGGAATCTTTGAATCTTTGAATCTTTGAATCTTTGACTCTTTGAGTCTTTGAGTCTTTGAGTCTTTGAGTCTTTGAGTCTTTGAGTCTTTGAGTCTTTGAGTCTTTGAGTCTTTGAGTCTTTGAGTCTTTGAGTCTTTGAGTCTTTGAGTCTTTGAGTCTTTGAGTCTTGGAACCTTTAAGGCTTTGAGTCTTTGAGTCTTGGAACCTTTAAGGCTTTGAGTCTTTGAGTCTTGGAACCTTTAAGTCTTTGAATCTTTGAGTCTTTGAATCTTTGAATCTTTGAATCTTTGAATCTTTGAATCTTTGAATCTTTGAATCTTTGAATCTTTGAATCTTTGAATCTTTGAAACTTTGAATCTTTGAATCTTTGAATCGTTGAATCTGTGAATCTTTGAATCTTTGAATCTTTGCATTTTTGAATTTTTGAATCTTTGAATCTTTGAATCTTTGAATCTTTGAATCTTTGAATCTTTGAATATTAGAATATCTGAATCTTTGAATTTTTGAATGATTAAATTCTTAAATTGTTCAATGGTCCTTTTGAATCCTAAAATCTTTGAGTCCTGAGTTTCAAATGTTCCAGTTGTCAAATTCCTAAATTTCCAAATCTCTCAATTTCTACATCCTCAAGTTCTCAAATTCCCTACATTTTCATATCCATAAATCCCCAAATCTGAATGTCCCCAAATTCCTATATTCCTAAAACCATAAGTCCCAAAACCCTAAAATTTGAACAATCCTTTTTTCAATGCAAAACTAAAACAATTCACAAAAAAAAACTTGTCACACCAAACATATAGAAACAGTTTTCAGACATTCGTTTCGTCAAATGAAACATAAACGAAAGTAATCTCGATAATCGATGCACGAAATACGATGTTTCTAAACTTGTAATTCAGCGATGTTTGCGAAACACAGTTTTCGCCCGGGTACAAACGAGCCGTGTTAATCAGTCGCAATCTTCTGGAAATCGATTTTCCGTTAAATGGAATAGTCACTCGAAAAGCATTCGTAAAGGCTGTTTGTATGTACACAGGTGACACAGCGAGCCGTATCAGGAGTGCACCAAACGTGCACTAAGCCCCACTCTCACGTATTAACGTAATTTAATGCGTCCCCATAATGTAAATCATGAACATACACCTACTAGTTACTGTTACGTTAGTATCTCTCAATACGTTATGATTGAGCTGATTTCTCGCGCATACAGGATGATTCATGCAACTGGGACATTGCGTGTTTCTCTTTTTGTCGCGATTATACGAAAAGAACGAATGTTTCGAAGAAAATTAGATTTTTATAATCAAATTAACGCACGTATCATATACAGAACGTTTCATTTGACGAGATTTAGGGATTGAAGGACCTGGTGACCATACATAATTACAGTCTCTAAAAACCGCTACAGTTGATGTGATCCTAAACACTTTTATAAAAAAAATTACAGTATTAAATCAAACGGCGAATAATAGTCGCCTTTCGAGCGCATAGGATTAAAATTCCAGGTCCCATTGGTGGTCACCAGCAGCCCGTGACGTTACGTAATGACTGATTCATTTTTTATGAGCGGCGTTACGATCCGCCAGCGTATTATTCACCATATAACGCGCGCGCGCGTTTCGCCGCTGTAGGCACGCGGTTAGTGCAGTCGAATATTCAGGTCAGTTGGTCCTTAATCGATATATAAGCGCTCCAGAATGACCTTTGAGCGGTCAAGTGAACCTGTGTGCATATCCGTATGCAGCGGTGTTATCTCGCGTTTCGTACGTGCGCCTGGCACCAGCACGTACCGTCAATCCGAGGCAACGGATTCTCGGGATAGTCGGTAGGAAGAGTGCTCCTCCATCCTGGTTGGTCCCTCTCGACCGTAATAACGCTGTCCTGCCCCATCGGTGTATCCTCGACCGAGCTAACTATGCGAGGATTCACCGAGCATCCGCGAATTTATCCTTTACTTCCGATCCCGGCACAACGCCTGTTTAATCGCGGAGCCGGGAACTTGGGAATGACTGTGACGGAGGATGTGATGTGAGACGAAATACTGTGGCGATGTGTCTTCTATATACAGGGTGTTCCACAAATACTGTCGGATCCAGAAAGGGGTGGTAGGTGGGGCTATTCTGAACAACTTTTTCCTTTGCCAAAATATCGGATGAGGTTTCATTTTTAAATTACAATATTAAGGAAAAACACTGACCAGTCGGAACGCGAGAATTGCCCGCACTCAGAGGCGTGAGAGTAGGCACGAGTAACAGTTGACCAATCCGTTGAGTTACTATCGCGATGCCCATATGTTTGTTCACGACCACGGTCAACTCGTGCCTACACTCCCGCCTTTGAGCGCGCGTAATTCTTGCGCCCTCATTGGTCAGTGTTTTTCCTTAATAATTTAAAAATAAAGCCTCATTCGATATTTTGGCAAAGGAAAATGTTGTTCGGAATAGCCCCACCTACCGCCCCTTTCCGGCCCCGATAGTATTTATGGGGCATTCTGTATATATCGAGTTGGGCATGAGTGAGTACTATGCTTATTATAAGGGCAGAATGCGTAGAACAGGATGAGTAAGAGGGCTAGTTTGTGCTAGTGGAGCTAGAACTCAATTGTTATGAGTTCAGTAAAGATTGCTGTAATCGCAAAAATATTATTCAGGTTATTTACCAATAAAAAGGTAAAATTAGACGGCGAAATCAATTTTCTTAATCATTTTCGATACGCGAGAGTTCGAGTAAAAATTTCAGCGACTTTTCTTATTAAGGCGTTTGGTTTTCGCTCCGATAATAGCTGTCCTACTTTTTCTCACAGATGCAGCAGCTTTCTTTACGATCGTTCCGCTCGTAACCGAGTTTTTACTTCTCTGTCCTAGATGTACAAATTTCTGCAAACTTGCCAGTTCGAGGGGTCGATCTTCGTTTTGACACGTACACTTATACCGTTTATTAATTTTCCTTAATATTTGGGAGCCGGCTACGAGTACTTTGGGAGAAACCAAATTGAACCGGGCAAAAGAAGAAAAGAATTTATTTCTTCCGAATTTTTCTGTTATTTGTTCACATCGGTGATAGTAATGTAGAGACAAATTGTTTACGAGCGAAGAAAATTAACTTTTGTAGGGAACGGCGATATAGGGAAAAGAAATTTTACTTGTTCCACGATCATTTATTATTTGGAGAAAATTTTGACATTTTCGAGTTTGCAAGCTTACAAATTTTGGTGTTTACAAAATTAAAAATTCTCAAGTTTATAAGCGTAGAAATTTTCGAGTTTACAAACTTGCAAATTTTGAAGTTTGCAAACTGGCAACTGTTTAGATATATTTTTTATGTTTTGAGACATATTTAGAAATTTAGGAATGTTGCATTTTGAAATACAGGAATTTTCAAATTAGAATGTTCATCGATTTTCAAGTTATAGTATTCCAAAATTTTTTAAGTTACAAATTTTTCAAATTTACAAATTTAGAAAATAAAAAATATAAAAATTACCAAATTAACAATTTTGCAAATTTCCAAATTGAAAATGTATAAATTAGAAAATACTTACGTTTAAAAAGTTGAACAATAATTTTATTATAATACGATGCAAAGATTTGTGTGTAGAAAATTATAGCGAAATTTTGGGAATAAACACTGTGTTATTAGCGTCATCTTGTGTATACATTTTCATAGGAAGCTCCATGCGCCATCTTGCGACACAAAACTCCCTCATTTGCGATTAGAGTGTTAGAAGCGCGTTTTTTCCGCGCGTTGCGCGTACAAAAATAATGAATTATCATAACCATAATGGAATATAACAGTAGACTTGATTTGTTAATGCCAAGTCACGTAGAGATTGAAGCTATCGTTTAACAAAGTAGCAATTTGTCACGAGGATAATGGCACGCTGCCGATATAACCCCCACACGGCTTACGTAGCCACCCTAAATAACCATCTGTAATTACAGTTCCTAGATTAATGGCGGTAATGTTAGGGCAGTCAAACGTCATCCTTTGACTAGCCTCCGACACGTCAATGAGAGCTAATGGCAATTTACATTATTTACGTCACGTGAGTCGATTAAACTTTGAACTGTAAATTGATTACACTCTAACTGATGTTATGCCGTTTGATTGCCACCAACGCGTGCCACACTAATTTCCATATTTGCGCTACTATTATTGCACATTGTAAATCATCTTTATTTTACATTCATTCAAATTGTTTCCTACCGCCACAGCAATTACTGCCAGAGAATTAAATCCCGTTATAGAAATAATTCAACTGCGAAACACGTTGCTCGTTTCGCCGCACAAAATGTCGGCGATTGCAATACAATGAACGTGCATTTAGGCGAACGTACAAACATTCGATTCGGAAAGAACGATTTATAAACGATGTTCGTGAAGCACGATATTAATACACGATTCACTCGCGTATTAACACTACAACTACCAACTAGTCAAAATGACTGCTTTCGGATTTGGCATTTTTTATTACAAAATTTTATTGCCGTCCTTTTGTCTAAATGATCTGCCATGTTTTATTGAGCTAATGAGTGGTTGTATATGTTAGTTGATGCTGCGATATTTATTTATTTTGTTACTTTAATTTCAGTTTTGATGTAAGCACGCATTTAACACTTCTAGTGTTAAAAATGCGGTACCGATTCGTAGCAACGTTGAGTCGTTTGTGTTTGTTGTAAAAAGCTGCAATTATACTCGTAACGATAAAAATTCTTGACGCTTACACGCGTAGGGGAATGGTTTGAGAGCACAAAGTAACATTGGCGATAACCGAATGTCCGTTTCTTCTCGGATCGTGCCGCCATTTTTTTAAGTTCTCGCGTTCTTCGTGTTCCGCGATCAATCCCGCAAATTTCGAACGCATTTAATCATAAATATTCACACGACTCGGAGCCGCGTACTCGAGGCACGAGTAGATGAGCAGTCGCGATGGGAGAAAAGAGAAAATGAGTCCGTCGATATCGCGTCATTTTAATTAAGCCACGTGTCGACGGCGCACCGACGTTCTTCATTATCGTCATCGTCATCGTCCTGTTCCGTTGTTTCCTCCGAGGAAGACGAACACCTATTTCGCGTAATAGTGTTCATTACACACCCACGGAAGATTCTTGCATGCATTAGCGAGATGAAAATCACTCGCGAGACTCCGTTCGTTCCATGCTCCACTTTCGTCGTTGTCCTTTTCAGTTCTCACCGGGCCATTCGAGAGCCCCTCTCGCTCGATTAAACGTCTTCCACCTTCAACGCCTACCGTTAGTTAACTTGTTATGCGATGACATATCGCTACGTGTTTAGTTGTATGATATTCTTCGGGATTCAACTTAATGAATCACGAAATAGTTAGGTTGATCAGTGAATCCGCTCGATAGACAAAATTATAAAACAACTGGTAAGGGTAAAATGTATGTGCTATATTAATACTAAGACTTGATATAGCACTTAAGAGAAAATAGTAACACCTCGCAAACTGACAACGGACTTTAAAAGATAAATATAAATTTGATGTGCACTCTTTGAGAGTTATTGGAAATTTGCTGAAGAGAAAAAATAATGTTGCCTCCAGAAAAAAGTATCTAGTGAGGATTGGCGTGCTGCTGAGGGTGAACAAATGACTAAGTTAAAATTGAACTATTTAATTTGTTGTGGAAAATTTAAGGGAAGTGGGCAACAACCACCCTTAGCAAATACTCGTCGCGACATATCGCTACGTGTTTAGTTGTATGATATTCTTCGGGATTCAACTTAATGAACCACAAAATAGTTAGGTTGATCAGTGAATCCGCTCGATAGACAAAATGATAAAACAACTGGCAAGGGTAAAATGTATGTGCTATATTAATACTAAGACTTGATATAGCACTTAAGAGAAAATAGTAACACCTCGCAAACTGACAACGGACTTTAAAAGATAAATATAAATTTGATGTGTACTCTTTGAGAGTTATTAGAAATTTGCTGAAGAGAAAAAATAATGTTCCCTCCAGAAAAAAAGTATCTAGTGAGGATTGGCGTGCTGCTGAGAGTGAACAAATGACTAAGTTAAAATTGAACTATTTAATTTGTTATGGAAAATTTAACCTTAGCAAATACTCGTCGCGAAGTCAATATGTCCTCGGATAAAAAGTACGAAATCGTTTGTCACCTAATTGTTTTACACTCATAAAATAATAAACCGTGCTGACTCTCGAAAGTCATACTAAATTTAAAAAAAAAGTTTACGAATATAAGTTGCACGTTGGAAAGAGCAGCAAAAGACAGTTGTTGATTATTCATAAATTTTCTAAAGTTAAAAATAACCCCATAAGGCTTTATGAGTCTATAAATGCGCTGCAACACTACGGTTGCCAACGATCACCCAATATTTCAGTGCTTTTGTTATGAAGCCAATAACCTAAACGTGAACTACTTTATTTTATTGTCAAACCTTGTATTTCAAATATTTTTAATGGGCACGCGCTATAATTTCATCGACTTATTTAATATAATGCCTCCAACTCGTCGCACTTAATGCGTTTGCTCGGTATATTTATCGATTACTTTGTGAACGTGTCTGAAACGTAATAAGGGGGTTCAATGAATAATTTTTCATTTGCCGAAGTAAAGTGGAGCCGACAGCAGATTTTAATGAACTTCGTTAATTTCGTTTTAAAATTGCTTCAAAACTTCTCTTCGCTGCGGAACTAAATAATTAATAATATTACTAATGATTTAAAGAATTATTACATTAAAGAATGTATTATTAAAGAATAACGGTATTACATTAAAGAATGTAATAATTTATTAAAGAATGTAATAATTCATTGAAAAATGTAATAATTTATTTATTTAGTTTTTCTCATTTATAACTCAGTTACATAAATGAACGTATACGCATACGTTTGAAAAGAAACGATATTCCAATTTTGTATCGCTACGAACTGACGTATAAATATTCAAGAGATTGAAATTTTTATATGAAAATATTCGAGCAAATATTGCAAACCACAGTCTAAAAATGAGGTTATGTATTTTATTCGTTACGTATTCGCTTCCGTATATTATCATGTATTTTGTACACTTTATTCAATTTCGTATTTCCAACTTTCTAAATTTTCAGAAATATTTGCGTTTATAGGTGTGTGGACATGTTAACATAATTCAATAACTTATGCAGCCGAACGAATGATCGAAATCCCTCTACTGGCAAATACGGTAAACTTTAGAAATTAACGAAGAACATAATGTACAATGTTCAGTATGTTAAATTACAGTAATCCGACAAATTCGATACATGAAATTTAACACATTATATAATATAACATTATATATAATACAACATTACATATAATATAATATTATACAATCATGGACAAAATTAAGTGGACATTGCAGAAATGTAAAAATATTTTTTGCATTATTACAATGTTTTAAATAAATTTTAAATTTAGAACGCGAAATGTTTTTGTAGACTTGAATAAACATTTATTTAATATACAATTTATTTATTTAATGTATATAATTGTGCAATAAAGTTTTGATTTATAGGCATTGTTAGTTAAATTAAATTAAATTATGATTCCTGTCCACTTAATTTTGTCCACGACTGTATATAATACAACATTACATACAATATAACACTATATGTATACAATATGACAGATACAAGATTTCGTTAAAAGGAGTTTAAATTCGAAGAATCTAATTAATACGATGACTTCTGTACAAATTGTATTTGTAGAGAAAAGTCAAAAGACTATTCCGATAAATAGAATATACTATTGAACGTGATTGCTGTATGTGCCTATCGGAATGCGATTACTATAGTGGTACCATATTTATGATTACTATAGCAAACTGTCAAACATAAAAATCCTTCGTCTGCTCGAGAAATGTGAAATGGCGGACCGCGGGGGTGAAACACACGCGTCAAAAATGCCGAAATCTCGAGAAACATAGTAACACGACAATTTTTTCCGCGCCGGTTGTTCTTTTATATGTATACGCGTGTTTTCGACGCGGCACGTTTATCCGTTTCCGATGCAAGGAGAAATGGACAGTGTCAATGGTCGCATATCGTTGGATAACCTAGAAAACGACACCAACCTCGTTTCACGGGCGGAGAACCTTTGCAAAGTCCTGAGGGAATTGCGAAACGCTCTGCGAAACGAGAGACTAAATCTTCATCAGGAAATAGAAATGACGATATTGCAAAAGTTTATCGCCCGGAGTAACTACGAAAGTTTGTCAGGTTATTCGTAATCTCCACTGTCGGGACCTCTTTATAAATCGCATTTTCGGTCGAAATACAAAATACACTGCTCCGCCGAAAAAACTTTATTCCATTCTCCCTCGAGCTTGTGTTCGAATCATCTTTTTGTTTTTCATTAATTATAATTTACAACGTATTCTGGTTTCATTTTAAATTATACATTTGGAGGTATTTATATTTTAAGAGGTAACTGCAGTTTTGATTCCTTTTTCGTATGATTTCATCGATGATACTTATGTTAATGGTACTTTAAACATTTTGCATCTTTCAGACGATTTTTAAAATTCGTTTTTGTTTATAAAAATAATTCATTGCGTTTTATAAAGCAACACATTCCTTCCGTAATTTATGTAATGTGGTTACAAATGTTAATGAGAGAGTTCTTGTTAATAAGATCAAATTACCTCACTGTTACGTTAAAAATACTATATTATATTAAAAACAACATGCACTTAAGACATGATTAAAAAATTTTTAATACTTGAACTGGATTACATAAATGGTACCATTGGTACATAATGGTGATTACGTAATGAACTTGATTATATAAAAATAATTCACAGAAAAATTAACCAACAGGTACCAGTGGTAACCCGTTTCTGACGAAAAGTACACAGATTCCGATCAATCATTCAAAATTTCATGGAATTGTACGCCCGAACGGAGTAAGTTTTATTTACATAGCATTCCGCGGATTGTTATCCACACTACATTCCCAACACTCTCCAAAACCACCATTTTCATAGAATGTGTTTTAAAGCACGATTGGTTCCGAAGGTGTTACCAACAAGTGAACGGATTGTGATCGAATTTGGGTTCATTGTAATCGTTAAAGTCTCCTCTATTCCTTTATAATATTACAGGAACATACAATTTTATATTTTCATTGCACAATGTCTGTTAAAATCCGAATGGTGCTCTATCTAGCGCCATTTCAAAATAGTACCGTGTCGTTTTAACAAAGTTTCAATAACATTTAGCGACGTTTATAAATCATACAATGACACGAATAACACCATAGTTGCGTAGTTCATGATAGTAATTATTCTCGCAACGTCGAATGATCAGGATACACCAAGAATGCAGCATCCCCCGTGTCTCAGTAGTTCGATGTATCAGAGAATCATCGACGAGCTACAAGATGAACTAAACTCGTTGGAGCAGCGTCTTTTAGCGGTGACGTCGTGCTCCTACAAGAGGAAAATTTACGACCTCGAGGCAATCTGCTCCGCTGACCTCAACAGACTGAAGTCCAGGTTCGTGAGGTCCCTGCAACCCTTCGAGAATACGATTCACTCGATCGCCCAGCTTCCATCGCGAAGAATCAAGCCAACGGGTTGCCGATGCTCTACAAAGAAGCCCCTGATGGACGGAGTTTGCCTGAGGAACACCAGATGCGCCCGATCGATCACTTTACTACGATCCAAGTATGATAAAACGCTCGCAATTGCCCCAACTAATTATTACTCCCCGTGGTTTCTTTGTTCCCTTATTATAATTCGTTCAGTGTGTAACGCAACTGCTCATTAATTCCCCGTTGCGTTATTCCCTGTTGCGTAATTCCCCGTTGCGCAATTCCCCGTTACGTAATTCCCTGCTAGAATCGCCAGGTATTCCAATATTCGTCAGGGACGAATCGAGGAATTTTGGGGCCCTGTGCCAACGAACCTTGCTAATATATACTTCACTGCGAAATCGGAGTCTCCTTAAACATGTTGGGGACTAATTTGATAGTAGAATTACGATAGTTCCTTTCAATTAAGAAATAAGTACCTTTAACCTCAAATAATAGTGCATCGAGTATTTATACATAAAAGTCGAGTATTTATCAGTAGCGTTATATATTATGGGTCGCAAATATTTTATTGAATTTAATTGAAATGAACTATTGTTACGTGTTTGAAGAAATTTGATGGATATACTTACGTACATGGATAGCTGTGTTTGTCTTTAAATATGTGCATACGTTATCAACTTGGAGACATCGTTTCGACGGTTATTTCTTTCGGAAGTAGTAAAGGTGGTTCCATAAATTTTTCATAAGGTCCCGTTGTATATCGAGTTTCCGAGAATTTCAAAGTAAATACAGGAAAATGTCACGTTAGGATGAAATTCAAACGGAACGTATCGAGAATCTGGCTAGATTTTTCCGATGAATACAGAAAAGAGCCACGATACCAAATACTTTTCTCGAAACGTTATATACCCGGAGAACGAACGGAATCAATAAAATCTTATCAATTTCCTATTGATTCTCTCTGTACGTGCCTCGGGAGAAAGAAAATATTGCTCGGACCTTTATTTCACCATCAAACAAAGCGAATAAACTTTCTGCTTTTAAGAAAACCCGTCTAGCTTTTAAGGTTAGGTGCTTCGTACATAACGATTTTCGCACTGAAATATCGGTTTTATTTGGTTGGTGAGGTTGCTCAACTATAAAAAATATTAATAAATTACTATGGATTTGGGGACAATTTATTAACGATCGTTATATTGTTCTTTCTTTGAAAATTGTTTTTTTTTAATAGTGATGAACAATTTTATAGGGAAATGTCATACCGATTTTACGAATTTTGTTGTTAATGTAATAATATTTATTTCAATTTTTTGAAATTTCAGAATTCTAGAAAGACAGTATAAATGTTGAAAATATTAGAATTTTACTATTTTAAAGTTACGATATTTGTTTTACATACTGAAATATTTATCAATCTGTATAATAAGATTACAAATCTTCTAGTTTTAAAAGCAAAATGAGATTGTAATTAGAAATACCAGAAATTTTAAGTTTTCAAATCAAAATTCTATTTTTGATATTTAGGGAACGTTAAAAATATATTTTAATAATATTATAACTTCAATTTTATTGCACAATTATTATGTTGACGTTTTAACACATCAGATACCAAAATTTTTGTAAAAAATTTCCAACTATTGCTCCCACCTTTTTCACAAAAAAAAATGTACTATGATATCACTGTACTTTTAATAAAAATATTATTGTGATTAAATTTCACACAGATCCACACATACAAACAACAATCATCGATGGAAAAATCATGTGTACCCGCAAAGATACAGCGACAGTGAAATGTACAGCAAAGATTATAAATCTAAAAATAAGAAATCTCTCGAAAATTGTCAAACTGTGTACACCAGCGATTCCGACAGTAACTGGAAAACCAATAACAGCATCACCACCATCTTTTCCAAAGCAACTCGCACACTGTTCTAAAGAAGTCCAACGAAGATCGAGAACCTCAATAAATTTCATTTTGTCCATTCCATCATTCAGTCCAAACTTGATGATTCATTAGAACTTCAGAACTTCTGTATTAAACGATGGGAAGGAAGAAAAAGTTTTCACTGCGTGCACTTTGGTTAGTTCAATTTTATTTTAGAATCAAAATCGTTTATTTCCTCCATTAATACAATGCTGCTAGTTTACTTACATTTTCTTCAAACTTAATACTTAACTGGTGAGGCGGCCATTTTGATGACATAAGTATGATGACCATTTTGATGACCATGTTATAAATATAGTGGCCATTTTGAAATTATATATAGTGGACATTATAAAATATTATAAAAATAGTTGCTATTTTAATATCTTAGAAATATGGTAACCATATTAATATACTACAATTATGGCGGCCATTTTGACGTGTTACAAGTATAGCAGCCATTTTGATGCATTGAGAGAATAAAGATCAGAAATGTTAAAAGATCTGGAAGTAAATTAAAATAAAAATAGAAGAGATATTGATGTCATTTAAGTTTATTATTTTATTTGAAAAATAGGAAAATTTTAAAAACTGCGAACTCTGTTATACCAGTTAAGGGTTACCAAAACAAAATTATATTTTAGGTTAGGTTTCATAAATAGCTAACGGACCACATTTCCAAGTTCTTTCATCGGGAAATTCGAGTTAAAAAATTGTATCCAATTAATGTGATCCTTCGATTTCTAAAATTCTCCGAATTCCATTTCCTTAAACTTTTTAAATTTCCGTTCCCTTTTTGTTGCAGAAATTTGTACAATTTGTCCTAGCACCCAAGAATTCCCTGCCTACGAGAAATCGTCTTCATTATTTTGTGAAATGTTGTTGTTTATTATTTATAAACTATTTTGTCGTAAACTGTAAGGTCTTTTATTTTTGCGTTCATCGAAATAAAATCGGTGAAAGGGAAGCGTATCTTAAAGAACAGTACAGAAAATCGAATCCAGTCGATTTCGTACGAGTTGTATAAGATCCCGATGGAAAAGGATCGCTATCGAGTTTTATATTGAGTTATCTTGAAAGTACGTATTGTTCCGAAAAAATGTTCCGTCGTGATACAGACACGAGCAAACAAATATCAGATACACGCAATGAAATACGGAATTAATGTCTTTTTTAGAAGCGGTGCTTTAAAACTGTATCGTTGATTGTATTTTATCCATACAATGCTATTTTTATTTGTTGATATGGACAGAATGTAGGTCCAAGCGACAAAAAATGGTATCGTGGGTGCCATATATTGGGGTGCTGATAAAATGAATGTACGACAAAACGAGTTCGTGTGCGGATTCGTTGAATGCATACTTTCGAACTTTTTGATTTATGAGTTCATAGTGTATTTATTGTTGTACAAATTTCTTTCATACACGGACGTTATTATCTAACTGATTTCAAGTGACTTAAAAGAATGTAGTACTTCTTTCTGTACCGGAAATTAGAAAATATGAATTAATAATTTTTTTAATTATGATGCTCCCTTTCAAAAAATCTGAAAAAATTACACGTTAATGCCTGCGATATTGTGCTACATCCGTAGACATATGAACATGATCACGTGCATAAATGAAACAATATAAATATTTTTCCAATTTTTTTTACTATGTTCCACCATTTTAAAAATTTGAAAAAATTACAGATTACTAGCAAGTAAATATAAACAGAAATGTGGCGACTCGATAACTTCGACGAAAAATCGTCAATTTAAATCTTTTCAAATTTTTCAAAAATCGAATTTGTACCCAAAAATTCTAAAAAAAATCACAGATATGTATATCAGTTAGTAGAATAGTCATGATCTTTTTCGTAATTTTCTGTCATACGGAAGGGAAGATATTAAGCAACAACCGATTTTTTTTACAATTTATCGAATAGTAACAATTTCGTTCAAGAAGGCTTGGGGGTACTTTTACCACACTCATTCTGTTATACCCTTTACTAAACTTTCACACTAGATTTCTGGACGATCAATGACCATTTGTATTTAGCCCTTTGCGGACGAGTGGCGACTCTCACTCGCCATTTGATACAGTGCAACAATTTTTAACTACAGTTGTAGTATTATACACATGAAGTTTGAATATAGTGAGACGGACAATATTGGTAATTAATAATAAAAATATGTTTATTTCAAAAAAATTGATCAAACTTTTTAACCAAAAAGTTTTACAGACGCTATTTGCTACTGGTAAAAATACTTGCGACCGCAAAGGGTTAAATTCAAGCTAAGGTATAAATACGAGTAAATAAACTAACTCGAGCAATGATTCTTTATTTCGACGAAGGACGATAAGATTAATTCTTACTAATTTTCGTAATTTAAAACGAGAAATTTAGAATCCGTCATTTTAATGGGATCCAGTGTCAGGTAGGAACATAAATCCAAATATTTGTAATTATTACAAATGGCCGGGAAGTTAACAGAAATCGACGTTTCCGTTTATCGCCGAATAAAGGCAGGAATAAGCACGTTCTGAAGGATATCCAAAGCGATCCGATACAATATAGACGATCTAAAACAGATTGCAAGGTAAGGAGTTAATGCACTCTACAAATTTCCTCCCGGAGCATGGCGGACACTCCGTATAATTGCATCGCTTTACTCGGTGGTGGAAAAAGAAGCGATAAAAGCGGTATTCCGTTGTCGGGCTGGTAGAGATAGAAGATATTCTCTTCCGAGCGAGAATATTTCATAGAGAGTCGAAAATGGGCTTCGTTCCGTAATCCTCGCGCCCGTGGGTGGCAGTCTCCGGTGTTCCGCCATATCCGGCGCGGCTCTTCTGAAATTGAAAACGAAACGGCGTGTCGTCGCGCGTGCTGAGTGAAAACGGAAGGAAAAAGGACGAGCAAAAGAGGAATCTCGAATTCCATTGGAGGTTCACTCGGCCTAGCTAGTCGGTCATTCGGAAAATCTTCGTCTCCGAGTATCGACGAGCGTTTCGCTGCTCCTCGCCGATCCGAGACAGAAATAGTATTCGTTTTCGCCCGACAGTATTATTCCCTCGATCTCGACGAATCCACCCCCGTAGAACTTTACTGTCCTTCGGGCAACTGTGTCCCGATATTTTTCGATGGCCACCTTGCAAACTTTCCTTATCAACTCTGTATGCACCGACGAACGTAAAATTTATCTGTTACCGCCTGATATTTCGCAGTTGTATCAGTGTGCCCGGTAAATGTCTTCCTATTTTAAACCTTAACGAACAAGAACGTTTTTCTGGTACAATGACTAGTAGATCGACGGAATTTTAACAAATTAATTGCATAAGTGCGTGATTTAATATCGCTCTTATTGTGATAATAGGTAGTACATGAACAGATGTGTGAAAATTACAGAAAAATAACGGGGGTTGAAATAAGCGTATAGATACAGTCATGGACAAAATTAAGTGGACATTGCAGAAATGTAAAAATATTTTTTGCTTTATTACAATGTTTTAAATAAATTTTAAATTTAGAACGTGAAATGTTTTTGTAGACTTGAAAGAACATTTATTTAATATACAATTTATATATTTAATAATTGTGCAATAAAGTTTTGATTTATAGGCATTATTAGTTAAATTAAATTAACCATCTGTTATTTATGATTCCTGTCCACTTAATTTTGACCACGACCGTATATGTGCTAATGTACTAGTAGTATTTACATTTGTATACATTTGTACATTTATTTTTTATAGATTTACAATGTATTTATACAAGATAGAAAATTGAAGGGAAAAATGAACAATTAGTTACTTAAGTATGTATGTACTTATACATGTCGTGATATTTCAACAAATCAAAATAAATAGAAAATATAGAAATTGTATACAAATATATATAAAATATAAATAAATATTGGATTATCACGTCATGCAGCCTGTATGATAGTACAGGATTTTTTTACAATATTCACAATGTCGCGAATATGGCGGCATTCGTTCGTTAAGGGTGAATATTACATAAAAAAAGGAGGCTTCTAGTTTCTAGAAACTTTCAATCCTTCCAAGACAACGTAAGCTGCCTAATAATTAAATTACTACTGTGCTAAATTTCTATTAAATCAGGTAATTCCGTAATAAAATTGTTCGTCTCCTTTCACTACAAGTGTTAATGTGACGAATTCGTTGTTACGAAACGTCCACGTGACTGGAGGTACAGGATTTGAATGCAAACGCGGGAAATTCAAATTAGGAGAAAGGGAACGTGTTTCTCTGAAGAACAATAGGGACGGTAATTCGTGAACAGATGGCTCGAAACTAACAGACATCGTCTTCGTTTTCACAGACACGATACAGACAGACGGAAAATCGGTCAGGGTGTATTAGATTCTCCGCGTAAGCCTTTTACAAAGGTAGAGAAACGGGTAACAAGAGGAACAAAGCGATCTGTCTTTGTTCGATGTCAAACGGGCGAATATACAATGCTAGTTTGAAGTTTCGGATGTTATTTGTTAACCCTGTCAAAGCCGAGCGCGGAAGTATCAAGACTCTTTTCTTCACATTTTTGTAGACAACAAATTTATATCTTTATAAATTTTTATCTTCCCGCGTTGCTATAGTTATATACAGTCGTGGACAAAATGAAGTGAACAAGTATCGTAAATAACAAAAGGTTAATTTAATTTAACTAAGAATGCCTATGAATCAAAACTTCATTGTAAAATTATATACATGAAAAAAATGTTTTTTCGAATCTACAAAAATATTTCACGTTCTAAATTTAGAATTTATTTAAGACATTGTAGTAAAACAAAAAAATGTTTACATTTTTGCAATGTCCACTTAATTTTGTCCATGAGTGTATTGTCATCATTCAAATCGATGCATGATAAAGACCATAACCTTTTTTAAAATTTGCAAATGTAGAAGTTTTGAAATTTGGACTTGTAGAAAATTCAACGTCTTCAGGGACGAATTTTTAATTTCTGTTACAACAAAGAAAATTAATTATTTTCATTCGTATTTGCTCAATAAATAAAATGCAATATAAAAAACAAAGTTAACAATAGAGAGTTTCAAAAAATAACTACAAGTAAGAAAATTGGAACCTTTACTATTTGTACAAAACCCTTTGCAATTTTTTTAAGACATTGGTGAATACTATTCGATAGTGTTGCAAATACATTTTTAGACATAACAATTATGACTTAATATTTTTATATGTAAAAATACATATGTATAAAGACAGTTTTACTTTTCTTATGCGATTTATTTTCTGATTAACAAATTTAGAAAAGATTGCACATTTACTTTTCTAACTGTTTCGAAAAAGAATATATATTTATATAGGTTATAAACTAACTGCCCACATATGTGGCCAGAAGCGTGAGGAGTGGGCGGCCTAACTGGGCTATTTAATATCGGGACATATTACCGAATGTGGAATCTTAAATATTTTTAAGGTGTAAATTCAGTATTTATTTGATGGGATGAGACAAAAATAGGGAAGTAGAAATATAAGGTAATTTTTATTTTTAAAAGAGTCACTAATCGAGAGGAATCTGCGGAATTGTGGTACGAAAAGCTGTCCGAATAAGCAATGTAGCGGAAGGTTGTTTCAATAACGTCCAGCTTTACTCCGGATTCGAGGTTGAATCGAATCAACGACAAAGGTTGAACATCGTGACCATTTCGGCGGTATGTATGAGCCTGGTATCACGAGCAGAGAGAACTCGATTTTGCGGAAACGTGTCGTAGGACGAACTGGTGTCTTCCAATCGAAGAGATTGCTTCTGGCTATATGTTCCGTTGAAAAATACTCGTGTCGTTACTTGAAAATCCAAATCCTTGTCTTCTGTTCGCGGATTCCCACTGCCTGATACTTTTCGCTGAAATATCACATGGATCGTTGCTGATATTCCCGTTGATCTTCCATGCAAACACTCCTGGTTCAATAATCTAAGGTGTCACGGTAGAACTCGTTATATCGCCGTTCACAGGAATGTATATGCGAGAAATTGCAGTTGATTGAGTAACATTCTTCGAAGCGACGAATACATTTACAAATGATATTCATAAATTTCGAAATTTCGAACGTGTGAATTTTCTGATTTTTTATTTGGACAGTTTCAAGTTTGCATTCACTGAAGTTTTCATTTTTCCGGTTTTCAATTTTTCAAGTTTTTTAGTATTTTAGTTTTCAAGTTTTTAAATTCTAAAATTAGTATGTATGCAGGATTTAGAATTTTCAAATTGTTAAATATTCCAGGTTTGGAATTTTCGAATTCTTGGAGATTTCAAATTTTCGAAATACCAAATTTCAAATTTTTACAGTTCCGAATTTTGCAAGTTTTCAAGTTTTTTAAACTTAGAATTCTTATTATTTTCTAATTTGTGGGTTATAAATATTTTCACATTTAGCGATTCTCAATTTTTCAAATTTAGAAATTTAGAAATTCTTAACTTTTGAAACTTAGAAGCCTAAAAATTCGCAAATTTCAAAGCTCAGAAACCCAGTCACCATCAATATTTCTTTTTTCAAAGAGAGCTCTTTTTATATAATTCATCTAAAACTCTGATCTTCTTTCAAAAAGACATTTGGCCATATACCGAGACACCCTAGTTTTACCTTCCAAATAAAATAGTTTATAAATAAAATTATTATCCTAGAAAGACTATTAAAAACGTGACCAGTGAATTTATATAATTATCATGTTATTCATTACACCGAGAGAGTTAAAAATAATTTGTTAAATGAACGTTATGAAAGTAACACGATTTCATAGTTATTTGATGATGAACGCCACTAGATGTTAACTCTGTTGGAAAAGTGCGTACAGGTGTATCAGTTTGGTCGAGAAGCCAATCGAAGCAGCTTTTCCTCATCGATAGAAAACTGTTCGCTTTAACTGGCCCGTCCGCCTTCACGAGCTAACTATAAATTTTTCTTACGGTCCAGTCGACCGATCGTTTGCCCTCTATTCTGCTTCTCCATTTATTTCCGCTGATGTGTGGCTTACACGACTCCACCCTTGTCCCATAATTCGTCTATTTACGAGCTTATCGCGACAGTTTTTGAGCATTCTATTCCTTATCAAAGTGCGCTTCATAACTTTTCGACATTTAACCTTAAACGTTCAATAAGAGTAATAGCGATCTGATTTAATGGAGTCATTTTCTTATTTGGTTAGTTTTATATATGGTCATTTGGATATCTGTTTGTTCGTATATTTCACCTTTTGGGTATCTGTTCATTTGTATATTTGGAAATTTAGATATTTGCATATTTAGTAATTTGGAGATTTGGTCATTTGGATATTTGGTCATTCGGATATTTGGTCATTTGCATATTTGGTCGTTTGAATATTTGGTCATTTGGATATTTGGTCATTTGGATATTTGGTCATTTGGATATTTGGTCATTTGGATATTTGGCCATTTGGATATTTGGTCATTTGGATATTTGGTCATTTGGATATTTGGCCATTTGGATATTTGGTTATTTGATCATTTGGATATTTCGTCATTTAGATATTTAATCATTTGGATATTTGGTCATTGGAATCTTTGGTCATTTGGATATTTGGCCATTTGTATATTTGGTTATTTGATCATTTGGATATTTCGTCATTTAGATATGTAATCATTTGGATATTTGGTCATTGGAATCTTTGGTCATTTGGATATTTGATCATTTAGATATTTAATCATTTGGATATTTGGTCATTTGAATTTTTGGTCATTTGGGCACTTGGTCATTTGGATATTTAATAACGTCGATATTTGGTTAATTGAATATTTGGTAAAATGAATATTTAGCTGTTTGGATACTTCCATATTTTTGATCATTTTGATATATGACCATTTAGATGCTTGGACCTTTAAGCATGTTGTCGTTGAATATCTGGTCACTTATATATTTGGTCACGTGGTTATTCGATCATGTGTATGTTTGTATACTTTCATATTTCTAAACATTTTGATATATGACCAGTTATATATTCGGATACATAATTCTTTCGTGCACTTGGTTCACCAAATGTATGATCATTTTGATATTTGGTCAGTTGATAATTTGGATCAATACAAATTTATAATGTTAAAGGCTCGAGTCCATACAAATATATATAAACATAACACATTTCAATAATTCAGGCTAACTCGAAAACTTACTAGTGTATCAATCCAATATTCAAAAATTTTTTAAATTTGAAAATCACTCTCACTTTCTCCTATCTTACTCTTCATTACCCAAACCTAAACTAGCACATCCTTACCCAACCTAAACTACCTAACCTAACCCAGTGAACACCTGCGGCCTCATCGAGCATTAAGCGCGCCATCTATCACGAAAAGTTGATCGCAGTTCCTCTCGCACTTGCAATTAGAATAACAAGCATGACCGAAGTGCGTGGATCGTCCGCGCGAGTTCTTCCGCTCGAAACTCGCAAAGTGTCCGGATACTTTATCAACGATAGCGTACGATACGCGGGAATACGGGCACACCTGTGAAAAAAGGGGCTAGAATACCGCATGGCACTGTAGCATCGAGCCATTGTGCAGCGCGGAGTGCACTCTCTGCTAAATCAGCCGCTCTTTTCTTCGCTTTTTGCTTCTCTCGACCTCACCTTCACGCTCCCTCTTTCTCTTCTCGTTTCTCTGCCTCCTTCTGTGTCTGTGTTCCTCTTCAATCTATCCTTTGGCACATAACCTTGGCTAAGACGGAACGTCGAGGCAAAACCGAGGTAACGAGATACCCAAAGAGACGTCTCTTTTACTTCTTTTTCCTGCCCTCGCGGCAGCCACCTTCTTTCCCGCCTTTTCACCCGGCTCACCCTTCCCTTCGCCCCCCGCCCCGCTCCTTCAGCCCTTTACGGCCGCCATCTTTCACCCCCGCCCCTCGCGAGCCCCTACCACCGGACCCGATTGCTCTCGTTTTAAGCGTAAGAGCCGGTTTTCGCATGCCTCAGCAAACTCCTTTCGAACTTTCCCTCGCTGAATGCTCGAGAAAAGTTTCTCGTCGCGGCCGGCGCGAACCTCGTGTCGCCAATTTTGCCCTTTCACCACCACCGCCTCCGCCGCCCTTCTCTCGTACGACGCCACGTATCGGTTTTATGGGAACGGATACCGCGGGATTAAATTCACGGTATAGAAATTCGATTCTGTGCAATGTGTATCTACAGCGATCCGTCGACGTCCCAACGTAAACCGACAGTGTCAACAGGGTGGCTGGATAGTGTTCGAAGTCGTTCTGATGTAGGCTCAAGGTCGATGGAATTTCTGGGGAGTTTGGAAAGAGTGGCGTGACACGATAACACATGAGGACCTTTTCGCGGATCGGGGATGCGTGCCTGCGACGATTCTCGGGTAGCTATATAAGGGTGTGCGTGATGCGATTAAGAGAAGAGTTTGTGGGATGAGATGTACGAGGTGGCGAGATAAATTTGACGAAGTTTGGGGTACATACTTACGAAAGTCTTAACTTTTTCATATTTCGCGATTGGTAGATTGCGTGTTTGAAATTTCTATGATCCCAAATCTCTGTAATCACAAAACCCTGAAATCTACATAATACTAAATCTCAATCCCTAGTTTCTATATTATCAAGTCTACATGAGCCTAAGTCTCTATTATCCCAAATCTCTGTAATTCCAAGTACCTATAACTTAAAGTTTCTATAAATCCAAATCGCTATTATCCCAAATTCCCATGTCCCCAAATTGCTATAACGCCAATCTCTATAACCCCAAATCCCTATATCCCCAAATGCCAATATCCCCAAATGCCAATATCCCCAAATCCCTATATCCACAAATCCCAATATCTCCAAATCCCAATATCCCCAAATCCCTATATCCCCAAATCCCTATATCCCCAAATCCCTATATCCCCAAATCCCTATATCCCCAAATCCCTATATCCCCAAATCCCTATATCCCCAAATCCCTATATCCTCAAATCCCTATATCCCCAAATTCTCCGCACTCCCAAATTTTCAAATAACTCTGTTCCCGATTTCCCAAATGTGCAGATTACCAAACGTCCAAATTCACATACAGAAAAATCTTCATAAACCTCCACGTACTTTGCGCCCAGAAGGTCTTCATTGCCCCACATCTACCTGTAGCAGATTTAGCTTACATAACGCCACTTTCATCATGCTAACCGTAACATTATCAATATCAAACAATACCAAACGCTGTTTGAACTTCAAATACAAGCGTAAGTCCCTTATAATCATGAACTGACATTTGTCTTTGAACATTGTTCACCCTCGGACGCCATCAGATACAGTCCATCTTCTCCGTTCCGTGTCAGACGCTCCCTTCGCTCGTACTTGAAACAAACATTCCTCAGTTATCTTTCAAAACGTACTCACATCAACAATACTTAAGGTAAAATTCTGTGATTTGAAAAGGTATCTCGAGCCGAAAGCTTTCAGCGTTCGTATCTTCAACTGCTCCATCAAAATGGACGGGGGAAATGAAAGCACCGGGAGAAAACGAGCGAAATTTCTCGAGACCTCCTTTTCAGATCTGTAAGGCTAAGGAAGCCTTGGTAGAAATAGTACCGCGGAAGAAATAACAATGACAGTTTAAATAGAAGCCAGGGAGGAGTTTAGTGACGGGGGGAAAGAGGGTCCAGTGGATTCGAGGTGACTGGATTGCTTCATAATAGTTTCGTCGCCTTTTAATCTTGGAAGACGAAGAACGTTTTCAGTTTCTCCCCGGAGTGTTCAATACAGCGCGGTTGAATTTCGAGGCACATGGCTATATACCGAAAGATATGGAAAGTCTCGAAAAGTTTTATCTTGAAAATGTCAGTTTATGTGCTTATCCTAACAAGCGACATTGAGGTACTTTGTTCCTTTTTTCCAATTATAAAATGTGTTGACACTTTGCACGAACAAATCTCGAGCCATGAAGTTTGATGTTTCAAGCGTCCATTTTTTAAAGTGGAGCTGCGGTAGATGACGCTGCGAGCATCATAGCCACAGAAACATTAGGTATTTTACAATTTCTGAGAAACCTTAAAAACTTGAGCTTATTAGCTAACCTAATACGAGACGTTGAGCTTTTTTATTATTAAAATAAAACAAGTATACACTCTTGTTTAAAATTCGAATTTTTTAGTTGAAACAATTCTTAGTAGATATAAAGCAACAATGCATACGGTTGTAACTGATTTAAAACAATTCGTCTACTTAAAAAGGTATCTAATAAAAGTTCATAAATCGTGCTTGAAAGGGAAATGAGTCCCGCATAAATTCACAGCCGAGTGTTCAAGATGCTAGTGAATAATCTCTTCCGAGTAAAATCTGATAAAAACGGTCTTATACAGAAGTTTCTTATTTCTTCCCTCAAAATAAGAATCTACGAGAATAAATATCTTTCCACACGAAAGAAAGAAAGTTTCCCTTCAAACGTTCTTGGAGACACTTGACAAAAAATAAATAGGATAGTCAGTCGTGTTTCCCCTACGAAAGCATTAAACTTTTTTGTTAAACATTTTTCCCGCGCATGCGTTTTTCGAATAGTTAGAAATTTTTAATCCTGATATTTTCAAATAAATAGCGGATTCTATCTTGCGGATAATTAACAAATAATTCCCTCATCTCCCGCCATTTTGTTCAACAAATCTCTGGAAAAATATTTTCTATAACGTCCACATTCGTCAGTAAAAAATATCATATGTCTATAAGTACATGATCGTTAAGTATTACGAAATATAAAAAGAATTTGTATTCGCATACTTTCTTTAAAAGATTTGCAAGATCGTTTAATGTTGCGTGTTAGGTTAGGTGACCTTGTATTTTCAAAATGGTACCCTAAGAGCTGAAGTATAGTATTTCAGACCTTTGTATAACTGTGTTGGTAGTCCGTGTGCGTTGAACTAATCACAAATACAGATTCCCGATGCATTATCCACGATGCGAAACAAGGAAGGTGGGTGATTCTTAATTTGATCGAGCGGAAGTTTTATTTGCCATATTTGTTCGTCTCGTATTTCCTTCCCGTACGATTCTTCGTCGGAAAGGAATTATTTCCCGGGGAAACATTCTCAATTCCGTTCCCTAATGGCCCATTAAATGCTACTTGATCATAAACGAGAGCATCGCGCGTCTCTTTGTATTGTTTTAGTTATATATCCACTTGTGCACGTGTACTCGTTAAGCTTTATGATCGAAATAAGAGCCTCCTCGAGCCAGTGTGACTGGAACACTAGCATCAACGAGATTTCGAATTGCGGATAAATTGGAACGAGCAGAACGTACTCGCTAAAATAGTCGTGCTTTGATACACGCGCGATACACATTGGTTTATTTACAATTTCATCCCAATATTGATTGAACATTCGCGCCTATAACATGTTTGTTGATCGTTGTCGAAGTTTCTAGCGCCTCTCCAGTATGCCGGGATATTAAAAGCGACTGTGTTCTCGTGGGTCGATCAAATATCTGTTTATGTCATAAGCAAGTAAATTATTTATTCAAAAATTACGAGTCAAGTGATTATATTTAATAATCGCTATGAACATCTTGACGAATCGAATTTATGTTTACGCATTTATATGTTTAAATTTAGAGAAGTTATGTGAATATTTAGATAGTCATATTTTTTACTTTTTTAATATTTATATATTTATTCATTTTGATAATTATATTTAGAAAATGCTGATTAAATAGTGATTTAGTTATATTTGTCAATATTTAAATATTTGTATGCTTATATTTTTCCATATTTAAACTTAGAAAATATTTAGAGATTGGTGACCTCGTTTTTTAATATTTTATTTATGTATTCATATTTTTTAATATTTTATTTATGTACTCATATTTTTTAATATTCATATATTTGTACATGTATATATTTACATACGTGTGTGTTTTAATATTTATGTTTATAATCATGTGAAAATTAGAATAGGTAAAAAAGCAGTGTTTCTATTTTTCTTTGCAATTATGTTTCATTATATCTTGTCTGCAACAATTATTAAAGATCTAGAAAATATCAAAATTATTAAGAATTTTGAACAATGAGAAATTGATTCAATTATGAATAATGAGCAAATCTAGAATTAGTTGCACAACTTTCGAAAATTTTATAATTTAAAAATTATTTGTTGAATAAGCAAATATAAAAAGATATTTGACACATTTTTAAATTTTCCTACTACCAATCATCAATAACAATACAATAAAAACAATGCAAATAATATAATTAAGTACTTACATGATCTGTTTTAAATTTCTGTAAACAATGCATACTGTGCGCATCTCAGAAGAAGTCTCACGGACTGACACACAAAGAGTTAGAGTATTCCATACACACCTGTTAATCCAGTCCAATTGATGTTATCACGCGTATCATTGGTCGAATCCACCAACAATACGTTCAGGCTCGAAGGTACGCACGAATGTGGGCGTGTCCAATTCACTCTGGCCAATTGAATCCGAGCTTCCGCTAGACTTCTTCCGAGGCACGCGCAGGGATCCGCTCGATCCCACGAAAACTGGTGTTTCGATTCTCGTGGCACCGATCTACGCAGGGGCGGTTTACAACAATTGGCGCTTTTTTAGGCCTGATGAAATTAGCGCCCCCATATAATGATCAGAAAATATAGGACAAATTAAAAATTTTTTTCTTTTTTTTTTTTAATTGACACTTTCACGACCGGTGACACCAATGTGATGTCATAGGCCGACGTTTCATTTCACTAACATTCAGTCGTTACAATGTTAATAAGATTTGCGGATCTTGCCAGCCCGGCGCGCCCTCCGTCCGCGGTGCCCTAGCCCTGGGCCTAGTAGGCCTGGTGTGTAAACCGCCCCTGGATCCACGCAAACATTGAGAACCGCTGCACAGTGCAATCAATAAACAAGTCGGTGCAAATGTGTTTGCATTTTCCAACTCAATATTTTATCGACCCCCGTTTCGCCGCGCCCGTATACCGTGCAATCCGTAAAAGCCGCAAGCTCATTGATCGTCGGTCCGCGAGAAAAACCGTGAACCCCTCCGTGGATTCTTCGACAACTTGGTTCATCTCGTTTACCGGCGTGAAGCCGATCAGCGAGCGAACTCGTCCGCCCGCGCGTTAGCTCGTTCGCCCCGCGCATTAGCTCGTCCGCCCGCGAGATCATCGACAAAGTTCGCTCTGTGCCTTTAGCCGACGTTAAAAACACATAAGAAAAAAAAAAAAACTAAAAAACAAATAACGGCTTGATATCGAATCGGAAGTACAAAGTAAGCTCGACCGCCGCAGCGCCCAGAACCACTAATGTGCTCGCTCGCAGCGCGGACGGCAACTTCGAGGTGACCTTGGCCACGAAGGCCACCATCTACCATCAAGGATTGGTCGAGTGGAAGCCGCCCGCCATTTATAAATCATCCTGCGAGATCGACGTGGAGTACTTCCCATTCGACGAGCAGACCTGCGTCCTCAAGTTCGGTTCGTGGACCTATGACGGCTTCAAGGTAAACTTGCATGGTAGCCGCTAAGTTGCTGGAGCAAAATACGAGAAAGAGAACCGAATCGATTCCCGCGGAGAATCGGGGAGGTGGATCGAGCTACCGGCTCGCGATACGTCCCGGATTCTCCCTGCCGATAGTCCCTAAGACACTAGACTAGCCCTGTAACGATCGGCTCGTCGCGTCCGTTCCCGATACTCGTTTGTCCGAGCCCGGGGCACAAAGATTGCCCGCGCTAGGATGCTGCCTGGTGATTCGGTAGCCCGACGTAGATATTCGTAGATCTCGGTGATGGGAGGCTCGATGGCAATGGGCAGCATCCGGTGTACGATCGTCGATGAGCCAATCGTGATCACGCTCGGCTCGTTTCTTCGGTGATTCCAGCGCCGACGGGAACTACGAGGTGACCCTGATGACCAAGGCCATCGTCTACTATTCGGGATTGGTCGTCTGGCAACCGCCGGCCGTATATAAATCCTCCTGCTCCATCGACGTTGAGTTCTTTCCGTACGACGTACAGACCTGTGTTTTGAAGTTAGGCTCCTGGACCTATGACGGTTTTAAGGTGCCAACGCCAACAGCAACGAGCACGATCGCCAGAATTTGAACATTTTTTGCTCGTCGTATCGTTATTATACATATATAATAATAATCGGTCCTACTACCTATTTTTTCTGTTCCATTTGTTCGTATATCCTTGGTTGACAACTTTCGTTTCTTTGTGTTCCATCAGAGAATGCCACCTTGATACCCGTTAATCGTTTCTGCGATGCGCTGGTCTTGGACGTCATACGTCATATTTACTATCTATATATATATTATATATATTATGTATGTGTATACTCGCTACGGGGTGTCGCTACAGTTTCGCCATCTTCGCTCGCTGCTTCGGTATCGAGGTTACCGGTATTCGTTCCGACATCTTTCTTCGGGATTAACTAACATTCGTTGCGTCCTCGTGGTTTTTAGTTCATCGCGTTTTTATCTTCGCGGTTCTTTCGTTCATTTGGTTTATAGTTACGTGGTTCGTGTACAAATCGAATTTCCTCCTATTTCGATGATAAAAAAACGAAATTGTATTTATTTGGTTTATAAGTACAATAAAATTTGAGTTACTTGGTTTATGTATAAATAATAAATCGTGCTTCGATAATTCATACAAAAATCAAAATTGTCCTCATTTGACTTGTACAATAATCAAAATTGCATTTCCTTGGTTCACATAAAAATCGAAACTGTATTTCCTTATTTTGCATAAGAATCAAAATATTATTTCCTTAATTCGCATAAACATTAGAATGTTAATTACTCATTTATACAGAATTTGGAATTACAATATACAAATTTAAATGAACTGATTAATTATTATATCTAAGTTCAACGAGCAAGAAATACGTTGGGAGACTATTTTCATTTATAACCAGCAGTACGCAATAGATAGACCACTCGCATTATATTGCATAGAGTAGTGTTAATCGTCACGAGCTGCTGGTGGCAAATGCAAATAAACTTCCGGTTTATATTAATTTTTACTTTTGACTCATAATTTTGGCCTCTTCAATTATATATTTGTTCACGTATATCAAATTCGAACTGTTTTTCGCCACTTTACTAACTATTTTGTCGCACCGACACATACATACACAATCTTCGTTTATTGCATTTATTAATGTATTTTTATCAATCACTTCGCTACCACCTGCTTTCAGTTTCTATGTAACACCGCTTCAGGGGTGCAATTTGCAATTTTCTCGTTCTATAACAATTTGTACAAGTGACTTTTGCGAACGAAACAGATTTCGAAGAATAATAACTTTTTTTGGTCTAGTTTTGCGAAATACATATAGAACTTTCTAAAAAGTCAAAATTCTAGTGTTCCAAAACTTAATACTGTTCAAGTTTCATATTTCTAAAATTCCAACATCCCAAATTTCTATAATTTATTTTATTGTCGCGTACTCTCGAATTCTCAAAATCTCAAAGTTTTATAGTTCCAAATTCCTAACGTCCCAAACATCTATAGTCCAAAGCGTTAAAAGTCTCAAACTCCTACAGTCCCAAATTCGCAATGCCCCAAACCTATACAGTCCCAAATTCTCGAAGTCCCAAACTTGTATAGCTCCAAATTCTAAATGTCCCAAACCTCAATAATTCCAAACTTGTAATGTTCCAAGCTTGTATAGTCCCAGATTTTCAATGTCACAGATTTCTATAGTCCCAAATTATCATTGTTCCAAACCTTCAAAGTCCCAAACCTATATGGTCCCAAATTTGCAATGTTCCAAACTTCAATAGTTCCAAATTTGTAATGTTCCAAGCTTGTATAGTCCCAGATTTTCAATGTCACCGATCCCTATAGTCCCAAATTATCATTGTTTCAAACTTTCAAAGTCCCAAACCTATAGGGTCCCAAATTTGCAATGTCCCAAACTTCAATAGTTCCAAATTTGTAATGTTCCAAGCTTGTATAGTCCCAGATTTTCAATGTCACAGATTTCTATAGTCCCAAATTATCATTGTTCCAAATTTTCTAGGTCCCAAACCTATATGGTCCCAAATTTCAAATGTCCCAAACTTTTATAGTATCGAATTCTCAAAGTACCAATCTCTCCAAATCCTAAGTTTTCAATGTCTCAAATTTCTACAACACTGTCACAAAATTTTATTCCATAATTTTGATATAAATATATCTGTATATTTCAGATAACAATCATTTTGAAACGTCCTGTACTTTCCTAAAATTTATTACTTTACGATATTCAACATGTTACATCCGATATCTCTTTATATTTATCTACATTCGTCATGTTACATTCATCAGATTACATTCTTTATTCTTCTACAATTTTCACGTTGCATTCTCAATTTATTTATAGCTATCATGTTATATTTTAAATTTGTCGACAGCTGTCATATCATATTCTAAATTTGTCTATAATTTTCGCGTTATATTCAGTATTTTTTTGCCTACGTCACGTACTTTGCTTGTCGTAACGACAACCCTGAGGCAGTTATTGAAAATGGCGAACAGTGACCAAACCAACGCGTACACATATATTTCAATATTGTTACTTGGTGTGGACTGCAGTGTTATTTGATTGACATTCGTCATGATGTCGTACGGTCAGCTCGTTTTTATATACGTATTATTATTCTGCGGTGTGCTCGAACGATTCTTACAGGTTCGCGTCCTTGAAAACGCGATCTTTTGAAGACTACTCGCGTCGTCGTTCTTGCGAGGATCCTAATCAACCTTTATCGATCACTATTAATAACCCATTGACTGCTACGTTTTATCGTAATTAAAAAAACAGTGCATTTAAAACGAGGAACGCACAACAAAATTGCCGATTATAATTGTACAAAATGGTCGGCTATAACTCTACAAAATGGCCGACTATAGCTTCACAAAATGGCCGTTTATAACTCTACAAAATGGTCGATTATGATGCTCGGTAAAAAATGAGGCCGTTACAAAATTAATCGTTGATGTTTTGAATAATGTTCACGAGATTTTTAGTGTTTGTGGCAGTCAGTGTGGCAGTTATATAGCAAGTTCTTCTAGATTTCGTTAAAATTTGATCCTCGCATCGACGAATGGCTTGAGAGAGCTACACGTCGAAGGTTTCGAAAGGATACCTCGATTACGAGCTTCGAAGCGTATCCAAGCTGGTCAGTCGTCTTGCTCTGTGACATTTGCAGCTGGATGGAAACGTTAATCGTCCGATCCTCCGGTCTGATTGTTCATTTATCATAGCTGTCATTAAATTTTGGACGACACTGTACACGATACACTTAGGGAAGGGGGCTATTTTCAAACTAACTTACACGATTTATCGTTACACTAATATTAGGTTGTTGTATAAGTAAAATTATTGGGATTAGTGATCGGTAATTTGATATAAATGGTACTTGGGTCAGTGAGTTAAAAATTGAAGTTTGGTAGCAAAATGTTTCAATTGCAAAATCCGTGAGTTTCAAATTCCATAAACTCGATATTTCTTATTTCCAAAATTTTTAAACTAAAAATTTCTAAATTAAAAAATTTAAAAACTCTAATATTTCTAAATTCTAAAATTCCTTAACTCGAAGTTCGTAAATTCCAAAATCCCTAAACTTCAGATTTCTGAATTCTGAAAACCCAAAATTTCAAAATTTCTGAACTCAAAAATTTCAAAATTCCAAACTCTTTAAACTCAAAATCTCCAAATTCCAAAGTTCCAAAACTCAAAAATTTAAAAACTCCAAAATTCCTAAATTCCAAAATCACTAATTTTCAAAACCTATCAAAACCAACATCACAAAACTCTAAAATACTTTCCAAAACTCCTAAACTTCAATCTATAAAAATTATAATCCTATTTGCATGTTAGAGAAATTTGTTATTTTGATGCTATGTCGATCAAGGTTCTGGGGTAAGTGCCAAGAGGTCAAGCTTAGTCCTCTTACCAGAAGGCATTTCTGCCTTCCCCACTCCGTGGCCAGATCCTTAAAGAACAACACCCCTAAGCAATGCAACGTCGGGCTGCTTGCCTTTTCCAGAACATTCCCATGCCTCTTTTTAAACAATCAACCCGGCGACACCCGATGGCTACGTGACTTCGTGTCACTGGTCATCGTCGACCGCCCGGGTTGCCATTCATACAGACACCCTATCATAAATGGTCCGAAAGCAAAATAGCGGCGGGCTAATTGCCTTCGTTGACCCTCAAAAATACGTTGCCGCTAACACGGCCAACCTGATATGCTTCACGCTCTCGGGAAGCAACAATTTGCACAAGCAAACGCACACATATGTTTGCTTCCCCCCAAAAAAAAAACATTTATCACATTGTCCCTTCAGGATTGATAACGTCCTTTATTCCGCGCAATTCGTATACATTTCAAACGTTTTCCTTCGAAGAATTTTCTACCAAGTCCGTAGCTTTATTGCCACCCCTTGATAATCCTTTCGACCTCTTAACGTTCTACTCTGTACCCGACATTGACGCCTTTCATACGTTATTCCCGGACACCAATTATTTCAATACCCTTCCGACGTCACTGCGCTTTACGGAGTATACGATTATCTACGAGTATCACCCTTCCGACGTCGCTGCGCTTTACGGAGTATACATACAACTATCTATAGGTATCACCCTTCCGACGGCACTGCGCTTTACGGAGTATACAATTATCTGAAAGTATCACACCTCCGACGACTCAGCGCTTTACGGAGTATACAAATGTCTTCAGACCTTTAACTAAGGAAACAAATTCAATCCCACGGCATACACTCAAAATGTTATAAAGCCGATCATCTAACCTAGTCATTAGTTGTTTCATTATACAGACGCATGGACAAACACGACGGAGTGTTAATACTTCAAGATACATGACGAACCCACGACCCGTAGGGTATCAACCGAGAAGAAAGAAACATAAAAAGTGTTTCGCTAAACTATATCTACATCTAGAATATCGTTATTACGGCATTGTACAAACTTGAGGAAATGGTAAATATTTATTTAAAAGTAAGTATTTAAAAGAAACAGAGAGAACGCGTTGTAGTATACAGAATACAAAGAAAAACAATTAACAGATATTGCTAAATATTTCGACGCTAACACGGTCCATCAATAGACTCAGCGTCATCGTCATTTAATTGTGGGTCGTCCCATTCTCCATTCCATGCTCTAAGTCGATCCTTGGGTACCGTTTGTGGTCTGCCCGATTTTCCTATAATTTCGAAACGATCGTTTGTTATAAGTTTTGAAATCGTAAAAGGTCCGGTGTACTTAACGTCTAATTTCGCCCTTCTATTGTCTGCTGGCTTTACAAAGACGGTATCGCCTTCCTTATAAGAAATTGTATCTTTACGCGTTTTATTGAATCTATTTTCCTGTAGGACTGCGTTTTCTTTTAATCTTTTGGCAGCTACATCCCTGTCACGAACTACGTCTATTTCCTCATTTGTCGCCGGCAATATTTCTTCGGCACGCATTGCATTACCCGGGCCTTGTTCAAGGCCAAACAATAGCCTACTCGGAGAAAATCCTGTCGATTTTTGTATAGTGGTATTAAGAGCCAGCATTAGCTTTGCTAGTTTGCTCGGCCATTCTGTCCCTTTTTTTGTTTCCGCGGTAAGAAGGTTTGTTACGGTCCCTACATATCGCTCGGCTTGACCGTTAGCCCGTGGTGCCCCTGTAGCAATAAAATGTATTTGACTCCCATGTTTTTCTACGAACTGTGTAAGAGGTTTGTATGTGAAATTGGTGGCTCTGTCTAAGACTATAATTCGCGGCGTCCCAAACAATGTGAGACGTTCTCTAAAAATCTGTAGCATTTCAGGACCACTTAAAGTTCTCAACGGTACTAATTGAATGTATTTCGTAAATGCGTCGACAATGATTAAAATATGCTGAAAACCTTCTTTAGATTGTTCGAATGGGCCGACACAGTCACAATGTATTGTGTCGAACGGTACGGATTTTTTTGGAATTGAATGCAGGTAGCCCTGTCTTGGTCCTGTATGTCGTTTTGATACAATGCAGGTAATGCAATGGTTAATATATTTCTTTACGAATGCATGCATTTTCGGAAACCAGTATTTCTGCGATATTCGATCGTAAGTCTTATCATAACCAACATGGCAATTCTCGTCGTGATAGAGACGTAGCAGCCCAAGTCTACTTCCCTTTGGAACGAAACTACGGTATACTACGCGACCTGTGTCCCTTTTTATTTTCCTGCATAAAATATTATCTCTTAATTCGAAGTCGGACGTTATACTATGGTTAGAGGCTAGCTTTCCTACTATTTCTTTTGTTTCTTCATCATTTCTCTGGGCTACTTCTAGCCAAGAGCCCTCGCAAACGAAATCGACGCGACAATTTTTGGGAGGATTCCGACTAAAGTAATCCGCATGCTCTATCTGTTTTCCTTTACGGTATTCTAGATCAAAATTGAAGTCCTGTAAAAACATCCACCACCGAGCTACCCTGGGTACTAAATCCTTTTTACTATTAGTGGCCTTTATCGCGTTGCAGTCAGTGACGATTTTAAAGTTGATGCCGACGAGGTAGACGCGGAAGTATTTTAACGCGTTTACTATTGCTAGAGTCTCAAGTTCGTACGAATGATACCGCGACTCTTCGGGGGTCGTACGTCTACTAAAATAAGATACCACCCTCAAGTCTCCGTCCACCCTTTGAAACAAAATTGCGCCGAACCCTAGCGAACTAGCGTCCGTGTGTAACTCGGTTTCCCGTTGCGGGTCGAAGATAGTTAATAACGGTTTTGAACTAAGTTTATTCAAAATGTACTTCCGTGCCTCCTCTTGTTGTTCCCCCCAGTTCCAGGGTTCTCCTTGCTTTGTTAATTTTGTTATACAGGCGGTCCGGGCCGAAAACTCCGGAATAAACTTGCGAAAATAACTCGCAAGACCCATTAATTGACGTACCTGTTTTACGTTACCAGGTATAGGCGCGTCAAGCAATGCTCTTACTTTACTCCCCCCGGGTCTAATGCCTTCGGCCGAAATTTCCCTACCTAGATATTCAATCTGAGTCTTGAAGAAAGAACATTTTTTAATATTCAAGGAAAACCCTGCCTTGTCCAGTGCTTTTAAAACCTGCTCTAAGCGTTCGAATCCTTCTTTTACAGTTTCGGACGGAATTAATATATCGTCTAAATACACTAACGCTACGTTGTATTTTAAATTTCCTAACGCGACGTTAATAGCGCGCTGAAACACGGCAGGCGCGTTGGATAGCCCGAACGGCATGCGTAAGAATTCATAATGCCCGTCGGGCGTTACAAACGCGGTCTTTTCTATCGAACATTCTGCTATTGGGATTTGATAGAATCCTGACGCCATATCGAGCGTAGTGAAAAATTTCCCCTTGCCTAAACGGTCTAGTTGATCCTCAATCAAAGGTAGCGGATAACGATCTTTTACGGTGATCTTATTTAATGCTCGAAAATCTACACACATGCGATCTTCCCCATTTTTCTTCTTTACTAAAATGATAGGACTCGCGTAGGGGGAAGTGCTTTCTCGGATAATGTTATTTCTTTGTAATTCGGAAATAATGCCACGCACCTTTTCGCGTTCCGCAATCGATAATCGATAAGGATTATAACTTACCACTCGATCCTCCTTTGTCTCGATCTTCATCTCTCCCGTACTTACTTTTCGCACCTGACTCCCCGTTGCCAACATATGTTTGTAGCGATTCAGCAGATCCGAAAGATCCTTCCTAGTTTCGTCGCTGACGCTGTCCAAGGTGTAGCAGATCGGGTCCTCGCTTGACGTTCTCTCTCCTTGACCACCCGTCGCACGCTGGAGGGTCGTTGATCCGTCCGTATCGGTGATGATGCGAACACCGCCGTTCGATAAAACATTTTTCCCCACGATGAGCCCGTATGGAATGGAGGAATCCGGGACGACAAATAAATCTAGCTCCACCGACAATCCTTCCGTTTGTATAAACGCCGTGGTGCTTCCGACGGTGGTAGCAGAGGAGTCAGACAACCCTTTAATCGTTGTAGCGAACGGGTTAATTTTGCAATTCGCCCGCTTCGCTACTGTCTCCTTCACCAGCGAACATGTTGCACCGCTATCGATAAGGCTCTCTCTTACTAGGGTATCGCGTAAGAGGATCGGTGTTAGCTTGTGGTCCACCGAAAAGCATACGTTTGTTTGTAGCTGTCCGGCGTTGGTAGAAGGCCTCCTAGATTCGTTTTCGTCGCGGCGTGCTCGCTTGGCCCAGCAATTAATCTCGCTGTGTCCTTGCTTGGAGCAGTAGGAGCACGTAGAAAGGCTCCTTGGTGGGCTCCGTTTTCTGCCCGTTCTCGACCGTCGCGAGCATAAATTCGCCGTGTGGCCCCACTCACCGCAACTATAGCATTGTCTTTTTAAGGGAAATCGTCCCTTTTCCTCTTGCGAATCGCGGACCGGTTCTTTGCTGTTTTTCGCCTTCACAAATTGCGATATCCCCGACAACAAATCCACCGTGGAACCATACCTCGCGTTTATTAAGGACTGACGCACGGTTGCGTCGGTCACGTGTCCTATTACTAAACTGATCAGTTCGTGCTGTTTAAACTCAATCTGCGTTTGTGCATAATATTTGAGTTTGTTACGCGCATACTCGGAGTAAGATTCAGCGGCGTCACTCGTATAGGCCACAGCACGAGCCAACCGTTCACAAAGTCTATCTTCGGTAACAAATACGGAGCACAGGTCTTGAGAAAACTTTTCCCACGTTCTTGGCTTGCCTTCCCAAGTTTGGTACCACTTTTTCGCTGGTCCGGTTAATGCGTGAGTCGCAAGGCTCAGTCGTTGCGGAAGAGGTAGTTTTTCGGTGATGCGTTCCACCGTTTCACACCATTTCTTCGCGTCTTCACCAAGATCAGCGCCTCCAAACTCCGGAATCGCATCGACGACAACGGGAGGCACCACACCAGAAACACCCGGCACCGCACTTGTGGTAATGGTTTCCATGAATTTTCGGAAAAGGGCTTCGAACGAGGGAACACTCGATTCACCAGATTCTGCCATTTTAACGCACAAAAATGTTTTAAGTGGACTATACACGCACAACGATTCTATCAAGTAACTGTGTAGGGCGATTGGATTATAGTATCCCACTTCTGATGTTAGAGAAATTTGTTATTTTGATGCTATGTCGATCAAGGTTCTGGGGTAAGTGCCAAGAGGTCAAGCTTAGTCCTCTTACCAGAAGGCATTTCTGCCTTCCCCACTCCGTGGCCAGATCCTTAAAGAACAACACCCCTAAGCAATGCAACGTCGGGCTGCTTGCCTTTTCCAGAACATTCCCATGCCTCTTTTTAAACAATCAACCCGGCGACACCCGATGGCTACGTGACTTCGTGTCACTGGTCATCGTCGACCGCCCGGGTTGCCATTCATACAGACACCCTATCATAAATGGTCCGAAAGCAAAATAGCGGCGGGCTAATTGCCTTCGTTGACCCTCAAAAATACGTTGCCGCTAACATGCAATATGACAAGAGTCATAATACTTCAAAAAATACATTGAATAAAAAAAGTACCTCAATTAATTGAACAAATTTCATACAATTTTCAATTGTTTGCTTCAAATTGTGTAAATAATATAACAAAATGAGCCTGTTACTACACGTACAACAACCTAATAACTAAAGAACACGTTCATACACGCCAGATTATTTAAAAGGCCCATCATCGCACATATATTCACATAAACACTCCTCGTTCGCATTTTCAAAATCCTGTCATCATAAATATTCCATAATACGCTACTGCCAAAGTAATCAAATTTCCTATTACAGTACACTACTTCACAATTTTATTTATACCATATTACTTCACAATGTTCCACCGTACTCTGCTCACAAATTGTTTCGCTACAAAAAGCTGAAAACAAGAGAGTTAGTTGTTCAAAGTTTTTGTTTTCTGTTTAGGAGTTCGCACTTTTTCTGTATCATAGCGTCAGCCTGGAAGTTCAATTAATTTCTCCGTCGTGTAGGGAAAGTTGTTTTAAAGTTGATCAACAAACTCGAGATAGCGCACAATAATTATCCAAATAAATCTCGTTCGGAAAAGCATTTCGATAATTACTTAAGAAAAAAAAAAAAACGGACGGTATCGCTGTATTCAATGTTTTTTCGATATTTTATAGAAATCGACACTTTGAACAACTTTTTCCGATATGGACCGGTGTCATATTCTGCAGTAAAAATTTAGTAAGGGTTTAAAAAAAAATGAACACGGAAGGAGCACCATAGTTTATTAGCGACACACGTGACATTTTTATATTTGCATTTTTCGTGAAGTGAAAACCTTCGGTTTTTTAAATAGTTTACATTTATAAATACTTTTATTTTTTTATATCAGTCTTGACACACGTTCATGTGACACTAAAGAACGTATAACATATTGTATTAAAAAAACTAGAGATCACTTTGTCTCAAAAAATATTGCAAATATAACAAGTTGATGAATAGTTAATAAAATATTATGTAACTCATGTTAATAAAGTTATACGTTAATATAAGTATAACCTCCTGTTTCATTTTTTAAAAGTCTTTACTATGATGAAAAGATACTGGTCCATATTACTTTAAACGTCCTGTACAGAAAAGTTATTCAAAATGGTGGATTCTGGCGCTTAAAAATCGATGATACCGTCCATTTTTTAATCACCGACATTTCCATCAGGATCAACTGAAAAAACAGATTCGATCGGTTGCTGAAACACGAAAAGGAACGCTACGAAGTTCAATGTTCTTTTCGTTCGTCGGCGAACACACACGCGCATACACATACATACTTACATACGTAATATCACACATATCTGTGCATACATAGCATGAAAATGGTCGAGCATGTTTCATGGAGGCATCGCTTATGAGCTGAGTGTGTAGCGAAACGAAGAATTGGATGTAAAAACGGAAGGGAAAAGAAAAGGGTGAGGGAAGAAAGCAAAAGAAGGGTCCACCATAAAAATTCGAGTCTCGGAAAATTGTCGAGCAAGCAAGGACGTATGTACATACACACATACATACGCGGAATATGTTGTAACCACTCTATTCTTTCGGTTTCGGATTGTTTTCGAAACTTTATCGTCGGCTAACGTACTGCGATTCTCTGCCATACATGGTTGCTGTTGTGCTCGTAAAAATCGTGGCGAATATGAAAATGTTCGATCGTAAATCAGCTTTTGTCGTAATAAATTGAATAATTCCTTGGTACTCGTAAAAATCCGATCAAATGCAAATAACCCGTTGCTTTATGGTTTTTTTGGTGATTCGGGAGAGGAAATCGAAAAATATGCATTATTCGTATATTGTTCTCTAACGATTCCCTAAATAAATATTATTCAATTATTTAATGTTTGGTGTACAGGGGTTTATCAACTATTTAGTATTCTTTCATTATTTTGATCCTCTTTGATCATTCTGATTTTCTATTTAATATATTTGTTTAACGAGTTTGCGAAGATACTTTATTTAATTGTTTTCTGTTTAGAGGTACCTTCAAAGAATATTATTTAAATCTTTCTGCATATTAAATTTATAAACGTACATTATTTAATTCGATTTTGATTAATAATTTTCTAAAAGAACATTATTTAATTATATATGTTTATTGACTTCATAAAAGTACGTTGTTGAATTATTTTTGTTTATTAATTTCATAAATATACATTGTTTAGTCACTTTTGTAAAAATAAGTTTGCTTAATTATTATTCTTCACTGATCTTTTTAGTACGAAGATTGTATAATAATTGAAATTATAAGTATTGTTTATGACATATATTAATAAAATGTTATGCGTTATTATATAATATATGTTTATAATTTCTAAATATATATTAAATAATAATGTATAAACCTGTATCCTATAATAATAACCAAAAGCATAACTTTTTACGTTAATATATTGAATATATAATACTTTATTAATTAGAGTGAATACAAATAAATGCTAATACAGACAAACATTGTTAGCATTTATTTAACCGTAATGCATATTGAGATATGTGATTCGGATATTGATTAATTAAATATTCGATCAGCTCAAATAATTCACAGAGTTCATTTAACACAATCTCTATGGAGTGGATTATTATCTACTCGATAATTCAGAATGTTTATGATAGTAGTATTTGTTTAGAATGTGCGTCATCAATAATCCAAATGTTTCCGACGACTAAAGAAATCATAAGGCAATTATTAATGGTCCTCATAGAGTCACAAAAATGATGATACGATACTTCATTCACGAATAACGAAGCCATTAGTTACACAAAGAATCCCTGAATCATTATATTCTTTGGTCATATGCCTCGATTAATTTATTACATTGCTATTATGAAATGCTCGTTGAAATTCCATAGTCGTGGATCTACAATAAAATCCCGAGAATGCAAATGGCGGTATTAAATAACCTCTCGCTCGTGTGGACGTTCGTTTCGTTGGAAATTTCAACGAAATCCAATGAGAATGGAAGAAATTGCATGTAACCATACTTCTCGAACGAAGAGAAAAGGGTAACGACAAAATTTTGGGCTTGTTTGAATTGTCTCTATGGTAGCATAGCCATTCGTGTACAAATTCAATGTGTTTTTCATTGGTAGAGTTTGGTGTGAATGATGAGAGAGAAACGAACGGTACAGACAACATTAACGTAATTAACGCAATCTCACTCTAATCTAATCGGAGCTATTTCTTTCTGTGACAACAATTAACTTAGTCTAAAATAATCCAATTCAAGCTGATATCTTTCTTAATCTACTTCGATTTAAGTGAAAGCAACTGGGTTTGACTTGAACGTAGTCTATTGTATATAAACACTTAATTAAACTGATATTACAAACCCAACCTAATCTAAACCTAGTTTTGGAAAACAAAATGAAGTTTGTCTAAACGTAGTCACATTTTTGCTACTTTTAAACCTATTCTTAGTCTACCTTAACTTCATTAACATAACGTTACTTAAATCTGACATAATCCTTGCCATTTTTACAAAAACATTAAGTTAACTTACCTAACCTAATTTTACTGGACTATCAAAACTTATTCAATGTAACCAAACTCAAACTTAACCAAGTCCTAATCATTTGTGCCATAACGTAACCATAACTTAAATCTGACATAACCCTTGTCTTCTTTACAAAAAAATTAAGTTACCTTGACTTAACCTAATTTTACTGGACTCTCCAAACTTATTGAATATAACCAAACTCGAACTTAACCTAACACTATTTTACAAAGAAATGAAATTAACCTAACATAACTTATTCCTTGTTAACCTATCTTAAGTTCGTTAACATAACTTAGCTTTAATTCAACATAAACCTAATACTCTGTTCAAAAAGTTAAGTTAACCTAATCCAATTCTGCTTCGAACTACATTTATTTAAGGAACAGAATAGAACTCAACCTAGACACACACCTTCGTGGAAAGAAATTAAATTAACCTAATCTAATTTTCATTAACGTTAACTTAGTTAACACAACGTAATGTTAAGCTAATATAAACGTAATCCTCTTTGCATAAAAATGAACTCAATCTAATCTAATCTAATTTTTACCGAATTATCTGAGCTTTTAATTGTCACAATTTGACGGAAAGGTGAATCGAGTTTTTCATTCAGAAAACGGTGTTTTTTTTAGTCACAGAAAATGTTTGCTGGGATGATAAAAATGTATTAGATGCTAAATAAACGTACTGGCCGGTGGTAAAACGAAATGAAAAAGTATGCGAACGTTCAGCCGTGAAAACCGAGGAGTTCAAAGCGGTGGCCTCTCTGTTAGGCGTGATTTCTCGCGACTCTCCCCTTTGCCGGCGCAATAAAGAGAGGATCGATATTCTGGACGCGTGTGTATACCAGGGAATCCCATGCACTTGTACATACAAGAGCGTATCTCTTCCAAAGAGGCTGTCAGTCGATGCTTGGAAGTTTCAACCACGCGTGTGAAGATACTTGAATTCGGCTTTCTAACCAAAAATATTCGACCGAACCTTGGAAATTTATCCTGAAAGGATAAATAAATTACGCCGACAAATACCTTTGTTTGTACAACTTTCGACGAGACATTCAGAAGTCTTGTGATATTTACTGAATTTTTATAAGCGTAGAAATATGGAGCAATCGCGAAAGTTTATAATAAATTGACACTTAATGTTACTAACGAATTAGACAAAAATATCAAATAACGTTGTAACAAAATTTGGTATTAGAAATTTTTAGAATTATTACATACATATTAGATAACAAAGGTATTATTTAATATTTAATAAATGTTGTATAATAGGAATATTGAAGAATATTATAAAGATATTAAGTAGTAAGAATATTGAAGACTACTGTAAAAATATTAAATAATAAAAATATTGCAGAATATTAAAAAAATCTTAAATAATAAGAAAATACTAAATACTAAAAATATTGAAAAATACTACAAAAATATTAGATGGTAGAAATATTAAATAATATTGGACATATATTAAAATCGACAACATTCAATGAGTAAAAAAAAAATCAATAAATAATATTAATTAAGACTTAATAATTAACTACCCTAGTAACTGAACATTCTTGATATTTGTAATATAACAAAAGAAGATTACATATATTTTCTGTTGCGTTTACTAATGCTTTTGTATTCATTATTTTTCAATTTATTTACTACTTACTAATTAATTAAATTAATTACCAATTTACTTAAATTGCCAAATTCAATCGTAATTACAAAAGTAGTACAAATCATAATAACATAATATAATTCATATGAATGATATTGAATGTACAGTTTGTAAGAAAATAGTAACATAATTCGTTTACATGATAATCAATAGAACTAATATGTAACACTACAGTCCTAATAAAAGCAGGTAGTTCAAACGACTCTCTCCCTAAATTGCCAAATTATTTAAAAAATCATAATCTGCAATAATTTAAACAAATTTTTATTCGTTGGATCAGCCAATGATTAAAATCTTGTTTTATAAATGTTTGCGTTAATTAAATCATTCCAAGTTTTCATGTAACCTAAATGTTGTCTCGGCGAAAGCTAAACATTGTTCAAAATAATGGCAAGTTTGTTGTTGACGTTGTGAATTTCAGCTTCGTTAAGCCAGACATGCTACAGTGTATGCATGCGCTACAAATTTATTTATCGTTGTTGTTGCCTCACTGTTATTATAACTTCAACAACGCCTAATTAACTATTAAACTTAAACTTTATCAGTATGATTTAAAAATTTAGTCATTTTTCTACTTTTCTTGGGACAAATCAATTTTCCTCATGAAACATTCTTTTTCAAATTGTAACGTATCGTCCATTATTATATAGTTGTCTCTCGTTATATTGCCGGTGATGAGATTGTTGGAGAAGACATTTTTAAAAAATGTCGATTAAAATTTCGAAAGTTTGAAATGCAAAATTGAAAACGTTTCTAAGTTCAAAAATTTGAGAATGTAAAAATTGAAAAACCCTTAAATATAGATCTGAAAACTTTGAAACTTCAAAAATTTGTAATCTTTCGAGTCTTCATCAAATCGTATCGAATAAAGCTGCAAATTAAACAATTCCTACATTAAACAATGTCTAAACTGTGAAACTCGAAAATGTAAAAGTTGAAATGTTCAAAAATTTCTGTATCTACAAATCTAAATGATTGTTGTCGGTACAAAAGCGGCAATATAACGAATATCTGCTGAACTTTGTCTACGTATCTACCTGAACAGATTAATTGTACAAACACTAAAGTTTAAACAAAGTTTTTAGTAAAAGGTTACCATAATTTTACAAATCTGAAATGAAATCTCTACCTAATTGACATTCACAATAATGTTGCAATAACTGAAACACGCAGTATAATTTCTCGTAAAGAACCGAAGATAACATCAGCCTATATGATTGCCACAACATGATGGAATATTGTTTCAGTAATAACTGCGGAAACGATTAAGTATGTGCATTTTAACCAAGCACATTGCAAGTGCGCTCGAAACGATGACATCAGGCCACCATCATAAATTTCTCTCGTTAAATTCAACCATGGAAAATGGCGTCGAAGCTGTAACCACTATTGTCTCATCTCGAAAATTGACTTCGCTTGCAAATCAAATTCATAGCGATAAAGTTTATTGACCGGAATAAAGTCAGCTCTAAGGAAGTGAACCATAATATTGGCGAAGTCTGAAACAAAATGGAGACTCGACGAACCGCAACGGCTAATTTTTAAATATATTTATTAGATAAAGTATAAACGGTTGAACTACAGTTAGATGAACTATAAATTTATAAAATAACTGTTCATTGCTCATCAGAATTTTGTCAGTACCCTCGAAATATGTGATAACGTGTAGATAATTTTAACAATAACGCGTATCGGTTACGCTAACTAAACGCGACATTATGATAGCCCGTTAATTTCGCGCCGAGCGATTATTGGCTCTCAAAATGCAAGCATAGCCGGTATTCTCTACCGTAAATTTACTTGGGACGTATTTATTATGAAAACCGTTGCAAATTACGGGCGATGCATTTTGTAACATCAGTGAAGTATACGTAAACGTAGTAGATCCCCTTTAAAGGTGAAACGACTACAGGGATGAGGAGGTAACGATATGTACAGTTAAGTTATAGTGAAATTTAGTGTTGGCATTTTTTCGATATAGAATGTAAGAGCATTATGCTATTTACTTTCGATTAGTGGAAAATAAATGTATATAATTAAATGATTATGGATTTATACATATCTAAATTTTAAAATTTTGGGACCAAAAGTTTGAAAATTTCAAATGTTTAAATTTTTCGAAACTTTTATATTTTCGAACGTTTTAAATTTCTAAGTTTCTGAATTTTTTAATTTCCAAATTTCTAAGTCTCTAAATTGTTAAATTTCAAAGTTTCTGAATTACTTAATCTATAGATTTGTAAGTTTCATAAATTTTTAAACACCTTAAACTTCCAAATGTCCAAATACTGAGATTCTTGAATCTCTAAATTTCCAAATTCTCAATTTTCAAATTGCTATAATCATTAAAAAATGTCCAAGTTCCCAAATTCTCGACACCCCAAGTTTCAAGTCCCGAAAACTCCACAATTTCAGAAATCAAAATCAACAAATTTGTCTTTTCTTGAATCACTAAATATCCACAATTTCCACAGTCCCAAATTTTTAAAACCTTCCGGATTCAATAATTTCTAAAAACGCTGCTTCTTCTCGCACGAACCCAACCTCTAACAACAATGACATGAAAAGCGTTAAAATAAGAATGAGTAAACACGTGTTCTTGATGAGAAGTACGCTTGCACAATGAATGAATGCACGTGCAACAGAAACCTTTGTCGGTAAACGAGAAGCAAATGAGTGAATCTAATTTCAATTTGAATAAGCCCCGCCATCTCGGATGTAGATCTAACATCTGTTTGATGTGCACTCCTCTCTGATCGTCCGTATCGATCTGTGCTCGTGGCAAGTATCAAGAATGAGGATCGATTTCCGGGGGATCGAGGAAGCTCGAAAAGCAACATTTGCACTACCTTCTAAACAATGTAACGCGCTTATAGGATTTAACGCAAAGTGCATGGCCGACGACGCGTCATGGCTATCCTATTACCCTCAGATCACTATAGTCGGAGGTTACGTAAAGTAGATAGAGTGGCACGGTTGAACGATACCGATTTGAGCTGCGAACATCTAAGTTTCTCGTGAAATCATCTATTAACTCTTTCGTTCCTCGTGTATCACCATTTTCTTCGATTATATTACTGTCAATTATCAGTTACTCGAAACAATCATTTATGCAACGGTCAATTATCAGTCATTCAATTATGTAACAGTCATTTATGCAACGGTCAATTATCAGTTGTTCAATTACGTGACAGTCATTTATGTAACGATCGGTGATCAATTGTTAAATTATGTGACAGTTGTGACAATTATATGACAATTATGTAACAGTCAGATATGCATACTTCAATTATCTATTTATGGATCTATGGCAGTTGACTGCTTCATCGATTGGATTTTCCATAGAGAAACACTTATTTTAGTAAATTTGACGATAACTGAATATATTAAGTGTCTCGAATTTTTAATATACAATATTTACTGACTTTGATGATACGTGAAATATTTCAGATACACGTTCAAAATACAATATTTATTAATTTTGATAATGTCTCAAATATATTAAGTATTTTCAGAGGATACTGCTCGATGACCTTGACCTTGTTATATACAATAGATGTAAATTTATTGAGTAATACTTCCCAGCAATTTAAGTATTGTTCCTTTAAAAATTATCGATCTATGATAATTTGTTGTTTATAATACACTGTCTTACTCTTGTAAAACCATTTGTTTCTTAATTCGTTTTACATGACAATACATTTCACATTTTCTATATATACAAACTTTCTGTAAATCTAATATTTGCAATGAAATATTTGTATTGCAAATATTTTTATATCCATGGAGTTACAACACTTAACATATTTTACATAACATTTTGAATAAATTTGGTTAGAGATATAATACGGACTAGACAAAACAAATAATTAATTTCATTTAATAATTAACAATTGCTAATGATTAACTTAGTTTAATCAAAAGATCACTTTAACCGTTCCTTCGTTCATAAATAAGGCACTCTGTTTACAGGGCTATGAAAATTTTGCTGACTGCAGATTGCACACACATACATATGTACCCATATTGCACACGACAAACAGCGATATAGCGTGGTGTACTCGTGTATAGTAATCACAAGTTTCGTGATCGTATACGACGTGAATATCGGTACGTTTTGTGACCGGGTTACGTTGACACGAGCCACTCAACAAGTCAGCGACTTGCCGTTGCCAACTTAAAGCCGCGAATACACTACGCTTTCCCCTAAGGGTCTCTTAAAGAGGATCGTCGCGTGATGCGACAGCACAACTTATTCCCCAGACTCGGTCCTTCGAAAACTGGCATCGACTACGTTCGTCGTTTATCGATTATAAGCCCCTGTTGTCTGCCAAAACGATGCGATAACCATTTCGTTTCACCACCAGATCCTTATATATGGCATTTCGGCGATTTAACGGGACACAATTCTTAATTCAATATTTATCGAAACAGTTTCCACGCCTTCTTAAGCTTTATCTACTCTCAAATTTTGTTACTTTGTTCACAATCCACTTTTAAAGTTTCTTATTTAATTTAGAATTCACTTTCACAATTTTTCATTTACAAATTTTCTAGTTCAGAAACATTTCTCGTTTACAAACTTTTAAATTTTTGTTTATAAATTCAGAAAGTTTGGAATTCAAGTACTTTAAAATTGAGAAAATACTTCAAGCTGAAAACTTAAATTTATAACCGGCAATATAACAAAAGTCTGCTGAATTAAAAGATTTCCCTTTCTTTATTTTCTTTATCTAGTTTTTATATTGTATGTACTTTGTATGGTTTTAGTTTGATTATATATTCTGCAAGCATTCTATGGTATTTATTCATTTGTGACGATAATCTTGATCTTCTTAACCTCTAGGGAAATTTTTTTCCCTGGTTACAGGTGTGAACGACGAAACTAAGGAGAATAACTACGTCGCGTCGTCGAGAACGCGACAGGTATAAAGAAATTGTTGTTTCTTCACCTATCTCATTTCGTAGACGTGCTTCAATCTTTCTTCGGATTTTCGCCGGGTCGTCTGTTAAGATCATTTATCACGTTACAATCTCACAATACCTTTAGTCATAGGTACAATTTTGCTGACAATTGAAAACTGTAAGCATTGGGATTACCAGGTTATGTTAAGAACAACATGAGTCCAACCTATTCAACATATGCATTGAATTATGGAAATTACCATATTTTCCAAACGTACTAATTTTCAAACACAAAAACTTAAAAATTCTCAAATTACTAAATTTCCTAATTTCTAAATTTTCAAATTACCATATCCCAAATTACTAAATTCCCAAATCGCTAAATTTCAAAATTCTCAAATTCATTTATTCCTAAATTTCCAAAACCTTAAATTACTGAATTACTAAATCCCCAAATTACGAAGTTAGAAAACCTCAAAATACCAAATACTCAAATCTGCAGATTCAAAAATATCCATATTCCAAAATTCCCAAATTTTTAAATCCCTAAATTTCGAAATTCTGAAATCCCTAAAACTCTAACTTTCTAATATTCTACAAATCTAACATAACCAACAATACAATATCAAAATTGACCAATCTGCCATTTTTATTTTATTTAAGCGTATTTCATTAAAGTTACTAGCAAACTTACAATTCCCCATATTATATATTTTTCCTATCCCTTTATAATGCCCAAGTTGCTTAAATTGCAACGGTATTAACAATTACGTTACATAATTGAAATAAAAATATGCACCTCAAATAAATACATTTTTCTAACAATCTTCGAAACTTCCGTTTCAGGTTAGGATTACCGTATAGCGTCGTTATATACATTCCGAACGCATCCTGCAGCGAAACTTTCTGATAACAGTTTCCAGAATTTTGGCAACTGTACAAGAGTTCCCCGGTTCGGGTTAGCACACGTAATACAGTTTAATTATATCGCAGGAAAGTTTGGATAACAATACCGAAAACTTCGCGAAAGTTCGAATCTATACTGGCGTATATTTCAGAAAGATTTGAATTCGTACCGACACCAGTCTCTCTCTGTATTTTGCGCAATTCGTGTATTTTACATAACCTCGCCAACCAACACGCAACGAAAAATAGCCGCAGTAATACTGTTCTCAAACACTTTTGTATTTTCGTCGAATGTCATCGATCGTTTTATCAGTTTACCAGCTCGTGTTGCCATAGTCGAGGAAATTACTAATTACGAAGCGCAAAAATGGCGATATAATTCGCATATTGCTCTCAAACAGGACCTTCCGATATTTAGGTTTTGATGTGATTGTGAGTTCAATTTTTTTTGTATACATATATATTGTTTAAGATTTGTATATATTTATATTTAGTAAATTAGAATTATTATATATTATATATACTACATTAAAATGAGACCCTATATGCATAGTATGATACAGTATTACGATAGACTCTCGTTATATTGCCTTCTTTGTACAAACTTGACTAGTACCTTATCTACCTTACTAAAAACAACCTGTTGACCAATCAATATGCATGGTCAACTAATCTCAGTGTATTCGCAATTCTAACAATTTACGGTTTCTATAATTTTGTTGAATGCAATATAACGAGTCCGCTGTATAAAATACATAACAGCACATACTATATAAAATAACAATACATAAACTGTTGTTACTTTTCATAAAATACAATATTATACTTCCAATTTATAGCATATTTAATAATACTTTTCATAGTATTCGCCGAAATGGAAGGATCTGTAACAGTATCCACTGAAAGATAGTATTTATCATAATATCCGCTAAAAGATAGCATCTATCATAATATCCATCGAAATAACATCCATCATAGTATGTACTAAAATGATAGCACCTTTCACAATATCTATAACAGAATAATGACAGTATATTTTATAATGGCGGATACAGAGTCGGTGTCCTTAATAATATCGTGTTCTCCGTACATTTGTCTCCTTACGTGAAAAATAGATTATATGACCGGAATCTCTGGAGTATTCTTCGTTGCATTATCTTCGTTGTTAGCAGAAGTATCCAATCTATTTTTAACGAAGCTACTCCCCAGTACCTTGTTTCAGACCGAATTAATTTTGCACATTTCTTGTTCACGTTAAGTTCTTCCGCTCTTTCCGAGGCTATTTAAGGATCCACCCTGGAAGATCGGAAATTATTCAGTTGATCGTTTGATCCTTCAATCGTCCATTTTTTTAAGTGGAGCCGCACTAGATGGCGCTGCGAGCATCATAGTCGTAGAAACTTTAAGTATTTTACTATTTCCCAGATCCCTTAAGACACAAACACAGATACCTTAAAAACCTGAGCCTCTTATCTAACACAATACGAGACGTTAAATTGTTTTGTTTTAAACAGAAACTAGCATAAACTCGTATATAAATTTCGAATTTTTAAACTGATAGAGTTCTTAGTAAACGTAAAGAAGTTTCACCAAATTGAATAAATTATAATAAAAGATTATACAAACATTAAATTCGTCTACTTAAAAAGGTATCTAATAATAATTCATAAATCGTGCTAGGAAGGGAAATGAGTCCCGCATAAATTCACAGCCGAATTTTCAATGTGCTTGTGAATAATCTTTTCCGGATGCAATCTGCTAAAAATGGTTCCACAGATTTCTTCTTTCTTCCCACAAAACAAGAATCTACGAAGATAAATATATCGTTCCGCTTGAAAATAGACAGTTCAAACATTCATGAAGACACCGGACAAAACATAAATACGACGGTTGTATTTCCCTTTCGAAAATGTTACAGTTTTTCATTAAACACTTTTTCGAGATGTTTAGAAATTCTGCAAGTTGACATTTTCATATAAACAGTCTGTATGTGGAGGACGGTGCCATTTTGCGGACGAGTGAAAACTAACCTCCTGGTTTCCCGCCATTTTGTTCCCCAAATCTCTGAAACAGTATTTTCTACAAACGACTGTATTAGTCAATACTTTAAAATGATCACTTAAGTGTTATGAACTATAAAAGGAATTTGCATTCGCATACTTTCTTTAATAGACTGGCAATATCGTTCCGCGTTACGTGTTAGGTTAGGTAACCTTGTATTTTTAAAATGGTTCCCTACAAGCTGTACGATACCGAAACATACTATTTGAGATCCTCGTGAAAGATTTAAATCCAATTACACTCATGATAAGATTTTCAATTCTTTAGAAGGAACGAAGCGAACTTTCGGCACTCTCTAAGTTCTCCCTTGTAACCGGAGCTTCATTTATCCTCGATAAACAGCCGGAATTTACAATTCAAACGATACGGTTATTCCCAATTCGAGCTTCTTATGTTCGAAGCTTTTCCATCTTCCCTTCGTTCCGACTTTTATAGCACGCCGAAGCTTTCTTCGGGTTTTATCGCGACCTCTGTACGGTCTATCGTGGGGCTGCACTACTTGTCTGTTTAATGTCGGCTTGGCTAAGCAACCGAGCGTATCTTCGCGTAAAGAGACGCCAAATAGAGACGAGTGCTTCATTGTTATTGCTCGACGACAATCACTAGGAAACAAAGGTAGCAGCCTTTTAGAAGTGATTGATATGACCAAAGTTTCAGGGATTAGAAATGTGGACACTCTTTCGGAGATTGAGACGATAGATATCATAACTTAATTGCTCGATGCAATTATTTATATTGCATATACATATGTATTTCTTAATGAAATACAAGATCTTATTGGGAGTAGATATTCAATTTTTCAGTTTTGACGTTTCGAAATTTACAAACTTTCGCATTCCTTAAACATCGAATTCGCGGATTCCTAAATTTCTAATTTCTGATCTAATTTCTTAATTAGAGTAACAGAGATTGTTTCTTAAAAAATTATCGATCTATGATAATTTATTATATAATATATTGTTTTACTCTTGTAAAATGATTTGTTTCTTAATTTTTTTACTTAACTGTACGACTACGATGAACATATGAATACATTTCTTATTTTGTGTGTATAAACTTTATGTAAATGTAATATTTGCAATAGAATGATTGTATTGCAAATATTTTTGTAAAAGGAATATAATAGAAATATTTTTAAGGAACTGCATTAGAAGTATGATTACAGATTAGACAAAACAATTAATTAATTTTATTTGATAACTAATAATTACTAATAATTAACTTAGTTTAGTTAGAAGGGTACTTTAAACATTTCTTCGTTAATAAATGAGGCACCCTGTGTATACAGCCAAGAAAATTTTGCTGAATGTTGGGATTAGAAATGTGAAGATCCTTGATTGAGGTGATCGATATAATAACTTGATTTCTGGATACAATTATTTATATTGCATACTGAAATTTCTCGACGAAACGGAAAATCTATTTGGGAGTAGATTTGCAATATTTCAGACAATTATTTTTCCGTTTTGGCGTTTCGAAATGTACAGATTTTCGCGTTTCTCAAACACCGAATTCTCGGATTGCCGAATTTCCGAATTATCACTCGCATAACCGAAGGAACTGGCATAACAGGGATTATACCATACACATGCATAACCAGAGCTCCGAAACTCGGCTTTCCTGAATTCTCAACAATCTCAACCCACCGTCAGGTGCTCACGATCTAATCTAATTCTTGCACGCGGTACACCTTGGTTCATTCACCTAACGGCACAATTACCACTGTTGCGTCTATACTAATCGCGGATCAATCACTAAATCCTAATCACTAACTTTGAATACCAAAAGCAAAAAAGATGAAACCTTGTCCTTTATTTGTATAAAGACCGCATAAAGCACACTTAAACAGAATTGTAACTATCTACAGTCATGGACAAAATTAAGTGGACATTACAGAAATTTAAAAATATTTTTTGCGTTATTAAAATGTTTTAAATAAATTTTAAATTTAGAACGCGAAATGTTTTTGTAGACTTGAAAAAACATTTATTTAATATACAATTTATATATTTAATAATTGTGCGATAAAGTTTTAATTTATAGGCATTATTAGTTAAATTAAATTAACCATCTGTTATTTATGATTCCTGTCCACTTAATTTTGTCCACGACTGTATGTTTCTACTTTCTATAAAATTAATTTTTCTTATTTTAACACTTTGAGCGCCATGTCACCCAGATACGGGTGACGTATGAATTCATACATAAATCTATCGCTAATTTTAATCGAAACATTTAACATAACAAAGTATAACAAATTTTTGTAAATATATTAAAGCCTATCGAATAAACCAGGATAGAATATTATGAAAATTGTCTGTAAAATTTATCGAAAATAAAATTATTTCCTAAATGAAATTGAAACTGTTTTTGGGTGGCACTCAAGGTGTTAAAGAGTTGCTATGGTTTTGCAAAATTAGTGCTTTTTATGTAGTCTATCGTTGTGCCGAGTTTGAACGAAATCGGTGTGTCATAGATCGTGAGCCTATTCGTTAATTAGCCGATTTCGTATATAGCACATGTGGTAACAATGCTGTTTAACGATATATTTGTAAAAATGAAGCAATAGACATCTAGTCCGCGAATCTTCCATAACAAGAGTAAAATGTAGGTCGCTCGATAATTCCGCCTGATCGGACCATGCTATTTCAACACGAAATTCATTAGCTCGATTTATCTCGATCTGTAGCTCCTGTCAGCGCTATTTCCGGCAGGTTACTTCCTCTTCGCGCGACGATGCATGCCTTGTTCTTCATACGTAAATAGAAAATCACTAGGCTGCTAAATACGATAAACGTGGATGTTTGTTGCTGCGTATATCATTGGTAGTATACTTCAATCAGTGTTTAAATAATATTAATATTTGGAAAAGGAGGAAATATTGTGGATTCTTGTAAGGAAAATGAGGACCTAGGGGAATGTGATTTTGGGGAATTTAATGAATGCTAACGCTTTAGCCATTTTTGAAGTTAATTAGGTAAAATTTAAATGAAGTATTTAAATAATATTGGATTAGGTATAATATAATAATACTTAATTAAGTTAATTTAAATATTTAAATTTTCTGATTTTCTAATTTTCAAAGTTTCAACTTCATAAATTGTTAAATTTGCAAATTAATAAACTCCGACATTCTAGGGTCATATATTTACATATTTTGAAATTTTAGCAAGACTGAATTCATAAATTAAAAAACTCTCAAATCAGTACAATTTTTGAATTAACAAATTCCTTGTCTTATATCTCCAAATTCTACAATTCCCAAATTTAAAACTGTCCAGGTTGCAATATCCTGAATCCTAAAATTTTTGGATTTCACTATTCCTAGTCCCAAAACTACTGAAATCCAAAATTCCCAAATTCCGAAATCCTGAAATTCGAAAGACCCCAAACTCCACAATTCCCAAATTTCAAATTCACAAACTTTCAAAGTCTTCAAATTCAAAAGTCCCCAAACTCTACTACCCCCAAATTTCAAATTCACAAACTTTCAAAGTTCTCAAATTAAAAAATCTACAAATTCCAAAGTCCCAAAATTCAGGCTGCCCAAACTCCAAATTCCTTAAGTTCCAAAATCCTCAAATTCTAGAATCCCCAATATGAAAATCCCTAAATTCCGAAATCGCAAAATTTCACAAAATCCCCAAATTCACGAAACTCTTAAAATTACAAGTTCGACAAAATCCAAATTCTCCAAATTTCACAGTCCATATCACCAAATTTCGAGACACGTCGTCATTAGCCACATTGTCGACGTACGTACAACATCGGCCTTAAACAGGAACGTAAAACACGGATTCAATAGAGATGAAACCTAACCCATGAGAGCAGCTTAAATTGATGTTCCCGTAAAGAAGTTCGTAAAAGAAACGAGGCGTTCAATACGTTACGTTGGACGTCGGTTTAACTAGTGTCTCGCGAGGATCGGATTGTTCCCAATAAACCGAGCTTCCACACGATTCTCAAAATAAAGAAGTCAATATACTGCCGAATATAGCTGAATTACACGCTTTATAGCCGAACCATCTTGCGCATTCACCATTCAACTATCGAGTATATGCGACGATTGCCTGGATTATTCTAGCATTTCGTTATATGTATTGCCATTGTTTATGTTCCTGGATCGACGGAGCGACCATTTTGTGTACTCCAGAGACGCCATTTTAAATTTTCAAGTTTCGAGTTCATGGAGTTATAAATTTTTCATTTTTACGTTTATAAAGCCGTAAATTTTCAAATTTTAAGTTTATAAAGCTTCAAATATCAAGAAACTTTCAAATTTGTAAATGTAGGTGTTAAGTAATTTTTTAATTTGTAAATTTCGATATTAAGGAATTTTTTAATTTATAAGTTGAGATGTTAAAAAATTCTTAAATTTGTAAATTTACATATCAACTCGTCGACGTTTTTGTTTTTCGAAATCTGAAAGCGTCTGCGAATTTTCGAATTCCACAAATGTCGAAATTTTCAAATTTCAGCGACGAGATATGAAATGCAAGAAACTCTTCCTATATTGCCGACTCCAAGAATTTGTTCTCACAGTCCAATCGAGAACGACGATATAACAAGAGTCTACAATAAGAACTTGATACATAACATGATCTTTACGTATGAATAATAAGGAACATAATACAAATACTGAAATTTGAATTAATAAATGTTGTGAATCATTGTTGAAAAGTAGAATCCCTGGGAGATTGCATTTCCTAGGAATCCGATATAAAACATTTCTACCAATTTTCTATAGTAAACGCGAACGTATCTCCTCGGTATTAGCCTTTTTTCAGGAATACAATTTTCGAAACTCGATCGACCCATCAAACGCAATTTGTCGTTCGACGTTGAAACTAAGAGTAAAACTGATAGGGAGAGAACTTGGGAGAGGAAAAACCGATAACGACTTTTCCAGAATTCCCTTCGTAAATGGATTTTACGCTTTTGGTCACAGTTTGCAGTTATAGATGTAGCTATGTGAAAAATAAAGTTGTTAATAGTTTCGAGGACATATCTCTGTCGATAATTGATGCGAATACTTCCCTCTTTGTTCCTTTGTTCTCGCGTATTGTCTGCCAACGACAAAAACGTTTTCGATTGCTATATAACCAGTTTTCAAGAAAATAATCGACACTCTCGAAGTGTGGGTGCTTCTACTTCTTAAAAGACCAGATAGTAAAATTTTCTTAAATTTTTTACTATTATTGGCGAATAAATAACATTTTTTGTTCTATTCAAATTGCTACAGTGTACAGTTTGTTATATTACATATTATTGTCTGTATTTATTTATAGTTTTTAGTGCATTTGTTTCTACACACATATTTTTGTTTGTACATATATGTTTTCTCCTCAGATAATTAATTTAATTTAACTCCTTGACCAAAAACAAGAAAAAAATTAATATTAATTAATAATAACTGTTCTGCTCGGTACGTAAGTAAATAAATAAGTACATCTATTTTTTTCTATGGGGGTTAACTGTCATGGCAGCCACCGATGACTAGCATCTCACCTCAAATTTGATATAATTAAATAATCGCTAGGGAAACAGAAAAAACAAACTTTGATTAACTGTACGATTAAAATAACGTGGCAAGATTTTTAACGAAATACTTAAAGTGTGAAAATATACGAATATTGTGCTTATCACTGCATGTATAATACTATTCCTTTAAATATACTTAAATATATTAAATCGTGCAGAATTTGTCCATTTTCTTATTATTATCATTTGTACAAGGTTCAAAATGTTTTCCCTTCCAAAAATAAAATCATACAACAAAAGATACGTACATTCTTCGTACATCTCTATATATATGACGACTCACAATATGGCAGACAATGTGTTAAGAATATGATAATATAATTCCGAATAACACATCAATATGTGACAAATACGGGTTCAATAAATATGATTGTAGCGAGAATCACAGATTAAAGACGGGGGATTAATAGTTCTGGAAAAATAGCAAACGTGCTGGGGCAAATGGAACATCAATCATTCGTTTTGTGCGATTCATCACTGGCCATTCGACGGGACTAGTACGGGGCTGATGACAAATGACAAGAGAGTGTAGCCATCCTTTGTCACCAGTGAAATCGTGAAAAAAGGAATAATAAAGGCTCATTTATTCCGAACAATGCAAATGTATTCCGACCTTGAATATTCGGAAAATAAAAAACAGAAACTTGGCTATACTTTCGTATAGTTATAAAAAATAACATATTTCGTGTCCTGTTAATCTTCACACGTTCAGTCTCACCATAACAGACACATAGAACGCTGCCTGCCTTAAATGTGTAATAGCACACACGGGCTTGAACATGTTGTTCCTAATATTATACTAAAATTGAACGTTAACAAGATCGTTTATGTATGATATCTTACAATTTAATGCCTCTTCTACAGGGTGTCCCACAACTGTTGAAGGAGCCGGAAATGGGAGGTAGGTGGGGTCATTCTGAACAACTTTTTCATTTGCAAAAATGTCGTATGGAGCTTCATTTTTAAATTATTAACGAAAAACACCGACCAATCAGAACGCAAGAATCGCGCGCCACGCGATTCGATCGCGACCACGGCCAATTATAACTCGGGCCTACACTTCTGCCTCCGAGCGCGCGCGATTCTTGCGCTCTGATTGGTCGGTGTTTTTCGTTAATAATTTAAAAATGAAACCCCATACGACATTTTTGCAAATGAAAAAGTTGTTCAGAATGACCCCACCTACCTCCCAATTCCGGCTCCTTCAACACTTTTTGGACACCCTGTATATGATATCATAAAATAAAAGTAGTACGAAGACTACAAACGAGTTTTCAATCTTCCACAGTTATTTTACGATAGGAAATCGTTTCGAACGTGTTGTTTTATTTCGTTCACGGATAACTGTAACGGTAGACAAGTGGTTTAAAAAAAAAACGAGGGGCTTGCCGAACATAAAAATCCATAAATGTACGATTCGAGACACAGTAACTTCTGAAACGAGTTTTCTATTAACGGAGTGCAACGAACCTGTTCATGATTAATTGCACGCCGCTTGAAAGTCAACTTTGATGCTATTTTCTAGTGTATTAAACCCTCAGCCTCTATAACCCGGTACGACCGCCGGTAAAGTTCATTAAGATTTTTAGGGCGATGAAAATAATCTCTCATGCTCGCGAGGCTTTTTAATTAATTTCATACGTCTGACTGACTTTAGTTTACCATATCGCGGTAAACGTCGCGTTCATACACGTAGACAGATGTGACGCGCATTTATCATTCTAAACGTCAAACTGCCTTAATTAGTTTCGGTGCGGTTGAAATTTCAACATATATTTGTACAATAAAGTTTTTGATTGACCAGCTGCCTAAAATTTATATAAAAGTACAGCGCATTTCAGTAATAGACGTTGATCGAAATTATTAAACAATTTCTTTTAGAAATAATTGTTATTTTCATTCGGATTGTTAGTACAAATTTCAATCATTAATTTTAAATCATGTGTACCTGATAAATATCCACCTCAATTTTTATTTTAATGTTTATGCTATTTCGAACAGTTTTTAGCGTATTTTAATTGAATTAAATGTTCACTGTTATATTACATTCATTAAAAATTCAAACTATCGTATTCAATTATTGTATAACAAATTATTATGATTTTTATTTAAACATATTTAAGGGGTTATTTAATATTTTACTCCATTTTGCATACCAAATATATTTACGACACTGTGTTTGACAAATGAATTATGGCGGGAAATTTAAAATAGTTTTAATTGAATGATTCTGCACCTAATTTTTTCGATACTGATAGAATAATAGTACATACTCTGCAAATTCTGTTTCTAACAATTCTTGATTTTGATATTTGTGAATGTTTTAAAATCAGAATCAATTCGATTCGCGAGTTAAAACAATTTTTAAATTGTTTGCACTCGTGAATATTTTGTTTCGCTTTTTATACCTGACAAGTTTTTACCCCCACGGCATTGATTTATAAAACCTTTTTCATGGTTTCGACGGATTACCGTGAAATGGAGGAGCTGATATTAATAACGTTATCGATAAATATCGATAATTCGATATTCTGATAACATTATTAAGATATCGTTCAAACGAACGAGAGTAACTGAAATGGTGTTTACCATGTAACCTAATCGTTCAAATTGATTTGTTTTCGGTTAAATTTCGAACCTAATTTAATCTAATCTCGCATGTTATATGTATAATTTGATCATTCAATGTTGGTTGCATCGATTGAGTTTAGATTCGGTCAGATTTTAAGGTTAAACAGGATAGGGATTTAAATGGTAAGGTTAGGTTTAATATGAAGTTAAAATAAAACTGGCGATTGGACAAAAATAACTAAACTTAAATGATAAATTGATAAATTTAATTAGGTTAGATCTTATATCGAGTTAATTTGAACATGAACAAGAAAGTCTGAATTATAAAATTATGTTTCAAATTAGGTTATATTTATTATATTAATTTGAATTGATATTAAGGATTGAAATAAATTATTTTGTATGATAAATTTATGTATCAAATTAGGATAGGTTTGACATGAGATAATATTAACTTTGAATTTTAGACAAAAATGAATAAATATCAATGATAAAATTGTGAATGAAATTAGGTTAGACTAGATTTGAATTTTAAACAGCAATAAACAAGTATGTGTGATAAAATTATGTACAAAGTTACGTTAGTTTACTGTGCTAAAACCATATCGTAGACTTTATCTTCCTCTTCATATTTCGCATAAAAACTTGCTGCTGCAAAACACAGAAGTAGATTACAGAATGCAAACTGTATACACCATAGACATACTTGACGAAGTCTTATCAGCCAAGTAAACAGAAACCATAAAAGTGACAGCTAAGTCAGAATCCACTACATTCAGGTCAACCCTGAAGAAGTAAACACCAATGTTTGCGAACCATTGACGAGACAATGAAAACATCGACAATGGTAACCTAAAGAGCCATAACCTTTAGGCAACATAAACATTGCGTATCTTATCTTGGTACACATAGAACTAGTAAAACAAAAAAGACATCATAATCTTCGACATAAAAGAGTCCGAACGTCCTTTCACGAAAAATAGCCATAAAAAGGAAAATAAAGAAAAGTAATAAAAATAAACCAATAAATTCTTGTTATACTTTTTACCAATTTATATCGTTGTTCAAGACGAGCTGTTATTTTAAATTTCCCGCCATATTTCACACATCGAACATTCGAAATTACAAACAGCAATTAACAATAATTATTTTCTCCTTGGTCCTTTCACATTTTCTGCTTTTATCGCATCTTTTTAACGAAGTATTAACCTATTTTTATTATTTCATTATTTTGTACGATTTTATTCTTTCCAGTCTAACAACTTGGGCGACGCAGTTTGTAAATGCGAGGATAAGGACGTTTATAATTTTAAATGATGATTATTTTTTGGTCGATATATGCTCTTTTATATTCGTTAAACCCTTGTGCGATAAAATGAATGCACGATAATTGAGGTTAGGACAATATTCATAATTATAGGGACAAATATCGGGGGACCGTAAATCTACACACGCAAGAAGCGATTAAGTAGATTTACCAGAAGCCTCTGATGTGGCTGATAAAACGGTGTACCTGTTGAGTGGTCTCCGGAGGCTTGTTAGGTACATGTTACGAACGTATGTATATTTGCGGTTCCTGGCAGAAAGGAACGCGATTAATTTCGGTTTGACTTGCTAAGCAAAATTCACGCTGCGATGAATCTTGCGCCGTTCGCGAAAGTCTGCCAACTTTTGCGGTTTCCGATACCGGATCCTTCGAACGAGACCCGAATACGGTCTTTCATCGTGTTAAACTACTCGGTTTTATTCATTAACAGCGATACTGTACCAGAAATTTTCCAAACTTTCCTTACACTGCCACTATTTGCACCGTTCAGCAAGATTTTCTTCACATGGAATTTGTGGGACCCACTATCTTGATTTAGTAACATATAAAATTGCACATTTGCAACTTCTCGTATAAAGGAATTTTTTATTATAGAAATTTTCAAATTTTAAAGTTCGGAATTTTTTTAATTTCCAGATTTTCGAGTTTAGGAATTTATGATTGAAGAAACTTACAGATTTTTAGATGTAAGAGTTTAGAATTTTAGAAATTTTCATGTTTTCGAATTTAAAAGCACAGAATCTTAGAAATTTTTCATAGCTAGGAATTTACAATTCCAGAAAATAAATGTCAAGGTTTAGAGGCTTGGAATTTTAGAAGTTTTCAAATTTTCAAATTTAATAGTATGGAGTGTTAGAAATGTAAAACTCTATAAATTATCAAATTTTTGACATTACGAATATGGAAATTGTTAAATGTTCAAATTGACATATTTTCAAATTAGCAAACCATCAATTTTCGGAATCCAAGAATTATAAAACTCAGAAACATTATACCCTCCAAATTTCTGGCACACGCTGGTACACCGCCCTCAGCGGCAATATAATGCGAGTCCGCCCCACGTCGTCTCACAAACTCATTCTTTACTTCCACATGTATAAATGAGCGAGTGAAAACACACTCAACGTGAAAGTCGTATTAAATTACAGGAAACATTCACATATAAATGAACCGTTTTATATATGGCAGCGAATGAACTGTAGTTCAAACATTCATGCGATGTCATTGAATGACCGCAAACACGACGCTGCACAGAAGAGTCAATTCATTAATGGCGGCCGATATTCGTTCGATTCGCTGTCCACGTTCGACGAACAACATTGTTACTGCGACACCATTCTACAAAATCGGTAACCCAGGTGAGGCGAAGGGTTGGGGAAGGTGGTCGGTCACGGAGAATTGGAAATTCGCGTTAATTCGCCGGATGTTCGGCAGAAACGTGTTGGAACTTCTCGGACACCGGGAAAGTGAAATATTCGCCGTGGTGTCTGGCGTTTTCCATTTAACACGCGATTGTGCAATGTCGGCCACGACATTCGAGATTGCGGCCACTCCCTGCTTCCACATGGATCGCAATTTTGCCGGTGGTAACGATCGCGGCAAAGCCGGCGATAACGAATAATTTCACGAACTCGTTACGCGGTCGAAAAACACCGAGTAATGTTCGACGAAAATATTGTACTCCGCGGTTTATTTGCCCTGCGAATTCACGAGACCGTGTTGTTTTTATTATACATACACGCCATTGTGTACGGTAAACATTGGAAAAATATGAGATTCGTGGGGGAACGGAGGGAAATGTGATACAATGTACACACGTACGCGATATGTGGAAAGCATTTTGAAAGACTGTAAAGTAATTACAGTTTTGTACGGTTCACGTTTAGACGTGGTTGGTTATTTACATGTGGTCATGATACGTGATCAAACTTACACATGGTTAGTTATCAATACACGGTCAGTTAATAGTACATTATCAGTGCACTGTCTGATAGATACGGTTACTGGTATACGATCAGTCAGTGATATACATCAGCAAAACGTCAGTATACTGTCAGCTACCGAGGCACGTTCAGTTACTGAGTGGTCAATTAACGGTACATGTTCAATTGACTATGCACGGTCTCCTATTGAGACAATTCAAGTTACTGGAACGCGATCTGGCAATTTTCAGTCAACTACCAATGCACGATCAGTTATGAGTACATGATCAGCTTTGACTACACGGTTAGCTACCGATACATGGTCAACTATGAGTATACAGTTAGCTACCGAGACACGGTCAGTTAATAGTACATGATCAACTATAAATACACAGTCAGCTACCATACACGATCAGTTATGAGTACATGGTCAGCTATGACTACGCGGTTAGCTACCGATGAATGATCAACTATGAGTACACGACCAGCTACCAAGACAGGGTCAGCTAACAGTACATGATCATCTATAAATACACAGTCAGCTACCAATACACGATCAACTATGAGTACATGGTCAGCTATGACTACACGGTTAGCAACCGATGAATGATCAACTACGAGTACACAACCAGCTACCAAGACAGGGTCAGCTAACAGTAAATGATCATCTATAAATTCACAGTCAGCTACCATACACGATCAACTATGAGTACATGGTCAGCTATGACTACACGGTTAGCTACCGATGAATGATCAACTATGAGTACACAACCAGCTACCAAGACAGGGTCAGCTAACAGTACATGGTCATCTATAAATACGCAGTCAGCTACCAATACACAATCCACAATTAGCACGTGGTCAACTATGACTACACGGCTAGCTATCAAGACACGGTTAGCTACCGATACATGATAAACTACGAGTATACAGTCAGCTACCAAGACAGAATCAGTTAATAGAACGTAATCAATTATACGTATACAATCAGTTACCTAGTTATAGTTAACTACCAATAGATTCTCAACTATGATTGTACGATCAGCTACCAAAACACGGTAAATTACCAGAACACAGTCAGCTACCAGTACATGGACAATTGCCAGTACTCGGTCAGCTAATGATGCATGGATAGATGCCAATACATAGTAAACTAGCAGTCAATTGAATGTACCCGGTCAGAGACAGAACCAGGTACTATATTTACTTAAGGAAATTGTACCTAAAGGAATTAATACTATTCGTTTCCCCGCTTATTGTTAACTTTAGTACTTTAAATCGTTGTATACAAACTACCCATGACATATTTCTGAAGTTTCGGCGATATAGGAAGATAGACAAGTAAAACAAGATCTAATTTATTGAAATAATTCTATTACTTTAGTTAGCGTCGAATTAATATGTTCTCGCTGTTTTTATCTGAGTGATTCAGCAACATTATATTATGTACTTTAAAAGTCGCATAAGCAAGTAAATATGTAATAAAATAAAGGGGGAACGCGAGTGGGAAACGGAAATATTATGAAGAAGTAGAACAAAACAATCGATGAGATTCACAGCCAGCGAAAAGGACATTTGGCAAAGTTGCCAACCTCTCCAAGTGCTCTCGTCCGAGATGAAAGTGCTTTCCGAATCCTGCCGTGAAATCTATGAGGAGAATATATTCTGAATATATTTATCCTTCCGTCTCTGGTATCGATTCGATGCAAGATTCTGGATTCTGGACATAACTTCCGTTCTGCTGACGATGGTTTTCTTCTACCGTGAACGGAAATCTGAGAATCGTCGTTAAATTGCAATAAATTTTATCGTCCGGGAAACAGAAGAACGTAATAACTTTATCGTTATATGAGATATAATGGATGGCAATTATGCATAAAAAGGTCCCACTCTCGCAGGAATATAATTATTGATTGCTATGGGTATTATTGGGTTATGCTAAGTGTTCTTCGAGAAGAATATGCCGGGCGAAATTATTAATGTAATTCAACTTAATTTAATATCAGTCGGCTCTGATCGATCCGGCTGATGTAAGTATTTTCAACGCAACCTAACCTGAAATGTAAAGATCTAATTCAATTTAACATTTTAAAAGAATCTAATTCTACAAATCGAACATCGGTAGAATCAATCCAAACGTAACATAAATAACAATGCATGCACTTTAACCTAACCTCGTATGAACATTACTAAACTAACATAACCTCATCCGAATATTTCTGACTTATTATAACCTGATATGAGTAGATCAATCTAATCTAATATAAATATATCTAATTTAACCTAACCTGATGTGAATATTCCTAATTGAACCCAACTTAATACAAGTAGACCTATTCTAAATTAACTTAATATGAATATCTCTAATTCAATCTAACCTAACATGAATAGATGTAATTCTAACCTCGTATAAATATTTCTAATCTAGTTTGATCTAATCTGAATATTCCTAATCTAATCTAACCTAAGATGAATTGACTGTATCCGACCTATCTTAAAATGCATGGATCTACCAGAACCTAATCTAAGGTTAATAGATACCAAATTCAAATCCTACTCAATAACCTAATTATTATTGATAACTGAATTTTATGGGAACTTTTTATGCATAAAATCCACTTATTATTTCATTACTTATTTAATGAAAATATGGATGAATGCAATTATTCTAAAAATGAGAAAAACTATAATAATATAAATGTTTTTTTGTCAATTGATATTGGTATTTTATCAATCATATATATATGTAACGCATGCATTCTGAAATGTTATTAAACCTGATGACTATACAAATATTATCTACATTGTTTATAATGATTTACACAATCACAACAAACTAAACACTTCACAAAGACACGTTACACTCGCACACACGTACACACGAATTATCCTAGCAGTTTCGGGATTGAGCACACCATCGTCGATTGTATTTGATTATTGAACGCCGATAGCCAAGCAATTGCATAACAGTTATTGGTATAAATATTGCGCTAATTGTGCGACGTTCTTGTGTATTATCGTTGCTTAAGAAGTCTCTGTCGATACTTTTGTATGTATGAAGTTATGCTTGTGTGCACTGTTTTACGTGCATACAAATATGTTCTGGATGTGCAACGTTCAACAGATTAAACAGTTAGTGATCAACAATACCGTGCAAAAGATCGATCTAAATAAACAATTTATGAACTTCGTACTTTGATTTTTAAACATAACACTGCCAATAAAGAAAGTTTTAAAAACTTTATGACAATTATGATACTACACTCGTTCATCGAAATTGTTAACTGAACAATTTTAATTGGTACTTAAATATGTAAATTATATATGGAATTATAGTGTCAGGTTGTTGGAAGAGTTTTTACACATACTATGTAGGTATTATGTCAGGTTTGGTCAGGTTGTATTAAGTCTGCTCCTAATAAGTTAGATTTTATTAATTACGTTAGGTTAGGGTGCATTGAGCTCGTTTTTAATACGTCAGATTTTATTAAAATTTCGTTACATTTTGTTAGATTTTATTACAACTTTGTTTAGTGAGTTCGTCCTCAAACAATCTTAGATTAGAGTATGTTAAGTCTGTTCATGTTAGGTTAGGTTATATTACGTCTGTTCATGCTAGGTTAGGTTGGATTAGCTCTACTTATAAAATGGGTTACGAATACTGGAATTTATATTTTGTTTGTAAATAGTAGGTATATTAAATGATTTACGTTCTCCAATTTTCATGATTTTGTTGTTTCAAATTTTGCATTTCATAAAAGTATAAATTTCTTAACAAATTTTCCGATTTTCAGATTATCTAAGTAAAAAATTTAGCTCTCCAATTTTCAATTTCTCAATTTTCCAACGAACATATTTTCAGGTGTTTCGATTATCCAATTTTCCAGTCTTCAAAATTGCCTATTTTCAACTTTTCAATTTAAAAATGTTCCAAATTCCAAATGACTTGATTTTCCAGTATTTAAATTGACTTATTTTTCAATATCTGAATGTACACATTGACCAAATTTTCAATTTTTCAATATTCAATGGAAATAATTTTGCAGTTTCCAAGTTTTATTTTTCAATGCTCAAGCTTTTACACATTTATATTCTAATAAAAATAGTTTTAGTCGGCTCGATGCTCTCCGCAGTTAAATACTGGCATCACCGTGATATTTTGAAAGCCTGGTAAAATTCGTTAAAATCAAAATTCATTACAATTTTTCCAAATTTAATTGTGTCCCAAAATTGTTCGTCCATCGTATTTATAACATCATAGCAGGCCATTCGGAACGAACCGAAATATGTTTAATTATTTACCAAACCATGTAAAAACTCTTGAAACAACCTGATACAATATTTTCATATATTTCATAAATGTCTCATATATCTCATACGATTCTTATCTTGCATATGTTTCGTACATTTTCATACGTTTTCGTACATGACCGGTAGATTAAATGGTGAGCGGAATTAAACGTTCAAAATAAAAACAACCCTCGTACCGTTCATTAACGTTAAATACTAATAAAATTGGTGTGAAGCATGAAAGAAAAAGTGAAAGCGTGAAAATTTTGCACGGTATCGTGCATCCAAGTTATCGCTTGAATTCGAAGCATTCGCTTTTAAATCGCTTAGAGAATAAAAGCTCGCGCCAGAAAGGGATCGAATCGAACGCTGATCAATCATGGAAATCGCGGGTGCAACAAATAACAGCAACATCGCGTTGAAATGGTGTACCGACAAAAAAAAAATACGGTTGTCGCCAGTGCTGGGTCGATCGTGTCCGAATGATCGAAGAAATCGTAGAAAAGAACAAAAAAAATCAGCCGGCGAGACTATTCGTTTCTCCAATCGAAAAAAAAAAAAAAACAAATATTAGGACTCTGCTTAGCGATTAGTTGTTAATTTTTTTCAGTGTCGACTTTGTTTGTTCGTCATGCTGCACAATATAGTTGAAAGCGAAGGCATACATAGTTGAAGAGGACGTTCCGCTGAATAGTTGACTAGAGATTCTTTCTTGGGCCTTCGTGTTTGGATCGCCCGTTTTCGTCCAGACTATTTATATTAGTGTTTTGCTCCCGTTGCGCTTTTGCGAACACTAAGTGCATCACGAGACATGCACTTTAACTTTCATTTCAGAATTTATTGTTCGTACTTAGCCCGTATATGCCGTCTGGAAACTCCTTGTGACACGAGCAATATCGGAAATGAAATTTTTATTATCAAACATTCGACATTTTTTGCTTTCGGACGTTTTCGAATATTTATAAATTTAAACTTTTCTCGTTCAAAAGTTTCGACGTTAAAGGAATTGCATTTGTTCTAATTTTATCGAATTGCTCCTTAATCATATTTATAAATTCATCGATGACGTTGTTCACAATTTCATATTTATATTATTTATAAATTCATTGTTCATATTGTTCGAAAATTCATATCTGTAAAGTACAAGGATTCATTTGCTATAACGATAAAAATGATCTCTGTTATAATGTTTGACAACCTATTTTTTTATTATTTACAAATTCGTATTAATATTGTTCAAAAATTAATTTGTCATATCGTTGAAAAGTCTTATAACACTGAAGAGTTCATTTTATATATTATATATAAATTCATATTTATAATGGGTAATAATTCGCTTGTTATAATAATAAAGATATTCTTTGTTATAATATCAAAAATTTCCTCTTTCATGATATTTAAAAAATCTATATTTTATATTGTTTACAAATTACTATCTATAATGTTCAAAAACTAACTTGCCATAGTATTAAAAACTTCATTTTAGTAATATTTAAAAATGACTTTGTGATAACATTTGTTATATTATTAAAGACTTCATTTTTGTAATATTTAAAAGTACTTTTATTCCAATGAAAAAATAGTCCTCTTTAATAATATTAAATTCATTTGCCATAATGGTAAAAAGCTGGGCTTTTATAATATTAAAAAATTCACTTACTATGTTATTAAAAAATTCGTGTACTACATTATTAAAAACTTCACTTACTACAGTATTAAAAATTAATTGCATAAAATTGAAAGATTCCTTTTCCATAATATCCACGAGTTTATATGTACAGGTGTAAAAATTTATATTACTATTATCTAAAAAAAACTAACTTCAATGTTGATGATGTATTGATTACGTTACTGTCACAAGGTGTCCAGACAGCACGTTCGTACTTTTTCCGAGTAAGTTACACGTGGGCATGAATAATCCTAATCGAGCAAGAAAATGGAGGAGGAACTATACTAATTACTTGGCTCTTTTGTTTCGCTTAGGTCGATCTGAGACACATGGATGAAAAATCGGGAAGCAACGTGGTGGACGTTGGAGTCGATCTGTCCGAGTTCTACATGTCGGTAGAATGGGACATTTTGGAAGTACCTGCAGTACGGTGAGCATATTTCAAATTTTACTATGACTTACTTAACATTATACTAAGTTTCTTGTGCATTTAAAGCACATATGGACTAAAAACTGTTACACTGCATCAAAGTGTACTGTTATGAATACCCTATTCAGTCTTTCTCTAGGAAAAATGGCGACTTGGGGAAAAACAGTGTAGGAAATTATCGAGCACCGTGGTCAACGATATTAGAAAATGAAACATTATCAGTTTCAAGTTATCAAATATTGTGGACTTAGAAGTTTAAAAATTTTCAAATTATCGAACTTATAAATTTTTTAATTGTAGACTGTCCAAAAATTGTGATATAAAAAGTGTTTACTATAATTCTTGCTTCTGTTCTCCTACACGACATTCCACACACGTTTGACTAATTTTCGACTGAAATATTTTCTTTCGTTAACAGAATCAACAGTTATATTTTAAGTTCTGATATTAGATAACTAATACAGTAGAGTCTGAATATTTACCTGCTAGATAAATGCTCACTTCTGACAGACATACACTACATTGTGCTATAGTGCATATAATGTACACTGAACTGCAAATAATATTATAATATTTGAGTTAGCATAACTGCTTTTCTAAGCAAGAAAACAGGAATTGTCTCTTTGTATTTATCTGCCCTGTGGAGCCCCTGGCGCAGGGAAATATCGAGCTTCTACTGCATCTACACACGTACTATATACAAGGGACTTTAACTAACACAGTAACTGCCATATTAAAGCAATTATATTCATAATTAGTTAGATTTTAGTTTCCAGAAACGTTAAAAAACTGTTTTTACAATATCTTATGACTTCTATTAATAGTATTGTTATTACCATAACATATTGTTGTTAGTATCATGATACCAAGTGCAAACAAATATTTTTAAATAACAAAGTGGATGAACTTTCAGTATCAGATGTAGATAATGGATTTAAGCGTAATCCACGCATAAGTGATTTGTACATTTATGATGACATGTCGGTGATCGTGTCAGTAATAATCTTTCGCTAAACTTCTTTTGCGAGAATCGCACAGAAAGTCGATATCCGATTCTTTAACGAGTCGTTCTTTTTCCTCGAGCGACGTGACCCCGGATCGAATCGGTTTTTCGGTGGATATTTAAACGGCTTGTCACGCAAAGAGAATATCATTGCTGTAGTCAAACGGGGCACTGGTCAGACGGTTCTAAATTGCAACCGGGATTTCGATCGATACGTGTTCGACAGCGCCATGCTGCAAAATCGTCGTCTGTTGAATAAACCTTAATGAAAAATCGGATTTCAACGTTTAACTCCTATTCATCCTGCTATATTCTTTGAGAAAACGATCGGACGATTATTTTTACACTTTGTTCGCCCTTTTTAGACATTTTTGCTGATCTGTGACAGTCCGATACGTGCTACGATAGAGTTGTCTAGAAAAAATGGTGGTTTAGGAGAAAGGGGTTGTGTATCGCACGTTAATTTTTAATTGGTGAATTCTTGTAAATGTATTAATTTACACACTTTCAAAAAAGAGAATTCCAAATCTCCAAATCCCTAAGCTCTCATGTTCAAAACTGTGAAGCTCTACATTTTTTAATTTTATAATTTCCAAATCACTAAATTCCGGCATTCCTAGATCGACAAATTTGGAAATTTCTAAATCTCCAAATTTCCAAATCTCCAACTCCTACATCCCCAGATCTATAAATCTTCAAATTTCTAAGTTTCCAAACCTCCAAATCTCCAGATGTCCCAATCTCTAAACCTCCAAATCTCCAAATCTCCGAATCTCCAAATCTCCAAATCTCCAAATCTCCAAATCTCCAAATCTCCAAATCTCCAAATCTCCAAATCTCCAAATCTTCAAATCTCCAAATCTTCAAATCTCCAAATCTCCAAATCTCCAAATCTCCAAAGCACCAAATTACCAAATCTCTAAGTCTCCGAATCTCCAAATCTCCGAATCTCCAAATCTCCAAATCTCCAAATCTCCAAATCTCCAAATCTCCAAATCTCCAAATCTCCAAACCTCCAAATCTCCAAATCTCCAAATCTCCAAATCTCCAAATCTTCAAATCCCTAAATTCTTAACTTTCTAAATATTCTTATTTCAAAATTTATAATTAAATATAAAAGGACCTAAATGCCCACATTGGAAAACTTACTAACTGAGAAGTCAATAAATAATTGTCTCCCTATTCCCAACGTCGCCATTTTCTCTAGAAAATCTTACTATAAACTCGCTATAAAGTGGCATTAACGCAACGATTAATTGCATGTACTACAAACCGTTTAACAAAACGAGTTGTGAAATTCAGCAAACTTTCAAATTGCATACTGTAACTAAAGTTTCTTCTTGGCATAAACTGAGTAGCTAAATTTAAAGTGTGCTTACTTTCATCCTCGATGTGTTTAATTTAGATTAATATTCGTGATACTACTAATCCCTCAAAGTTCTTCGTGTAATAAGAACTGTTTATTAATAACCTTTCGTGTCCAACATTATTTTTCAAATATTTTATCAATTATTCAATTTCTTGTTTGCAATGTGAACAAATGTATGTTGTAATATTAATATTGTATTTTAAATCAATATTGTTAATATGTATTAATTTTATATATTAAATATTAAAAATTATTTAATATTAATATTCAGTATATGTGATTAATACATATTAACAATATTGAATATTAATATTTATTACTTCATATATATTAATAATATTCAATATTAAATGACATGTAATGTTTAAGGTCCGTTTTCAACATGAAATATAGTTGTAGTACCTAAAGTACAATTTATACAATTTATAAAACATATGTATAATGTTTTCTGTATTATTTAGGAAGAAACACAATAAAATAATGTCAAAAATTATTCTTTTTGCGTAGAAACGAAAAATTTTACACCTGCTGCGACGAGCCGTACCTAGATATTACGTTTAATATAACGATGAGAAGAAAAACGCTTTTCTACACTGTGAACATAATTATTCCATGTATGGGAATTTCATTTCTTACGGTCCTGACGTTCTATCTACCCAGTGACAGCGGGGAAAAGGTGAGTATAAATAAAACTGTTATAAAGAACAGTAATACTTCTCTTATACATATAATCAAGAATATTTTTTTTCATATACGGTCAAGAATTTATCACGAATCCCAAATTTCGGAAATTAAAAATTAAGAAACTTATGACCTTCCAAATTTTTAAATCTATAAATTTCCAAATTTCGGGAAATAACAATTGAGAAACATGAATTTCAAAATTTTTAAATCTACAAATTTCCAAATTTCGAAAATTAACAATTGAGAAACTTATAATCTTCCAAATTTTTAAATCTTTAAATTTCCAAATTTCGGGAATTAACAATTGAGAAACTTAAGAATTTCAAAATTTTTAAATCTACAAATTTCCAAATTTCGAAAATTAACAATTGAGAAACTTAAGAATTTCAAAATTTTTAAATCTACAAATTTCCAAATTTCGGAAATTAACAATTAAAAAGCTTTTGAACTTAAAAATTTAAAAATGTAAATATTTCTAAATTCGAGAGGTCCACAATAACAAACCTAATGAGTATGGACATTTAAAAGTCTACAAATATTTAAAGTTAACAATTTAAAAATTAAGAAATTTCCAAATTTACGTTCAGTGGATGATTTCCGATCTTACACAAAGAACGTGATTGGTTATAAGACAATCGAATATTTTTCTCGCGCAGCATTCGTTCGAGGAGTTCAAAGGTTTCAAGCATCAAGGTGAAAAGTTTCATCTAAAACGATCCGCGCTGCATATTTCAATATCTCGCGAACAATAAGAAAGGCTGCGTCAAAGAGTCGACCCGTTAATTAAAACTCGCTGCCTGTAAATGCACAGGTTTGTCTTCCATCGACCTAAACGTCCAGAGATATGACCAATCCCGGTCCCTTAAACCGCACCAACCGTTAATTAAAATCGCTAGTGGTCGCGATTCCCACAGTGCAATTAATTCCTTTATCTGTCGCGGGACTGGTCAATGCCCTCTGACTCTTCTTCAACTCTTCGCCGAACGTTCAAATTTTTCACAGTAAAATGCACGGATCAATCTTTCTCAGGATTCATACTCCGAAAAATACTAAATTGTTTTAAATAATTATCAATCGGATAACTAATTAAATTTGTGAAATATATTTTATACTGAACAGTAAATAAAAATTAATTCAGACGACCGACTCGCGTCGTTGAAGAACTTAACCTCACTTTTACTAATTTCCGTAAATGAACAATTTTATATCATGAAAGCATACTTTTGAACAAGAAATCTTCGGCTTCAATTAATTTCTTATTTTATAAAGTACATATAAATATTATAATATAAAGTGTCGAATATGTAATATCGACAGTTGAAAATTGCAAACATATATTATGCATGATGTGGGCAAAATAATAAAAGGACATCCAATGATAACTAATATGTATATACTATGTACTTAATCTTTAAATTGAAACTAAATTATAAAAACAAATAATAGATTATACGAAAACTGGCTTATACAATAACTGTTTATCTCGATGGAGGTTAATATACACTTTGACAAAAGTTTCTCCATAATTTTTATAATTAAGAATGAGAACTCTAATATCCGCCATTTTTACGGATTCCGAAAATGTAATGTTAAAGAGAGCTATTAAATTTTGTTAACTATTTACTAAAGTGTATTGAACGTTAACCTCACTATCCAAGTACACATTCAATTGATAATTACCTAATTATTATTAATTACCTACATTTATTGCAGAAACATTTATTCCTTATAATTAGTACTGATTCGTAAAACTATAATTGTGGAACCGGTGTAAAACAAATCGTGACTATGGTACTGCTATAACAAACGTAAAACAGAAGGGGTGAGACGGTGGGACGAATGTAATCGGTAGTTTCCTGAGTTTGAGCGAACGAATGAACCGCGGCAACGAATATAAATCCGATGGAGAAACTTAGAATTTATGGCGGTCGTTAATCATTGTGAGAAAGTTTCGGTGGAAAGCTGGGTTTCCGCAGAATGTAAATTTTATTGAACCAAAGTCCGTCATGCGACCGATCCCTCTGTTCTGAACTGATCTATCGCAATTCTAACTCGTCTTTAACAATACGAATTTCGTTTCCAACTCTACGAGAAACCGTTATAAATCGCAAATGCTCCAAATATTGCGCATTCACGACATATTAGAACATGGTGCAATTTTCTACGGTGCTCTAGAGCCGACGGTTTTCGCAGACAAATTTAAAAATTACACCTTGTACGGGTCAGCCATTTTGTTGTACGGGTCAGCCATTTTGTCCGCGCGTTTACTCATATTAACCCTTTGCATCCGAAAGGCGACTCATGTATATTCACACAGACGTAATTTCCGAATATTAACTTGCTATAATGACGAGCTACACACGTAACGCACTCGTTGTTCAAATATGATGAACCTCGTTTATATTTTTAATTCGGTGGAATGTTCAATTCGAGTCTAATTGTAACTTCCACGATTGTGGCTCACTAAGTAGACAACAGTCTGGAACTTCAGAAGTTTTGTTGTCAGCTTAATGTTGTAGTAGTGAATAGTTCTTCATGTCTGACTTTGGGGATATTGGGATTTGGAGATACATGAAGTTGAGGATATAGGAATTTGATGATGTAGGGATTTGGAAATGTAGAAATTTGGAAACATAGGGATTTGGGGACATAGGTATTAGGGGATGTAGAAATTTGGATATATAGAAGATTAGAGTTAAGGCATTTGCACATGTAGATGTTTTGGGGATATAGGGATTTGGGGAAGCAAGGATGAGGAGATTCAGGGATTTGAGGATGTAGAAATATGGAGATATAGGGATTTGGACAAGTAGAAATTGGGAAATATAGAGAGTTGGGGACATGCGAATTAGGAAATATAGAGATTTGAGCATGTAGATATTTGGCTATGTAGAAATTTGAGGATACAAGGATTTACACATGTAGATGTTTTGGGGATATAGGGATTTGGGGAAGCAAGGATTATGAGATTCAGAGATTTGAGGATGTAGAAATATGGAGATATAGGGCTTTGGAGATGTAGAAATTGGGAAACTGATTTTTCGGTATAGGTGATTGGGAATAGGTATTTGTGGACATGGGGACATGCGAATTAGGAAATATAGAGATTTGAGCATGTAGATATTTGGCTATGTAGAAATTTGAGGATGCGAGGATTTGCACATGTAGATGTTTTGGGGATGTAGCGATTTGAGAATATAATAATTAGAATATTCAGGAATTTGAGAACGTAGATATGTGGGGATACAAGGATTTGAAGATTTGTGTATATGTATAGAGATTTGGTGACATAATCATTTGGAACATACGAATTTGGAAATGTAGAGATTTAGAGACACAGCGATATAGATATATAGAAATAAAGAGATACAGTGACGTAGAAATATAGAAATAAAGATATACAGAAATTTAGAGATACAGAGATATGAAGATACAGAACACAGACACCTTCACCGAATAAATCATAGCGCAAGGGGTTAATGCGTGTAACTGCACGCATGTTCCGTGAAGATACGAGTGTGCATAATCCATGTGAAGTCTACGATCTCCGTAATCCAGCAATAATTTCGGAAGGTTCGAAAATTGTGGATGTACACAGGGACGCGTATCGAGATGGCGCACAAAGGGGATCCTTAGCCAGGGACGGTTTTCGAGTGCGGACAAAGCAGCGAAGTACCAAAGTGCGGCTGTGTAGGGGCGGATAGGAAGGCTAAGAGGCGACGGAGAGCAAGAGGTCGTGGTGGAAATGAAAAATAGTCCACGTCGTCGAGCGAAAAGTAACTACTAGCTCGTAGCTACAGATAAGGGAAAATAACGAGGCCGACAGCCGCGCGGAAGAGAACTAATTCGGCGCATATTTCACACGCGTCCGCTTTGCGGCAACCTAAGTATAGGTAAGCACGCCCGTTCTCGGGGGATAAAGGAATTAATTGCATCGCTACCCTCGGTCATCCGTCTTTTTCTTTTCACTAAGGGAGTCGACATTTTGCCGGCATCGAACACAAAACCACCGATCCCGTTCGACGTCCGTGCACCACACGTTGGCTCGCGGACCTACTGACTGGCATCTGTCAATTCCCAACGACATTTTTACGGCCACATTTGCGCAGACAATTTGACGTTGTTGATGCGCCGCTTTGCCTAGAGTCGAACAATTTCATGGTCGATGGGGAAATTGAAGGGAGGACGCTGGGATGAAATGTAGGTTTCTTTCGGATGATAACGGGAGGGAACGGTATATTTGTAAATGTGCTGACTTCCACGATCTCCGCTGATGCATAAAATTGTTATGCCCGGGTTTTTATGCGTTTCGCTACTTTAGTTCCGATATTTACGGGTTTTCAAATTATCTACTCGTAAATTGGAGGATTTCGAAATTATCTAGAGCCAAATGGAAAAACTTCTAAACTAGATATTTTGATATTCCTAAATAACATATTTTAAAATTCCCAAATTTTCAAATGACCTACTCCCTGACTTCCAAATTCTCAAATTTTCAAATTCTTTGTTCTAAGATTCCTCACTATTCAAAGTTCCTGATCCCAAATTTCTGAATTACCTATTCTCTAATTCCATCATTCCCAGAGTACCAAATTTCCAAGTTCCTAAATTCCTAAATTCCCAATTTCACAAATTCCTAAATTCACAAATTTCCAAATTCCCGATTTTCTAATTCTCAAATTACCTATTCTAAAATTTCCAACTTACCTAATCCCAAATTCCCAAATTACCATTTCTGAAATTCCCAAACTACCTATTCTAAAATTCCATAATCTCCAAATTTAATACTCCGAAATTACTAAATTACCTGTCCCCAAATTCTCGAATTCCCAAATTACTTATTCTAAAATTCCCAAATTTGCAAATTACCTATTTCCAAAGTCCCAAATAACCTATTTTGATATTGACCAATTCCCAAGTTACCTACTCCAAAATTTCCAAATTCCCTATTCCCAAATTCATAAATTACCTCTTTTGATATTCATAAATTCCCAAGTTGCCTATTTTAAAATTCCCACATTTCCAAATTCCCAAAATATCCAAATTTACAAATTACCTATTTCCAAATTCCCAAGTAACCTATTTTGGTATTCACAAATGCCCAAGTTACCTATTCTAAAATAACTTACCTATTCTACCTTCTAATTATTATAAACTTACCTATTCTAAAACACCCGAATTTCTAAATTCCCAAATTATCCATTCCCAAATTCCCAATGCCCCAACTTCTCAAATTCGGAACCTCTCGACTATCTCGATAATCCCCCGCTACCGGGGCTTTGCCGTCGCACCATGAAGAATTCCTCCAAAACAACGAAAGTCGTTCGACATACCTATTTTATTCTCCTGCACAGGGAATTATCGAGCTACAGCACAACAAAGTTATAAAATGCGCAATTAAAACTTTATTACGCATAATTACAGTGTACCGTAGACAGATAACTTCTCTCGTTAGTTATCGAAGTTTAAAGCTGGCACTCCAGTATTTAACAAGTTGGCCGAAACCAGTGTGACCACTGGACAATCCGTTCTATCTATCTATCTATATAACATTGCAAAGTTAACGTGGTAAAACAGAGATGGGACCGAGAGTTAGAAGGACCGTTGTATTTTTGAGGAAAAAGATGGAGGGACGAGTACACATACGCAGATAGTCGGCCTTCGAGGCATGTCAATCAATCCCGGAGAATCGATAAGCAATATCACCGTTCGGTGATTGACCCGCAGCCACCACGGTCCTCGAAATTGCATGCTTCGCGCTTACCAGCTTTTTCATGGCGCTGCTCGTAATGGCGGACGCATAGCGAGAGATATCCCATAAATGTTACTACTTATGTCACTGATACGACTATCGATATCATTTATTCACACACGGTGGCTGGCCAAGTTATCGTACTTGAGAGTTTCTTAAAAATATGTGAAAGACTTTGATATAAATTTTTTCAACAATATTATTGATACTTGATACGAGGAAATACGATATGTGACAAATCTGTAATGCGTCAACACATAAGCTTCCTCTGTAAAAAGCGACGAATGTAAATACTAGTTTATTTGCTTATTTACTGTAGACTCGAGATTATAGTTGCGGTATTAGCTACTTTAACACTAGGTTTACGAATCCCGTCAAAATGATGGATCGTAGGTTTCTTATTTTCAATTGCGAAAATTATTAAAAAGCTTATATCGAAATGAATGTTAACCATCATCCAGATAAAGAATCTTTCTATAAACTGGTATATGTATTATTCATTGTTTACTTCTTTTCATAGTTCATTTTTAATTTAGACTTAAGTGGTCATTGAACTTCCGTAAATCTAGTGTTAAAACGGTATTTCTTGATATTAAAATAGAGATACAGATTCAGAAGCAATGATTTTTTGTCAGCAGTTAATACTTTTGCTTAGAGAATAACAAGCTTACAAACTGCATAATTTCATTTTTAAGACTTGAACTTTAGTAGTATAAAAAGAGAATTTAACCCTTTGCAGTGGAAGATATTTTTGGGCTAGCAGATAGCAACTGTAAAATAGTTTGATTGAAAAGTTTTATAAATTCTTTCGAAGTTATTAACGCGTTATTATTAATTGCCACTATTAACGGTTTTACTATGTTTATACATCGTATGTGATTTAGTTCAAAAATACCTATACCAAATTGCTGTATTAAACAACGTGGTGAGTCACTTTTCGAGTGTAAAGGTCGAGAAAACATGTGTATCGTCATGGAAAAGAAGCGAACGTTGCACTCGAGTGTGCAGATGTAAGGCGATTTCTGGGTTGCGAGCGTTAATGGGTTAAAATCGCAGTCGTACTTTCATGATAATTGGATCCTTTGTAAATCGAGCGATTATTAAGGGTAACCATCGAGGAAGGCGGTGCTTGCCTAGCGCATTCCTTGTCACGGTTAATCACGGTGATTAGTTTAAGCGATCGCCGATCGAACTGTAATTAGTGGGTCGAGTCTCTCCCGAGAATAGGGACGGAGATACTTGGAAGGCGTCGGTCACAAATGTCGGGACATTTAACTGGCACCGTGACCGAAATGTCAAACGATTCGACGCTTCATCGCACCGCCATGTCATTGATCGTGATTCGTTCGACACGAAAATAAACCGTCGGTGAAATTTTATCCGCTATCTCGTTTCACCGTTTTTATCATCTACCAGGTGTATGCATAAGTTCTTTCCGATTTTTTTTTTTTTGGTAAAGAAGACACGTAATTTTCAACGATGCAGACATTATTATAGATCTTAGAAAGTTTAGAATATCGAAGGTTCAACATAACAGTAATAATAAACCAAGGAACTTTATTTAATGATTTTGCCAATTAGTGTTGAGTTTGAGTTGGATCATCATCCAATAACTCCTGAAATTGCTCGTCTTCGCACTTATGTGGCCTACCAGATCGTTCACGGCCTTTTGCATTAAAATCGCCACTTTTAAATTATCGAAACCATGTCTCACATGTTCTAATCGATTGAGAGTGTTCACCATATATTTCTACCAGCAAACGATGACTTTCAACAGCCTTTTCCTTTTGATCGAATAAGAAAAGCAACGCGTGCCGCAAATGTTCTTTTTCGGGCACAAAATTCGGCATGATCATTGAACGATAAAACAAAGACACTAGATTTAGGCGGACTCAACTTGTACCTGCTTGTTGTTTAATGTCAGACGAACATAATTACGAATGATTCGAATTAATACGTTGCGTACTTTTCGCTCAAGCCATCTCTTAGTTCAACCGGAAAATACTTATGGATACACCTGGTATACCTAGGATACCTATGCATATCGACGGAAATTTACGTTTAAAGAAAAAATATCGTACACGTTGAAATATTTAAAAAAATAATAAGACAACGAGACAATTTTAGACAAAATTATTTTTTGTTTGTTGCGTTTTTATTGTACGTATTTTATTCGTACTTGATGCAACTTAATAGAATCAGGTTAGATTGCTTAACCTAATTTTTAGCAGAATATGATTCCTTAGTTGATTGTTATTACGATATTTAGTAAACTGTGTGTTGGGAAACCGGATTCGGAATAAGAATGATTAACTCTTGGACAAGTTAATTTATTGTAACAATTTAATCCTAGTCTAGCTCCTAACGTAAAATATATAAAACAACTTGAACCAGCTCGGAAGAGTACTAGATGGAATCTGAACTTGCGAAATGAATATGACCTGCGAGCAAACTTACTTACAGGAAGACTATTGGTTAAAAAGGTGTTTGTACCAGGGTGGAGGAACAGGGATGAGGTAAAGAAGGGAGGGAAAATGGATTTCGGTGAGTGGGAGTTAGGAGTACCTGGACGGTCTAGGGCTGGTGACAGGGAAAGGGCCTAAGTTTAAGGATAAGAAAAAGGAAATGGCATGGTAAAGAGAAAAGGGTGCAAATACGTAGTTGGGACCTCCAACATGTGTTACAAATATTTTACGTATAATTTGTGTAAATAATAATTTGTAATTATTCGCAATCTTGTGTGTTAATACCGTTATTAGATGTTATGGATCGGACGAGATAAAAAGGAACGTGGTTGTCAGTTAGATGTCGATTTTCGTGATTCGTGGGCAGAGAGGCATATCGCGTCACAACCGCGGGCAAAATGCAGTGCCAGTTAACGATCATTACTGTTGATGACCGTGTTGCATTTAACGACGAATTCGATCATTACACGCTGCTACGTTCTAATCTTTCGACACTGATATATTGGCAATTTTGACGTTAATTTCATTAGCACTCTCTCGTCCCAAACTTTGATATGTTCCTTACTCGTTAAAGTCTCGTTAAGCAATCAATACACAAAGAGTACCTACTGTAACCATTACTGTAACCATTTTATTATGTTTTTAAAAGGAAAAACTAATGAAAATTCGAAACTGCAATTTATAGTTTAAATTTGAACCTAATAAAAATGAATCAAATATTGAAACTATTGCAAATAGCTTAAATAGTTAGTAAAATATAATATTGTAAGAATTTTAATACAAAAAAGAAATTAATAAAAAATTAAAACTAGTGAAAATTATAAACAATTGTAAACTAGAAGATTCGAACAAAAATTTGACACTAATAAAAATTAACCAAAAATTGAAAGTAATTAAAACTATTGAAAATTTTTAACTGGTTAATTCTAAGAAAAAGTTGAACTTAAGAAAGACTCTTCTAAATTTGATACAGGATAAAATTATTACAAATTTAAAATTAGTATACACTAAACAAAATTTGAAACTAATAAAAGCTAATTTAAAATTTAGTACTACTTAAAACAAGTACAAACTTAAAACTAATAAAACCAAATAAGTCTTTGAGATTAGTAAAAATTAATAAAAACTTGAGATTAATAAAAAGTGATAAAAATTTGTAACTATTTAAAACTGTTAAAAGTTTAAAAGTAATAACTACCAATAAAAATTTGAAATGACTAAAAGCTATCAAAAGTTTAAAGCTAATAAAAACTAATATGAATTCGAAACAAGTAAAAATGACAAAGGAATGCAAATTAGTGCAAACTAATAAAAATTTGTAATAAAAAAAGACTACTACTATTTTTACAAAAACTAAATAACATTTTTAGTATCAAAATGTTACAAAGAACATTTAAGATAAAGATAGCACAAATCGTGAGCGAATTAGGATTAGATTGAATTATATTAGCTTATGTCACTAATTCTGTATACGTCTTATAATACTGACAGTGCCCAAAGGTTAGATATAAACTAGACACAATCAAGAAACACTGGAAACTGCAAGAAAACACAGGTGTGACCCCAAGGGTCACGTAATCAAATATAACTAAACAAATCTCCGTGAACTTCGCTGTATCAACATATGGAACAGCGAGATGAAATTTCCAAGCAAAAACTCGGTCAGTTTGCGTGAATTAAACTCCACCAGTCAACTTCGAATATAACTTTGAGTTTGTATGTACCAGGTCGTCAGAGTGGATGTTTACGTAAGCTATATTCGTGTGCACTTGCTGCTACGGTAAATTGAAGGGAAAGTGAAACTCTAGCTACCCCTGATTCGATGTTCTGTTTTTACAATTTACCGGACGTTATTGAACTTATGGCACGTAGTGCACAACTATTTTTGTAGAGTTGTTCATTCCCCTTTTTTTAAAGAACAAACAATTCCTCTTGTATGCATCTTAGTGACATTACTTCGTATTCGAAATTTGTAAAATTTTAGGATGGCAAAATTTATGGTATCTAGTTTGAAACTTTCAAAAGTCCATGTTTCTAATTTGTTTTCAAATAAATTCCCAAACCTAATCAGTTCCCAAATTTCTATTTCACCCAGTTTTAAAATTTTTAAATTTTAAAATTTCTAAGTCCCTAGATTCTCCAATTCTCAAATTTCTAAATCTCCAAATCCTCAGGTTTTCAAATTTCTAAATTCCCAAATTCTCAAATTTAAAAATTTCTAAATTCTCAAATTCTCAAATTCTCAAATTCTCAAATCCTCAAGTTCTCAAATTCTCAATTCTGTAAATCTCCAAGTTCTCAGATTTTTAAATTTCTGAATTCCCCAATTCTCAAATTTTCATATTTCATATCATCAATTTCTAAATGATCAAATTTCCAAAAGTCCAAATTGTTATGTCCCGAAATTCTCAAATCCCCAAGTTTTCAAATTTTCGAATTCCCAAATACTCAATATTGAGATTTACAAATTCCCAAACTTCCAAAAGCCTCAATTTCCATGTCATCAATTTCCAAATTTTTCAAATGTTCAACATCAAAATGTCCACGAATTTCTATAAATAATGTACACATACGTCTTCACGAACTTACGTGGTCGTTAAAGTTTGAACGTTTTCAAGGCTTCCTAACGATCGAGGCCGAAGAACCTCAAACCGATTTCAAAAGCCCGCGTAAAGATAATCCGCCTTTTACGTCTAATACCGAGCCCAGATCTGCAAAGTCCAAAGAGACTCTGGGACAGTTTTAAACCGCTGAATACTTCGTAATGAACCACAGTATCTATCACCGTAAAAGTTTCAGAGTATTCGTAACGTGAAAATTTCAAACACAAAATGCAGACAGGGAATCAGTCATTATTATTTAACTATATTTATATGGACAGAAATAAAATATATATAATTATGCATTATCGTGAACAATTTTCATTCACGTACGCGTATATGTGCATTACCATAGAGCTCTATCCTAAACATGGCGTATCGGAAGTTGCGTTATAAATGACGAAATCAATCAACGTACAACAAACAGATCAGCCATAGTGTTCATACCCCGTAAGTCCGAATTGTCTTCAAGGACCTCTTCCGACGAAACTGAGAAACTTCGGATAAAGATTGGATCCTTGTTTCTCCTGCGTTGCTTTGTGTAGGAGAAACAAGGATGGCAGCCATGTTGGCACACGAAAATGCGATTTCTCTGTTCCAAGATTTCTAAGCGACGACGTAATATTTTCTGGCACTTCCTTTCGCAAAATGTTCTTCGTATAATTATGCAGTCCCTTACTTTGCCCGACTTTGCAATTGCGCTCTTCATACTTTATAAAAAGTACATTTGCATGTACTTTCTATACTTACAAAGCTTCAAGAGCAGGATTTCATAATTAATATCCTGTGCAATGACATTCTATAACTAAAATTATATTTTATATATAAATAATATATTTTATATATAAATTATATTTTATAAACATGTGCAATTATTTTTTATAACCATATACATTATATTAATAGTGTACATTATGTTAATTAATTATAAAAATTCATGAACGTTACAACGTCAAATCAGAGATTAATCTCAAAAGGGATATGTAAGGCAAGATTTAATAAAATGATTCGCCCATTACAGGTCACGCTCTCCATCTCCATTCTCATCAGTCTTCACGTGTTCTTCCTGCTGGTCGTCGAGATCATTCCACCTACGTCGCTGGTCGTGCCGCTGCTTGGAAAGTACCTGATATTCGCTATGATACTCGTTTCGATAAGGTAGGCTTTCAAAATATGCTTCAAGTACATTGTAATTCGTATAGTTAGCTACTGGCAACGGCTCCTTGGCTTTATCGCCTTCCATGAAGACTACAAAGCGATCGTCGGTTAACACGACCTCACTGGTTTCATCAAATATACATGCTTAGAGTACTCCATGCAACACTGGTTTGTTGTACAGGATATATGGGGATTTAGTGATTTGTAAATTAGAGGAATATGGGGAAAAGAATTTGGAGGAGCAAGTTGAATTGGATGAAGCAAGATGATTTGAAGGTCTGGGGATTTCAGGGCCTAAGGATTAGGAGATGTAGGGATAGGAGGATGTAGAAATTTCAGTACATAGAGGATTAGAAATATAAGGATTTGGGAATATAGGGATTTGAATTTAGGCATTTGGAAATATAGGGATCTGGGGATGTAGAGTCTGAGATGTAGGGCCTGGGGATATAGGGATTTTGAGATGCAAAGATTTGAGGATGTGGGGATTTGGAGATGTAGATGATTTGGAGATCTAGGGATTTAAATACTTAGGGATTGGGGGATGTAGAGTTTGGAGGATGTAGAAATTTGGAGATATATGGATTTGGGAATGTAGAGAATTTAGGGTATAGGAATTTGAGTATGTAGAGATTTGAGGATGTGAGGATCTGGATATGTAATTGATTTGGGGATTTGATATAAAGATATAAAGATTTGAGACGTACCACCATACAGACATACAAATATACATATATACATATGTAGAAATATAGAGATGTAAACATATATACACAAATACAGAGATTTAGACATGTATGGATTTATGGTCATAGAGATGTATAGATGTAAAAGCAGTAAAACTTGTAAAAGAGAACTTAAAGAGGAGCTTAAAAATCTGCAAACTCGTTAGAAAATTTCAACATCCACCTGCATACAATCCTAGTACCTAACACGCGTGTACATCCAGAAGAAAGCTGCGTTTCACATAAGTGTACATTAGTGTACACTCTTGAACGACCAAAGGATCTCGACTGGTAACAGCAGTAAAACAAGACATTAGCTTCATGAAGTGGAAGGGAAGGAGCGTCAGGGGCAGCGGGGCTGGGCAGAGTGTGCAAGGAAGGAGGAGAGGGCAAGCCGCGGACCTGGACCTTCTCCAAACCCAAAGGGAACTTCCGTTCCTGTTCCCCGTTGTTAAAGCCGCTCGTACAAAACCAAGATTTCAAAGTCGGCAATAAACTGCCGTAAACTGGGGCGAAACGACTTCGCCGGTCTCCCGTGTTCAGTCACTCGTTATTAACATTTCAGGACTTTTCAGAATACTCGGCCCTTTGCTTGTGTCCGTTTCGTCCTATCTCGTTCGCTTTTCTTTGTTTTTTCCGCCTCTCGCGACGGGTGCGTATTTTATTGCAGGTAAAAATGAACCTCCCACACACTCCACGCTACGATACACGCAACGAAATAACATTTTTTACGTTTCATAGCGTAGAATCCTTTTTTAGAAACGTTTCGCTACGCTAAGCATACACGCGCGCTCTTTTTAAACGGATACGTAGACATTTATGAACAACCGTGTTATGTATGGACACACGTACCGGGTGTCCCGTTTCATTTTCAGTCCACGAAATTGTTGCTTGATACCAGAGAATGCTTTAGATAGAATTTTTGCGAACATTTTTTGTTTTTGATGACGTTTGAGTTGGACGAGTTTAAGTGGGACACAGGGTATGCATTTGTTCATTATGTTGATTTGTAATTGCTGCGATGGGAAATTTGTTTGCGCGGTGTCTGATGGTGAAATTGAAAGTAATTTAGCAATTTGTACAATAAAATGTAGGAAACAATTAAAATGTAGGACATGAAAATTTTGAAAATTGGGGATTCGATAATTTAAAAATTTACAAATTTGCAGATTTGATCAATTAAAATGTAGAAAATAAAAGATTTGAAAATTTGAAAATTTTGAAAATAGGAGATTCCATAATATGACAATTTTGAAGTAGATTTGATCAATTAAAATGTAGGAAATAAAGAATTTGAAAATTTTGAAATTTTGAAATTTGCAGATTTGTTCTATTAAAGTTCAGAAAGTGAAAGCTTTGAAAATTTGAAAATGGGGGAAAAGTTCTGAGAATTTGACAATTTATAAATTTGAAGTTCTGAGTATTTAAAAATTAAAAAATTTAAACATTTGATTATTCAAAGGTTTAAGCATTGAAAAATATTTTTGAAATCATAACATGCTTCATGCAAAGAAATTGTTTAAAAACAAATAACCAATCAATGCAATGTCTCAGATTAGGTTGGGTTTGCTATAAAATTTCTCCTATTAAGTCTCAAAAGTTATGTGCTATATATTTTTAATTACTTTTTTATTGAAATACTTGGTCGTATAAAAAATGGTCGTGTAAAAAAATAGTATCCAGACGAATATCATGATATTTGCAGGAGAATAGATTGAATTTTTTGTAGAGCCGTATGAAGTTAGAAAACTAGAGGTCGATAAATGAGTTCAATCCTCTAGCAAATGCGTCTGTTCTAGCTTGAAACAAGTTTCAGGATTAGTTTCGTGCTTGTTCTACCCCGGGGCGATTATAGTTTGTAATTTAGAGTATAACTTGAACGTGAATCTCAACTGCGATGCGCCATAGAGCTGTATGAAAACGTCTAGTATTACAGTGCAATAATTTAATGTCCGTATTTCGAACTTGGGTGTTTGACAATTTGGAAATTTGAACATTAGGGAACTTTCATACCGGCGAATTTGTAATTTAGGGATCTGATGTGGGCAAATTTAGACATTTTTCAACTTAAAATTTATGGATTTGTAAATTTTTTACTTTCACCGAATTTGAAAATTTTTCAATTAGAGATTTTGGGATTCGGGAATTTTTTATATTAGGAAATTTCGAATTGAAAGATTTGGGGATTCGAGAATTTTAATGTCAGGAGGTTTGGAATTCGAGAATATGAAGATTGAGGAATTTGGAATTTGGAGATTTGGAGATTTGCAAAGTTAAGTATTAGGAAATTTTACCATGGAAGATTTGGGGATCTAGGGATTTCGATGTCGGAGAATTTGGGATTTAGGGATTCAGTGATTTAAATTTTGATATTGGTGAATTTGGAAATTGTTGAATTTCAATTTTTATGGATTTGAAAATTTTAACATCGGAAGGTTTGAAATTAGTATTTGGTAATTTGATGGTTTGAGAACTTTAATATTAGGAAATTTGAAATTCGAGATTTTATAAAGTTGGAAATATTAATATTAGGGAATTTGAAATTTAACAAACTGCAGATTTAAAATTTAAAAATACTGTTCTTTCTACGAATTTAAATAATTCTAATAAGCTACGCCGTATGAACCTAACTTAAGTGTATTCAGTCAGGTGCAGTGTAGATTACAGCAAATTATTTTTACTTAATTTTCACAGAAAGGTAAAAAACTTGATAAAGTTGACCAAATACTTCTTTTATTCTTTTCTCTCATAAATATGTCTTTTAAAATTTATTCCTGAAAATGGAAAATAAAAATGTATGTTAGTTTTCATGTGATAAAGCATGGTGAAAAATATGGTTCGACTTCCTCGCACCTTATCGAAATGCAAGTTCTCGAAAGTCTTTCTGATTATCAAAGTGCGTCATCGCGATATTCAGCGGCCAAACAAAAGCTTTTTGTTTTCGAATCTGGGTTATCGCAGAAATGGACCATACAAGCCCACCTTACTCCGAACAGGTAGGCTAGTTTTAACAATGTGTAATAAGTAGTAACACACCTACTGTACATAGAGACGAATTGCAATTAGAAACGTTTATATATGTAATACATTTTTCGTTAATGAAATATAATAAATTTGAGCCATCTTGTGCATTTTGAAATTAAAAGGGTGAAGTTCACTAGCTTAGGTTTGCGTTAGATAGCAGGCTGTTTAGAAAGTATTATAGAGATTCCATATCCCTATATTCCCACCCAAATCCTATATCTCGAAATACCATATTTCAAATCTTCAAATCGTCAAATTCGTAAATCTCTCAATTTCACATATTTTCAAATATCAAATGCCCTAAATAGCAAGATCCCTCTATTCCATAATCTCCAAATCGCAGAATCCCCAAAATTCTCAAATCTCCAAATCTTCAGATATCTAAATTTTGTAATTCTCCATATTCTCAGGAACCTAAACCCTTAACTCCCTAATTCCCAGAATTGTTAAAATACCAAATTTCCAAATTCCAAAACTGGCAAATTCCTAAGTCCAGAATTTCCAAATTCGAAAATTCGAAAGTTCCACATTTAAAGATAAATCAACTAAAAGCAAACCCTAAACTAAAAGCATTTCCCTAGACGAGCCAAATTTACTCTTCTCCATCCACGACGAAAAAATTGACTACATATTCTATTCCTTCATTACCAATTTCCCTAAAAGAGCCAAATTTACTCTTCTCCATCCACGACGAAAAAATTGACTACATATTCTATTCCTTCATTACCAATTTCCCTAGATGATCTAAACTTACTCTTCTACATCCTCGACAGACAAACTGTCAATACGTTCCACTCCTCCATTACCAATTTCCCTAGATGAGCCAAATATACTCTTCTCCAACCTCGACGATGAAACTGTCGACATATTCTACTCCTTCATCACCAATTTCCCTAGATGAGCCAAATATACTCTTCTACATCCTCGACAGACAAACTGTCAATACGTTCCACTCCTCCATTACCAATTTCCCTAGATGAGCCAAATATACTCTTCTCCAACCTCGACGATGAAACTGTCGACATATTCTACTCCTTCATCACCAATTTCCCTAGATGAGCCAAATATACTCTTCTACATCCTCGACAGACAAACTGTCAATACGTTCCACTCCTCCATTACCAATTTCCCTAGATGAGCCAAATATACTCTTCTCAAACCTCGACGATGAAACTGACGACATATTCTACACCTTTATCACCAATTTCCCTAGATGTTTACTCTACTCATGAATACTCTTATTCTTTTTCTACCTATTCTCGAATTTACTTTTCTCTAACGAAGAAACGTTGCAAATATCCGCGCGTTGTCGCCTACCGGCGTAATAACACGGGCAACAGGGAGCCCTTTTTGCCCGTTTCTTTCGCGTTCGCAGCAATTTCCTAGCTTCTGGAAATCGTCCTCCCCGGCCCGTTTGAAAAGCCTTTTAATGCCGTTATAATGAACGTCTACCGCGATTGATAGCGACACTGAGGTGAAACAATGGCGCTGCCGATCGATCCACTGCATCCCGGTTACGCCGTTGCCTCGCTGAGACAATGCGAACGGAACGGAAGCCGTTTCATCTGCCGCAACAGGAAAAAATTTATGAGCATTTCCCGGGCTTACTGCGCGAGCTGATTCGACGAATAAAGCGGACGTAATGGGAATGTAGATCAATGAGCGAGACGAACAGAAACTGTGGCCGCTCGTCGCTCGATTCCGCTTCACACCGTTCGACGATATTCCACGCGATTTTACACTGGACCAACGATTTTTACCCAAATACGGGCTGTTTGCGACGAATTTATTTCCCACGGCCGGATAATGCTCACGGATGTTTCGCGGATTTGCTGTAACGCGTTGCGGCAGGAGGGAATGTGTGCGCCGTTACAGGAGCGGACGAAGACCTAACCAGCCCCCGGGAAAGATGGTTGGACGTTTGGTTGCATGGAATTTTTGGAATTTTCGTGTTTCGGGTCTTAGGAATTTGGGATCTTGGAATTTTAAGACTGCGTAAGTTTGTAAGCTTTGAAGCTCGAGATCTTCGATTTTTGGGGATTTTTGGACTTTCGGAGTTTTCGTGTTTGAAATCTCGGGCTTTTTAGAAGTTTGAGAATTGAAAAGTTTGGAAATTTGTGAATTCGGAAGTGTGGAAATTTGAAAATTTGTGAATTTGGAAATGTGGAAGTGTGGGAATTTGAAAATTTGAGAATTTGGAAATGTTGAAATTTAAAAATTTCGAAATTTGAGCATCTGAAAATTTAGAAATTTAAGAATTGGAAAATTTGGAAATTTAAGAACTTAGGAACATGGAAATTTAAGAATGTGAAAATTGGAAAATCTTGAAACTAAAGATATGAGCATCAAGAAGCTCAACACTTAGAATATTCATAATTTAAAAACACAAGATAAAAAAGATCATATAAGAACCACATCTTCAACAGTTCTCTACATGCTGATTTATTGTACATATTATGTTCACACTGAAACAGTTATGCATCTCAATGGCCCTCTTCAGCAAATGTGTCATAAAACACAATGGGTACCGAAGGTGTTAGAGTCAAAAGGTTTCAAGAATTGTTTTCGCGTGGTAGTAACAGAGGGCAGATTTGGGGGTCGGCTGGCACGTGGTCGGTCAAGTGGCGGAAAAAGAAAGATGGCGAAGAAACGAAGAAGGATGGCCGAATCCGAGCGTCTCGTTAGTTAAATGCCGTTCATACGAAGCCGCAAATGGTGCTATTAATATTAAACTGGGGCCCGGTGGTATGCTTTGAAAGAGACCTCCCTGCTCGTACGAGGCTCACAACGCCCTTTGAAAAGAGCCCTTACGGGCCAATGAACCCGTGCAGGGGTGTGAATAGAAACACTTCTGAAATTAATGTTCTGGAATGTCGACGACCAGCTGACCCGCATATCGAACGTCAGCCTCTGTTGGTACTTGTTTGATGAAATTTTTATTTTACCATGGACGTTCGGCCATCTCAGCGTGGTGCCCGAGAATAATCTTGTCTGCGCTCTTCAATATTCAAAATCTGTATCTACTATTCGTACGAATAATATTTTATGAACGGTAACAATTAATTCATTATATAATTCGGCGCTAATTAACGGTGAATGTTTTATTCGTGATTTTGGTTAATTATGAATGTAATTATGGATTGTGAAATTGCACAATATTTTAATTAGTAATAGAAGCTCGACTTTCATAATTAATTTTTTACCATTCGTTTAGGTAATTTGACTTTTGTGATTTTTTAAATTGGCGATTAAAATTTAATTTATAATAAAAGGTTCATGTTAATGTGGTGATATTTTGAACGACATTTACTTAGAAATTTTATTTAATCAGGAATTTAATTATAGTTGGCAGTTGAGCGATTTTCGAATTGAAAATAAAAGTTTGTTTAGTACAATTAATTTATTATTTGTATATGTAGTTCAACTTCTATAATTTTGAAAATTGACAATTAAAATTGCATTAATAATACAAAATTCGTTGCAATAGTTTGATATTTTGCACAATATTTAATTAAAATTTTGATTTAACCTATAAATCTAACTCTTAATATAACCTAAGTTGTCCTAAATGTACCTTCTAATATAACCTGACTAAACGTGAGTGTACCTTTCGATATAACTTAACCTAAATGTACCTACAACCTAACATAACCTAAACGTACCTCTACATGTAACCTAAGTTAACCCAACTTGATCACGGATAAGATCATCACTAATGCAAGAAATTAATAATCTAAAAAGGCGCACGGTGTCGAACACATTAACTCATAATTTTCGCATTTACACTTAAAATTAGTGCATTTTTTCCAGAACAATTTAACTCGTACTCGTAATTGTTGCTTGACGTACATGACGTTGGATCCATATTAAGTCCATTATGCTCCACTACATTTACACGAAGAAAATGACAATTGGAATAGGTCAACAATAAAAGCACCCGGGTAATGTAATTTAAGGAAATATAATAAAGGAACGCGTTCTTGTTCGTTGCCTACCGAGATTGCCCTCGACTGGAAAGGAAAGGAAAAGAGAAAAAAGAAACAGCTGCAATATCTATGCCGTCGCTAGAGACTCGTTTCGCGACCGTAAAAAAGGAACTTTTGTGAAATAGACTTTGTCATAACTTTTAACCCCTGCATGAAGATGAACTGCCTTCCATTTTCAAGGCATCTCAAAAAACCATTTAATCGCTATTTAATAATAAATCTATTTTCAGTAACGACATTACATTCTTTATTTATAACAGGAATCTTTATTTCCTCAAAAAATTTTGAAAAATTAATCTAATAACAAAACAATGAAGTCTGATTTGTTCATAAAGCACGAGAAACGGGGTAAAGTTCTGTGCATTTCCAGTAGGCTCTCCTTATATTGCCGCTCGTTCAGTTTTCCCATCGTTAAGATACACGCAGACCAAGATGTTAGCCTTAACTTAATTAGTATTAAGTTGCCAATTTTGAGAATATTTTGCTCGTACATATCCGATTCTGACGGCAATACAACGAAATCTACTGTATTTATACGTTTTACTGTACTCCTATATTTGTTTTGGTATTATATTCATATGTAACATAATATTTGTCTTAATATGAAATTTATGTTGATATTATACTTGTTAGTAGGAGAATTGTGCTAATATAACATGTGTGTTAATATAATATTCGTTAACACAACACGTGTTAATACAATATATGTTAATATAACATTAATATATTAACATGTTAATATGAAGTTTCACCTTCAGGACGCACAATGACGCACAGAAAGAAGTATCGACGTATATCGCTTAAATAATCTACAATGCCAATGGTATACATGCTTCGGCGGGTCGGTCGGCAATATAGCGAGAACCTACTGTATTTGTATGTTTAACTGCACTTCTTCGTCCGATCCCGTGATATATGCGTACGTTACAAGTAATATCTGCAGGGGCATCATAACTTCGCAAGTATTTGCAAGTTCGGACAGTGGTTCTCAGCGTACCGACCGGAATAATCACTTATCGACGAAATTCCGGCGAGCGTTAAACAAATTTAGGGGACGCGGAATTGATTATACAGAGTCAATAAAAGGTCCGTTCTAGAAACGGTAGCTTCTTTCGTCCGTAGTTCGCCAGGATTGGAAATTCCTGCCGGCCGTAGGAAGACGAAGGAAGTGCCAGGAGACTTCCGTTTGCCAACCACGAATCCGTTAGCTCAGCTACTCCTTCGAGAATAGAATCCAATTTAAACGTGGCACGTTTCCCAGGCCGTGATACTGACTCGACCTAACAGCCACCATAGCCAGCTACTTCTAGCGCAGCAATGAGATGTGCGATGCCGGGCACGCCGCTCGCTATTTGGCCGATTCACTCGTGCCTATGTCCTGCCAGAATTAATACGAGACCCGGCCGACTTTGAACTTTGCCACCTCGTTCGCGCGATCATTCAACCCCGTCGGTATACAGCTATCAAGGTAATGGGGATGGCAGCGGAGCGAGTCATCTGACGGTCGCCATAACGTCTATGGGAAACTATGAAGAGGCCGACCCTTTGCGAACTTGCTTGGACGCTCGCTTTGATCTTATGTTGCCGGTGCAGAGTGTACGGCTAAAGATGTGGAACGTAAACTTCGTTGCTCGCAGGAAATTTCAAAATGAATGGGAGTGTTATGGAGTCCTTGCTGACAGGCTACTACCAAGACTATGGTCGTCATGCTGTGGAATTGGTCAACTGGTTTTTAAAAATTGTTGTAACAGGGATATTGATGTATTGAATATTGATGAGAAACAGATAAATTGATTGAATTTGATATTTATGACTTTGAAGTATTTTAATTTATAAATGTTAAAGTTCCATGTTACGAATGTGTAAAATGAGAAATTTCTAAATGACCAATTTATGCATTCATAAATTTCTAAATGACCAATTTATACATTCATAAGTTTCCAAATGACCAAGTTATGCATTTATAAATTTCCAAATGACCAATTTATACATTCATAAATTTCCAAATGACCAATTTATACATTCATAAATTTCCAAATGACCAAGTTATGCATTCATAAATTTCCAAATGACCAATTTATATATTCATAATTTTCCAAATGACCAAGTTATGCATTCATAATTTTCCAAATGACCAATTTATGCATTCATAAATTTCCAAATGACCAATTTATTTATTCATAATTTTCCAAATGACCAATTTATGTATTCATACATTTCCAAATGACCAATTTATACATTCATAAGTTTCCAAATGACCAGTTGATAAATCTTCAAGCTTGTGAATCACCAATTTATAAATCCTTAAATACCCAAATTTTCAATATCGAACTTTCTGCTTCTAAATGACCAAATTCTTAACAGAGCAAATTAAAATATGAAGATCGTAAAAAACCTAGCATCCAATAATGTAGTGTAGGCATAATTCTTTTCTTGTTTTTAACTTAAAAAATTGAGTGTTTTGCTTAACATTTTTTTTCCGATCTGGCCCAGCAGCAAAAACAGTTGTCCATGCCTGATGCAGTGTCTATGATCCCACATTTAATTTCCCTCTTCTTAACCCTGTACAATCAAAATGAACATTTATCTCTTATCGCATTTTTAAAAATGCACGTAATGCAATACGAATATGAAACGCATAATTGGATGACGCTTGTTATACCAGAAACCGTATGAGTCTCGTCACAAGAATGGCGATATTGTAACACGAGCGACGAAAGACAAAAAAATGCGACGACAAAAATGCTATAGAGCGAGAGGACATTCAATAATAATTGCGGTCTTTATACGATGAGGTTATTATCTGTCATTCGGTTTCCAGCAGTCAGCGTCTCTCTAATTCTACCTACCCTCCTCGGCGTTCCGTGCAAATTAAATTCGATTATTATTCTTTGACTTCGCTTCGCTCGGAACTTCATAGAAATTCCTAGCCTGCATTTGGTCCGCTGCTATTAAAATTCTTCGAAAATCTGTAAACGGGGACGCGTAATATTTTTATCCGTGAATAAGAGAATCAGAGGTCATCGTTAATTTATCCAAAATTAATTCATTTGTCTGTTAAAAGGGAAATAATTGTGGGACCAAAATGCAGTGGATATAGACAGTGTGGCTGATCACTAAGACCGCCATTTTTAACTGCAGCGCGCGGGAATTTCAAATGCACGAATTGACATTCACGTACACTGACATTCGTAGATAAATTAAACATTTTATTCTGTTAGTATACCCTCACATAAATGACATACTTCCTTTTTTAGAATATCATTTGTGTAATTAGGCGAATCATTACGGTGTACAATATTGAAATTTGATTCAAAATTTTATAGATAATATCCTCTTTCGTAGTTTCACTTTATATATTAAGTTCTTCTAGAAAACGAAAGTAATTCATTGAAATTTATGGTAATAAAAATCCTGAAGCGCAGTTGCAACTAAACTTCGGCTTAGATTGCGGATAACAAAAGAAGGTGCAATCCTCTTTACGGTGAGGAAAACATATAAGAGATAATCTCGCTGCTTCACCGTGGGAGTGTGGTATCACGTTAACGTGAAATAGATTGCTATCTCACCCTAGACGATACTCGGAGATGGCAAAAATTGTACGCAGAACGAATCCGCAACCGACAACAGCTGCAACTGCTATTTTTCGATCTTTGATGGGAAGTTCACGAAGCTCGAACAAGAAGGTATTTACTTTGGCACAGAATGTAATCTACGCTGTACAATGTTTTTGTACGATTTGGAGAAAACTTTCGGGATTTCTGGAGTTTTAAAGTTTTCCGGTTTTGGAACTATGGAATGTAAGAAATTTATAATTTTGGAGCTTTAGAATATTATAAGTTTGGAATTTTGAAATTCAAGTATTAAGGAGTACAGAATTTAAAAATGCAGAAGTATAGAAATTCCAGAATTTAGAAATACAGGAATATAGGAATTTGTGAATCTGGAAATTCGGAAATCTGAAAATGCGGAAATTTAGGTATTTTAGAATCTGGGAATTCGGGAATCTAAGAGTTTCAGAATCTAGAAATTCGGGAATTTAGGAATTCAAGAATTTAGGTATTTTAGAATCTTGGAGTTCAAGAATTTAGGTATTCTAGTATCTGGAAATTCGGGAATATAGGTACTCTAGAAAGCGGGAATTCGGGAATTTAGGTATTTAAAAATTTAAGAATTTATAAATCAGGAAATTCGGGAATGTAAAAATTTGAGAATCCAGGAATTCGAAAATGTAAGTCTTTTAAAATCCCGGTTTTCAGGAATTTAGGTATTCTAGAATCTAAAAATTCGGGAAATTAGGTATTTTGGAATCTATGAATTCAGAAATCTAGAAATTCAAAAATCTATGAATTCGGAAATTTAGATCCTCTGAAATTGGAGAAATACCAAATTTTTTAATAATAAAAAGAAGTATAATTCCCCAAGAAAATCTTTACAAAACTTTTTTGAAAAAAGCAATACATCCGATAATTCAGATGATATAACCTTTCCCATAACTTTATTATTGCCTTGAAAAGGATATCACCTGAAATATAGTCAGCATAGCGGAAATCCTTTCAAGAGCTCGAAAAATATTTCGCAACGCACGATCCTCATCGTTGATGTGTAAACATTATCAAGCACTATAGTATACTGTTAGAGCCGAAGGTACCTTACGATAAGACTGCTGCCAGCGGAGGCAGCGTTACCTTCTTTATGGTGTTCTTATCCTTCCAGTTTATCGCCGCAATTCGTCGTCGTGAAACTCTTTCATACCTGAACCGTAATCGGTTTTATATACAGGGTGTCACAAAAGTAATGTCCCTTATGAAAAGTAGCGCCATGTTATTTAAGATTAGGAGGATCGCTTTTTATGAGTTCAAAATTTCAGAAGATGAGATAAGAATTATTGCCGGTTTTATATTATATCTGCTTTTATTGCCTTTTGTTTGTTTGAATTATTTGCATTATTTCGGTTAATGTGATTCTTTGCTGCATGGTTTGTTCATTTTTTTATTTTTGTTGATTATGTTCATTTTTTAAATATTTGTTTTCTTTATTTTGTTTATTGCAATTTTCTTCATCAATCTTTTTTTAAATCAATCATTTAATTCTTACAAAAGTCTTTAATTCGGTGACTTAAAAATCCTTCAAATATTTCTCGGATAACTTCCGTATCTTGAAATAAATTATCTACAAAAAGTTCCCTACATTACTTAAGAATCATTATTACTCTTTCATTCAGTTCAATATATCGAACTTATGTATTTTATCGTACAGATTCCTTTCTCGGACGATTCTCCTCTTGTTACATAACAATTTAGTTATATTGCCATCCTTGTATCTAGCCACTTTTTCGCGCGATTGGTTTGTCCAAACAAAATTTGGCAATTCGTGGGGAAATTAAGAGGAATTATCCGTTAACGCGAAATCTGTTTCAAGCAGCAAACGAAGCAGACACTTCAAAACGGTTAGTTTGCCGTGTTAAATGAACCACGCAAATATTAATGCTCCGGCACGCGACTTGGCACCGTGAATTCTCTTCCTAGCCTGGCTTTTCCTTTCCTATTCTCTCTATTCACGCCACTATCTCTGTCATCCTCTCTGATGTCGCCGTTCAAGCGGGCAATGATGTCGTTAGTCGAGAGTAAGTAAATTTTGTCACCTACAAAAGTCCTTCCTCTTCACTAGACACGATTTAACTAACGACTACCTGCCAGACGTCATCTCCATTGTATCATACTTTCCACATCGGCTGAGAGAAAAGTGGAACGGACAATTTTTCGCTCTGGTGACATTGCGCGTGTAAAATGTAACTCATCGTGAATCGTCCGAGTGAAATTGTTAGCGACAAATTCGATAAGTAGCTTTCAACTTCTGCATTCGGCGATTTGTGAAGAGTTAAGTAAACCTGTTAGATCCTTAGCTTTTGTCTGGACAACTAGAAGAGTTGATTTATGGTTACCCAAGGTGTATCCTTTGGAGTACAGTAGGCTTTCCAAGGGAAAATGGCGATGTAAGTGTCCAATACAATGTAGAAGAAAGTGTTCTGATTTAAAAAGTTTCATATACCTAAATTGACATGTAGATTTTGAAGAGTACAAATTTGAAAAGAGAATAGACATCCATCAAATTAAATATTTTCAATTAATGGAGCCCCCATATTTTCCCATATTCCTATATATATGATCCACATGCCCACATGGATGGGATCCACAATTACTAGGATACCAATATTTACTGGGCTCCCCAGATTCTTCAAATTCTCAAATCTAAAAATCTTCAAATACCTAAAATTCAGACTCTTTAAATCCTCAAGTGTTAAAAAATCCGAAATTCCCAGATCCTTACACTCCTAAATCCATAGATACCTAAATGTCTACATTCCTAGACGTCTAGAGTCCACAATTCCTAAACACCTAGATTCCGAAATCGCTGAACCTCTAAATTAGTAAATCCCTATATAGATAAATGCCTAAAGTACTAAATCCTTGAACTTCTAAATCCCTAGGACCTTACACCCCACATTTCCAAATTCTCAAATTCCTAAATCTCTACATCCCTGGATAATTTTCTAAGTCCTTAAATTCCTAGTGCTCTAAATCTCTAGAACTCTATATCACAAATTCCTAAATTCCTAAATTCCTAAATTCCTAAATTCCTAAATTCCAAAATTCCCTAATATCCAAATTCCCAATTTTCCCAATACACAAATGTCTAAACCTTAAAATTTACATCTCGAGATCCCTAAATCCCTAGATCTTTAAATCCATAGATTTCTATATCTCCAAATCTCTAAACAACTACATTCTAAATTTTTTAATTTCTACATCACTAACCCTCTGCATTCCTAAATATCCAAATTCAAAAATTCCCAAATTTCTAAATTCCAAAATGCCTAAATCCCTAAAAGCATAAGTCCCTATATCCCCAAATCCCCCAATCCTCGAATCTTCAAATCTACGTCTTGAATTCCGTATTGCCCAAATTTCTAAATTTCCAAAACCCCAAATTCCCTAACCTCCAATCGTTTTACCAACCAATAGGTCAGCTGTTCGTGGAAAGCGAAGGAACCGAAATTTACATTACGCAATTATTTCTACAGAAAGTCGATTCAATGAATAATAATCTTACGTCCAAGTACTCTCGTACCCGGGCAAACCGTTCGTTCCAGGAGTAATTTATCTTCCATTGTCAATATTTAAAGCTAACGCGCTGCTTTTGAACTTGTTGAATGTACTTCAAAAAACGAATTCTTTATGCTCCTCCTTCTGAATAATTGAAGTTCCTTCAAACGGAAAAATTCCTTGAAATTTTCGCTCGAAGTTAACGCTTCAGTTGTCCCGAAGAGTCGGCCGAGCCGGGAACGAATCATTCCCTAGATATAAGTTTCCACGTTCATGTAATAACTCCTTCGCTTCTCTTGATCCCTTTACGAACAAACAATTACAAAAATCCTTCGTTCTCACAAACGAGAGAGGGTCCTCGCGATATAATTAACGCTCCTCTCGTCGTAAATTCCTTAATTAACGTCCCTCCTCGGCGTGTCTCGGATGCAGTGTGCGTCCAACCCACGAGTTGTCGTCCCGCGAAAAAATTGTCCACGCGTTCACGGGGAAGAAGATCGAGGAAATTCCATGGAAGTAACGCGGGTTAAAAGTCCACGTTCGGTTAAAGCACGGTAACCCGAAACTGCGAAACATTTAGATAGGACGGAGTCACTCTTCAGCTTCGTTTCCCTTTTTTCGCTTTGCCAGCCGGTGTCTGGCCGGCTCTTTCTTTCCAGCAGTCTGTTCGAGTGGACAGTGACGTCGTTACTTCTCTCGCTAAGTAAATTTCATCGGCCTGAGTGCCACTTCTGTGCCCTGACTCTCGACTTGTCACGGTTTAAACGGAGACGCCCGGCGTCCCGATGTCAAAACGAGCCAACGGTTCGCGTATCGCAACACCGTCGCTCTGAACTCGAATAATTATCACCTGCTACTGCTTTGTGAACTCGGTGCCCGCGAAAGCTGCGCCGGCAACTGCGTGGAATCATCGGAAGTTCAAGAAATTACGGCGGTGACTTGCGGGTTAGGTTAGATAACGAAGCAGTAAATTAAGGATCAAACCACGATACACGCTTTATATTCTGCTGTTGTAGTTACGGGACTTTCGACGCTGTTTAGCAAATTTGGCTTAGGCTCGTTTGGTATCGCAGGGCAGTATTCGATGACCTTGAACTTTGAACGCAGCCGTTACCTCTACGTAATAATTATACGCAGTGAACTTGATACTCATTTTCCCACACTTGCTGTTTGATCTTTACTACGCTTGTTTCTTACCTTTTATTATCGATTTTAACACTTGGAGTGTCATGTCACCCAAATACGGGTGACGTATGAATTTATACATAAATCTATCGCTAATTTTTGTCGAAACATTTAGCATAACAAGGTATACAAAATTTTGGTAAATGCATTAAAGCTTATCGAATAAACAAGGGTTGAATTTTATGAAAATTGTCTGTAAAATTTTTCGAAAATAAAATTATTTCCTAAAAGAAATTGAAGCTGCTTTAGGGTGGCACCCAAGGTGTTAATACTTAAGCTCGTAATCAACGTTACAAGTTCTTCACATTCTTCATAATTGATCACAATGGAAATTATTATATGGTAACCTTCGGACAAACTATAATAACGAAATAATCCTTAACTTAGTACTTAGCTAAATGTCGATTAACTATAGTATCAACGAAAGCCTTGAATAAATCACGATTTGGAACATAGTGTGGAGTTTGTGGTATACGTTGGTATTCAGTTTTTAGCTCCAGTTAATTATTAATCCCTACAGGACGATTCAAAAGAAGGGAAATTCGTATCTAGGTGCAGCCGATTATGTACCCGTGATCCAGACATCCTGATTAAGATTCAATCGGACGCTGGGGCGAAGTAATCAACGAACTCTGTCCCCCTTTCCTATAGAGCCGAAACGAACGATTTGCAAGTTGAACACGATTTAACTTTCAAATAATAGCAGCATGATCAGCTCCGTTTACTCGTTACCTACCTTTCTCTGGCGCACCTAGGCAACTGCTCTTCCCCTTGCCCTAAACGAACTGCGAAATACAGACAGTGAGTTTGTTATTGTTTGCAGAATCTTTCACAGTGAATCGCCATTGTATAATTAGTATAACGTGTGTCGGAATGATATTTAATCTGTTCAAGCATGAATTTCTATTTTCGGTTACAACAAAGAAAATTAATCATATTTTAATTCATATTTGCTCAATGAAGAAAATGCAATACTAAAAATAAAGTACTCGATTTAAAATTTCAAGAAGTTACAAATAAAAAAATGTGAACGTTTACTATTTATGAAAAAACTCATTACAATTTTTTTGAAGACAGTAAATTCGGCACGATAGTGTTACAAATACATTTTTGAATATAATTATTTTTACTCCCTGAACTACCCTTTTGGACATGCATGTAAGATGTTTATATATGTATAAAGACACTATTACTTTTCTTATCACAATTTGGATTTGTTTTTTTATTAACAAAGGAAAGGTTACAAAATTACTTTTGTAACTGTTTCGGAAAAGAATATAACTTGTAAAATAGGTTTTATTATTATTATAGATCATAATAGGTTATAAACGAATTGTCCACATGTGGCCATGGGCGTGAAGGGGTTAAATAAAAATTAATACAACATTGTAATGAGTCTATGATTTATTGTCTATGATCTATACGATTAATATAACTATAATATATTGAGTTGAGCTCTTTATAATTTTCCATGTAAATGGCAAGAATAATTGCAATCTCAGTTAATAGTGTAAGGTACGATGGAAAAAGAGTATCAAATTATAAACGCGTAGAAACTTTACTCTTTCAATTTTTTCATTGTTATCGCAGTAAACTGAGAGCAATGAAACGAATCGCCGAATTTTATTGTTTGTAACGCGTTACAAAAAAGCCTGTATCTACTTTAAAATATAATTAATGCGATCGATATGCTGGATTGCAAATGACGGGTTAAGTGCGAATTCATTGTGTCTTGGAAAGTGGGTTAATTGCAACGATCGCGGTGCTATTCTTATCATTAGAGGAACACTGTTTGTCATGTATTCGGCCCGACTGAATCTAAAGCTTGAAATTAATTAAATTTCGTGATTAAATTAGGAATCTTCATATAAGGTCGTGAACTGAAATCACTCCCGGCAAAGAGGTGTTCCTTTCAATGGCGCCATCTGAACGACGATAGTTGGTAACAATTACGCGTGCGGAATTTATATTAATAATATCCCACAAATTTAACACATTTTTCACTATTTTTAAGGACAAACATTGCCCTTACTTATTTTTCAATATTACAAATACAACAATATTTTTAAACGTCACAAGTAGAAAAATTATTTAATTATTATAAGTACAAAAATATTTTTAAATATTGCAAGTATAAACAGATTTTTAAATATTACAAGAATGAAATTATATTTAAATATTACAAGTGTAAAAATATCTTTAAATATTACAAGTGTACAAATATTTAAAAATATTTTTAAATGTTACAAACACAAAAATATTTGTATAATGTTACAAGTGTATAAATATTTCTAAATATTTTTAAATGTTACAAACACAAAAATATTTCTAAAATGTTACAAGTGTACAAATATTTCTAAATATCACAAGTGTAAAACTATCATTAAATGTTACAAGTATAAACATATTTTTAAATATCACAAGTATAAAATTATATTTTAAATATTGCAAGTGTAAAAATATTTTTAAATATTGCCAATATACGAACATTTTTAAATATTACAAGTATAAAATTATATTTTAAATATTGCAAGTGTAAAAATATTTTTAAATATTGCCAATATACGAACATTTTTAAATATTACAAGTATAAAGATGTTTTTAAATACTACAAATGGGTGTTACATGCTAGACAATGTTAAGATCCATCACTGCAGCTTGCAATAAACTTAACGCACCAGAACAAACGTAATACCGTGTTTACTGCATTTGCCAAAAATGGGAGACAGTCCTTCAGCCCGAAACAAAAAAAAAATGAGTAGGTATGAAACAAGATTTCTAACGTATCCATCGAATGCTTTCACGTTTTTCGAGAGGCGTCCGTTTATATCAGTGTGAATGCAGCTAACGGGTATTGTACGCTGCGATATCGCGCAAAACGTTTCTATCGGGCAAAAGGAACGTTATACCGAACGAAGAAAAAAAAAAGACAAGATACAACTCGATCGATCTATGAAACGCAAAAAGCAGTAAAACTTCGTAACACCTTGGTCTCCCCATTTAATACAACGATCGACATCTGGCCAACGTTCAAACTTCGACCTTGTTTAAAGTTCGGCTGTAGTCCTATCAATTGCGCGAAAACTTTCTACTTTTCTTCCTTTCCGTGTCAATCTTTCCTCTTTACGGCTTTTCGTTACAGTAGAGTCTCGTTATAGTACCGTAGATGAAGCTGTAATGCCTGGGAGCTGAAGGAAACCTCCAGCGGCAATATAGCGAGAGGGAACTTTGCTTCTACAATTCAGAGAAAAATTTCTTGGAGAAAATCAATCTTTTATTTATAAATTATTTTTGTATAGTAAACAGGAAACTATTAGAGGTATATTGCCACATAAATATACAAATAAATAACTTTCGTTATTAATTAATTTGGTAATTTATCTGACAATATTCAAGTTTGATATCCACAAAATATAATTTTAGTAAAATCCGTACCTGTAATGTGTTTGGATAATATTTATGCGTACATTTGCAATTTTTCATGGGGAATGTATTAAAAATAAATTTGTTAGTATTGTTTTATTACATAAATTGAAAACAAGTTGGATAAACACTTGTTTCACGATACTTAAGAAACGTTTTAGTGTGTTTTTAAGAACCGTTGTATAAAACGGAGTTATACATATGTCACGAAATCGACGTGTATGTACCATGTACAAAACGTTTGAAGCTTAATAGCTGTTCCTTTGAATAATACGTTGAAACGTTTCCTGATTTCACAACTCACTGCACGTTCTTCTGTTCCGCGAAACAGAGGAAAGCTTTTTACTTCTTGAGTATCTCTCAAATTGGAAATAGGTATTTCTTTTCTGATAAACTGCTATTACGGCTATTGGTATTCTAACAAGGAAACTCTTTAATCTTCTTGCATTTTTTCCTTATTCGTTAATTTAATTATCGGAAGAACTGGTATTGTCGCATTCGAGGTAATAAAAATTGCCTCTTTTGTGTCTATGACGTCATAGACACATACTTTTCCATATATTCATAGAATTTAAATAAAGGCAATTTTCGCGCCAAATAAGAATTTTTAAAGAATTAAAAATTATACTTTTATAATATGGCTATAAGGTACAATGAATGAATCGAACTGTACGAAATGTGCAAAATCGATTGACGTTAGTTTATGCATAAATCGATAATGAAAGCGTAATCGAGCCACGACGAAATTGGAGGCTGAAAAGGCTCTGAACTCAGCGCATTCGATCCCTGGTACTTTTTATTCGGCTTCTGCCGGAAATCTTCTACATCACCGTGAAGAACCGCTATCCTACAAATTTCCAAGTCGCTTCATCATCGTTGCCCATCAGTCTCTAAGAAAGAACGCTTCTTCGTGGCTGTAACAGGAACGCGGGAGAGCTTTGCAAAAAATATGAGACGATCGGTGTGTAAAAAGCAAAATGAAGAGCAGCCGGAGAAAGAGCGAAGGAGAATTGATGAAAAAAAAACTGGGAGTACTAATGAGAAACGTTAAAAAATAAAGCTGATCATGGACACTAATCAGTCGATGTTGGCAACACTTATATAACTGAGTTGGTCTAGAAATATTCGTTGGATAATACGTTAGGTGAACATACAGTTGACGTTCGTTATATCGCCACGGACTGTTTGACAATTTCTATGTTGATTAATTTGAGAATTGGAAAGGTGGAAGATTGACAAATTTCGAAACTTATATCTGTGAGTACAAGAGTTTTTAAATTTCTAAATTTCTAAATTTCTAAATTTCTAAATTTCTAAATTTCTAAATTTCTAAATTTCTAAAATTCTAAATTTCTAAATTTCTAAATTTCTAAGTTTCTAAATTTTCAAATACCGAAAATGGTAAATTTTTATATATAGGAGTTCCTTAAATATCTGGATTTTTAAATGTCCAGAATTCTCCGAATTTTATAAATTCTTTCAATTCTTTGAATTCCTGTATTCCTGTATTCCTGAATTCCTGAATTCCTACATTTTTAGTTTCAAAAACAATAAAATGTTCAATTTTAACGCTCTTAGATTTAGAAATTCTAAAATTGCAACACTCTCGACATCGTAAGTTACCAAATTTCCATTCTCCTGAATTCCCATATTTCAGAATTTCTGAACTTCTGAATTCCTAGGTCCCAAAATTACCAAAACCCCAGAATTTTTTGCACAGATTCATTAATACCGAAATTTCTACATTCGAATATTTGAAGATCATTTAATTGCCAACTAAAATTGAAAACTGATATTTGAATCTCGAAAATCGAAACTCGAAAATCGAAAATCGGAAATCGGAAATCGAAAATCGAAAATCGAAAATCGAAAATCGAAAATGAAGAATATAAGATTGAAAATTGAGAAGTGAAAATGACGGAATACAACATTACATTGAAAAATGCGAAAAATAGAAAGTAAATGCGACAATCAGTAACAGGATTGTTCGTGACTCGCCTTAAGCGAGGGCAGAAACCAACCAAAGAACCCAACCCTTTATTCTCCGTAGAATTTCAAGGGGGATGGTCGGTGCTCTGGTGCATTAAACCGCATCGCTTATTGCTTTTTTCCAAGAAACGTGGAGACATTGTGCCGCCATTAAAGCCAAGATCGACCGCCTCCACGTTCTCCTCGAGCGCTCCTCTTAAGCGTTAAAACAGCTGACCTGTTCTTATGAATTATTATTTCCTCGTAATGACTCTGCGTTCAAGCGAATTTCACGGAAATGAACTTAATGATCGAGGCGCAATTTTCAATCCGTAATTACGTTGATCATTATAATATTATCGGCAATCCTTATCGTTGTATGCTTTCCTTTTAAACGATATTGCGTTACTCCAATTCGTTTTATATTTCCGTTACAATGTTTACAGATTTCCTACACAAAAATAACTTATTCGCTACGCTATGTGCTGATTTCATACTTTATATTCACTAATAATATACTTAATATACTTAATATACTTCATATACTTAATTTTATTAATATACTTATTATACTTAATATATACTTTATATACTTAATCATTATAACCAGGTATTAACATTTATTGCACTACATATTTGTAATATAGTACACATTAATAATATATTGCAATATACATTTGTAGTATAGCAAACATTTATGATATATACTTATATATTAAACTATCTCAAACAAAAAATAAAAATTCATGTATTTCATTAAACAAAAATGCATTGTATGTGCCACAATTAATAATGAAGTTATCGTTCGTACAATAATTATAGTGTATTTATTATTATTTAAATATAATAAATTTATTTAGAGTTATACGGTTTTTTAACATATCGTAAATTTGCAAAATAATTTTTTTTAACGCACACTAATTTTATTCGACGAATAAAATTTGATTTCTTATTGTCAAGAAAATAATTGTTGTCGAAACATTTTTGCATATTGCATTGCCGTTTATGTACGCGTTTGAGGCTGCAGAAACTGTATATCTGCTGGAAGCCGCTGATCAAAAACTGCAATTACCTGTCCCCGAGCTTATTAAAATTTTAATGAAACACCCGTAGCGCTTGTTACCGCTGTAACCAGAACACTAAACGGAATAAGGCTAATGAAATGAAAGATGATTGCTTTGAAACACCGCGAGCGTTGGATTAAAAAAGAAATCATCACACCGAATGAGGACTCTTGTCATTCTCTGTGTTGCAGTATATGTGTGACGGTGGTTGTGCTGAATGTCCATTTTCGATCACCTCAAACACACAAGATGGCGCCTTGGGTTAAAAGAGTTTTCATTCACATTCTTCCTCGATTGCTGGCCATGAGGAGGCCGCAATACAAATTCGAAACAAATAGGTAAGCATTTCTTTTTTTAAATTTACTTAATCTATATTTGAATTTACTTCGTAATTGTTTCATTTAAATTTAAATTTACTTCAGTGTTGTTTAATTTATATTTAAAGTTACTTAAAAATTGTTTAATTTATATTTAAATTTACTTCAAAATTGTTTATTTTATATTTAATATTACTTCAAAATTGTTTAAATTAAATTTCAATTTAATAGTTGGCATCGATTTTTAAGCATTATATTAAATATACTGTTTATTTGATAAGTTGATTTATAATCACAGATATAGTTCTGGCAGAGTGTTGATGAGAACAGTGAGGGGTAAAGAAAAGACCTGCTATTATCCTTATCACCCATCCACTCAAGAAGATAGCGAGGAACATTTAACACCCAAACGATTTCATAGTCGTGCTGCCTCGAAAGAAGATCTCTCACCTTCCAGGTAAACACAAATATTAATATACACATACTATAACATCTTTCTGCATAGTATAAATATTCTATGATAGTGTCCCTTTCGCAAAAAAATGTAAGCTCCGTGAACTGATAGGAGTTTATAACAATTTCTATTTCCTTAAATTTTCAAATTTCCAAGTTTATTAATTTCTGGAAGTCTAAGGTCCCAACTCTCTACATTCGTATATTCAAAAGTCTGATAATCCTGAAATTCCCAACTTTAAAATCCCCAAATTTCAAAATTAGGAGATTTCCAAATTCCAGAGACCCTTAATTTCAAAATTTTTAAATTTCTGGATTTCTAAGTAAACAATTTCCAAATCTCTGTGTTTGCAAACCCTATAACTTCCAAAATTAGAAAATTTCCAAATTCAAGAATCCCAAAATCCCAAAATTCTAAAATTCCAAAATTCCAAAAAGATTCTCAATGTCCAATTTCTAAATTTGTAGATTTCCAAATTTTTAGAACCCTATATTTCCATAGCTCCAAATCCGAAAATTGGAACATTTCCAAATACCAATATTTTCAAAATCGTTTGTCCTATGTTTCCAAAGCCTCAAATTCGAAATTATATTATTTCCAAACCCCAAAATCCCAAACTTCTGAAGTTCCATAATTTCTAAATTGCCAAATGTTCAAATCCCCAATCTCCGAAATTTAGAAATGCCCATATTAAATAAAAAGTACGTCGCTGCCACACTCAGTTCCTGCAAATATTAATTCAAATTGCTGACAGACAAAAAAATTCAATTGAACAAAATTCCGCGATTCAACTTCCGGAATCACTCGGTGAAAATCAATGATTTGTACATTAAAGCCACCCCTGAGGGCTGTTTGAAATGTAATCTGCAAAATAATTGACACTGTGATATATGGCACCAACCTGGTATAGTATTACGAGACTTAGTTAACAAGCTTACATGACTTACCTACGAAGTTCAATTCGAGCAGACTTAGAATGGCATAGACAAACTTGCAGAACTGATATCAAGTATTAAGTGCAGTTTATTCTGAAGCTAACCAAGCATTCACTTTGACAAATATCTAAAATTTTCTTAAAGTAGTCCCTCTAAAGTTTTCATTCAAGAATATTTTGCTGAAACCTCGTCACTTTACTAAACCCTTTACTCTATCTTCTAAATACTTACACCATCTTCTAAATACTTACACTACCTTCCAAATACTTCACACAAGTATTTTTATTTTTGGGACATGCTCGCATTGAAAAATAAATGCCTCACGTACTACTAACACGGAAGTTATGTAATTGCAAAGAAATTGGAAACTTCATGAGAACGATTTAAAATTGATTGACACTTTCTTATTTTGTTATTTAGTTTGACGGATGGTGCAAGGTTCGGTGGGAGCTGCTTGATCCATGGGCCACCATTACCACCGCTTCCTCTTCACACCGAGTGCGAGGACCTGTCCGTTTCCGGTGAGGCAGGGATCGAGGAAGTGAAAAGTCCGGTCCTACGAAGTCCTCCGCCTTTTTCGCATTCGCGTTGTCCTCCAGAAATTCACAAATCTTGCATCTGCGTGCGTTTCATCGCCGAGCACACGAAGATGCTCGAAGATTCGACCAAGGTAGCTTCAGGTTTCGCTTTCGACGCTTTCGATAGTGTCGCAAAACAAACCGTGCAATAATCTTTAATAGATTGCAAAATTATTCACTCACATGTATACATGAGACTATAAAGAGTCTAGTCGAATAAGCATGGTAAAAGTGCCTTCAGCCTTTTTGAACAAAATTTATAAATATTATTAAAGAATTGAAAAAAAAAATATTTATATTTCATGATTTACACACGTGATCATGTTCATAATCTTACAGTTGTGCTACAATGTTATAGCCATTAATGTGCAATTTTTTCAGACTTGTCAAATTTATACAATTTCGTTCAAAACGGCCTGGGGGACACCTTTACCATGCTTTTTCGTCTAGACCATTTGATCATTTCTTCGCTTCTAAGTTTCAAGTTGGAAGTCTCTAATTTGAATTTAAAATTGAAAATTTCTAATTTGAATTTCAAGTTGAAAGATTATAATTTGAATGGCAAGTTGAAAGTTTTTTATTTGAATTTCAAGTTGAAAGTCTCTAATCTGGATTTAAAATTGAAAAATTCTAATTTGAATTTCAAGTTCACAAATTGGAATTTGGATTTAAAATAAAAAATTTCTAATTTGAATTTCAAGTTGAAAGTTTTTAATTTGAATTGCAAGTTGAAAGTTTTTAATCTGAATTTAAAATAAAAAATTTCTAATTTGAGTTCCAAGTTGAAAGTCTCTAATTTGGATTTAAAATTGAAAATTTCCAATTTGAGTTTCAAATTGAAAGTCTCTAATTTGAATTTAAAATTGAAAAGTTTTAATTCGAGTTTCAAGTTGATAGTCTCTAATTTGGATTTAAAATTGAAAATTTCCAATTTGAGTTCCAACTTGAAAGTCTCTAATTTAAATTAAATTGAAAATTTCCAATTTGAGTTCCAACTTGAAAGTCTCTAATTTAAATTAAATTTAAAAACATTCTAATTTGAGTTTCAAGTTGAAAGTTTCCAATTTCAATTTTAAGTTGAAAGTTTTTCATTTGAATTTCAAGTCTATCGTTCCTAATTTGAATCTAAAATTGAAAATTTCCAATTTCAGTTTCAAATTGAAAGTCTCTAATTTGAATTTAAAATTGAAAAGTTCTAATTCGAGTTTCAAGTTGATAGTGTCTAATTTGAATTTCAAGTTGAAAGTGTCTAATTTGAATTTCAAGTTTATCATTCCTAATTTGACTTTCGAGTTGAACGTTCCTGAATATAAAAGCGGGAACATTTCCATGTTGGCTGACACCGCACAAACACCGGAACCGCGTACGATGCCTAACCGAATAAATTTTTGAAAAAGGTGAAGGAGGATTGGAAATACGTGGCGATGGTGCTGGACAGACTGTTCCTGTGGATTTTCACGTTGGCGGTGCTGGTGGGCACAGCCGGGATCATCCTGCAGGCTCCGACCCTCTACGACGACCGGGTTCCAATCGATAAAAAATTCAGCGAATTCGCCACCACGACGGTGGGGAACTGCCCGCCGCAATAGTCCATGCCCGAGCCCTGCACCGTAGACAAAGACTAAGGACCAACAGCCCGGAAGTAACTTGCTACCAAACCGGAACATCCCGCCCTAGTCTTAGGAACATTCGACTTAAGTACACGAAATTACGGTAAAGGGGCTCCGTTATCGACAAGACCGACGTACAACCGAAGAAATCGCCATTGAAAATTATTCACCGTTCCTTCTTCTTTTTTTTTCTTCGTTATTTTCCTATTTAATTTCGACTCAACAACCGACGTTGTTCCTGATCTCACGGGACTTTTTAACAGCAAAGAGTACTGCAATATTTTTGGAACAATTGTCGAGGAAACGTACGCTCTTGGAATGTTCTGACCGAGAAGAGTTTTTTGATTCGTCGTTGAAGGAAGACGCGATCGAATTATACCTACATAGTCTGCTCAAGTAAATCGTAATACGAAGCTGCCACTACTTAATCGGGTTACCTTTTAAAGCAACCGGCTAATTAAAAATACTGTAATGATAATTATAGAGTTCAAGCCCTTCGATGGTTCTGATCGAGTCGGGACGAGTCCCAGTCACGGACGAATGTGATTTGGGGATTTTCGATCGGTCCCGGGGCCTAAGGGTTCTGAAGTTGTTGGTACAGCGAGGTGCAATTGTAGGATCCCTTTGGATATGGACCGATGCAGGGAAAGATTAAAATATTTCGTTAATTACTGCTAAAGATTGAAACATTCGATTTTGGGGAATTGAATGTGTATACTGGAAATTTTCCAGTTTTTGTGTTTATGATTTTGGAAATTTTTAGGTTTCTAGACAAGATCATTTCGAGATTGTCAATTTGTATAAAAAGGGATCAGATTTATGAACTTATATGTCACTAATAACTAAATATCGCAATTTCTAGGTTTTGAGAAATTTTTAAACTTCCGAGTTTTTAATATTTCATTTCCGAACTATATTCTATGGTAATATTTTATTATAATAAAATTCTAACATTTTGCCAGTCAAAGATACCAAAGTTTAAAAATCATAAGATTCTATGTGTAAATTGCCAAATTCAAAAATACAAAAATTCCTGAATTAAAAAATTTGGAATCTCCTAATTCTTAAACCCTCAAATCCCTAAAATTTCAGAACCTAAAAATCTCAAAAGTAAAAAATTTAGAAATATCAGAATCTTAAAATCGCAAAATCCAAAAATTTAAAAATCCCAAGTCCTAAATCCCAAAATCACAAATCTCCAAATCCCAATATCTCATATCCCCAAATCTCAATATCTCCAAAAACCTAAAATTCCCAAATCTCAAATCCCATACTTCCAAAACACAAAAATCCCCAAATCCTAAAACTCATAATCGCAAAATCACAAATCCCCAAATCTTAATATCTCCAAAAACCTAAAATTCCCAAATCCCAATATCTCATATCCCCAAAAACCTAAAATCCCCAAATCCCAAATTCCATAGTTCCCAAACACAAAAATCCCCAAGTCCCAAAACACAAAAATTCCCAAATCTCAACTCCCAAATCCTAAAAATCCTCAATTCCTCAAATCCCAAAATCCCCAAATTACCATAAACCCAATATCCCCAAATCTAAAAATTCCAAAACCTTAAAATCTCCAAATACCCAAGTTTTAAAACTTGCCATTGGAAACACTAACGATTAATAAATTCTGTTGTCCCTGCATCGTCGTTTCCCCTAGGGATATCTGCCATGCACGCCACTGTACGATCACGTGTTTTGTATATCCCGTTTATCCGACACGTTAAGAGAAATTATTCTAGGCATCACGATCGTAGGTAGCTCGTTGTACGACACGAATTTAACCTGTAACTTAACGTATAATCGATTAGCTTTAAACATTTAGGAATATAAACATTTATACGAATGTATCTTTAAGGGAAATGGTTGAGGATGATCGTTTCTGTGTACGTGGCTCGAAGTGTCGCATGTGATTTTTCTTTCCTCCTCGTCTCTCTCTTTTTTTTTTTGTTCTCGCGCATAATTTCTTCGACGCCGGCAGAATATCATAGCTATCGATGTAACTCACGAATTTGTTCGCATACGAGTAACATTCGTTCGTGTATAATAATTAATCATAGACACTCGATAATATCGTAAATAAAATTTATGCTGTACGCGCAGAAGGATAATGTAAAATTATCGTTTTTCCTAAAGTGTTAAAGTATGCGAACAAATGCGCGAGTGCTGTCGGTTGACATTACGAATTAGAACACTTTACTATATTAAACGAAAACTAAAGCTTCAGACGAAATGCGTTGCAAATAACGAGACTGATACAATAATTTGATTAATTTGTCTTCAATGGTTGATGAACTCCATTGAACGCGTTCAAAATCTGGAAGTTTAAGGAACTGAATATTTGGACAATGTATAAGTTGATCAATTGATCAACTGAAGAGTCGACTCGTCGAATGATCTTATAATTGAATAATTGGATAATTGAATTGAAAAATGTAATGATTGAATTGAACAAGTATATAGTTAAATATTTAAATAATTAGGTAATTGCATAATTGGACACTTGGACGATTGAATAATAGGATAATTAGATAATTGGATAAATAAAAATTTGAGAAATTAAAAAATTATAATGTAAAAATTGTATTAAATCGAAAAATTGAAAAAATGAAAAATTGAAAAATGGGAAAATTAAAAAATTGAATAATTGGAAGGTTGAATGATTATAAAATTATGGAATGAAAAATTGTGGAATTGCAAACGTGACTCTTTAACATATTGAAATTTTGAAAATTTCATAAATGTGAAAACTGAAAGACATGGAGATTTGAGAACTTAAAAATCTAACACTAAAAAATTTCGAAATTTGTAAACTGAAAAACGTAAAAACTCGTTTTGTGAACTTGTAAAGTTGTAAACTTGTAAATTTGAAAATTTAAGAACTAAAAAACATGAAAATTTTAATCGAAGTTTTAGTTTCTAAAATGTCCAGTCTCATTACTTATTAACCACGCGCGTTACACCAAATTTTTAGCAGAAATCGATATCGCTTGTACTCACCACAGAATTTACAGATTCTTGAGAATGGATCAGTATGACTGAGTGTAGATTCGTAGGTATAGAAACAGTACGCAAATGAACGTTAACGTTCATTGAACTAAAGAGACAAGAGTTACGATGCCGTTAACTATTATATTTTATATAGAAAAATCTACGATGCTTCTGTCTTCACAAAAAAAAAAACAACTTGTGCTTTGTAGATACAATCTTGGTCAAATCTACACGATCTCTGGTGTATCATAAAATATACTTTGAAAAAAAAAACATATGTAAATGTGATAAACTACATATTGACACGATTCATGTCGTCGCACACACCTCATCACTAATTCCACCCTGAGTTCAAAAGACGAAGTTGCTATCACTTTTTCATACTTGCAACACGTTCGTGCACGTCCGAGTAAATACACAAGAACCAAAAATGCGGTCGAGTTTCATAAAAATAATATCTTGCCTTACTTTGACGGAGTTACATTTCTCGCTCGAAATGTGTAAACACTTTCGAACCCGACCGTGTAATAGTACACACTTCAGTGTCAATCTCCGTACTTGTTACTCTGGAATCGAACGTGTTTAAGTTCGTGTATGAACAAGTACTGTTCAATGGAAGATAATAGAGGAAAATCGGTATTTGCAGATTTATAATCGCGTAAGCAAGTATCTAGTAAGAATGTTGCTAGACAAGTTATGCCTAGCCTTCGTGAAAAATAAGGAAAATAGTGTGTCAACACTCCCAAATCGGATTCTGTTACATGCTTACCAACTTGTCTAGCTACGTGTCCCTATTGCCCGACAACTTGTCTAAGAACTCCAATAATTTGCCTAGCAATTTGCTTAACAACATGTCGAGCAACTTGCCTAGCAAGTGTAGCAACTTGCGCTATAATGACAAATTGAAGGACAGAATATAGGCATACTTTGTTCAGTTTGTTTTAAGCTGATCCAAAGTGCCTCCGATCATTGTCCATCATCCAAAGAGTATCGAATACTTCCGTGTACCAGTGTACATAATTCGTGTGGATATGTCTTGGCCAAATTTGAGGGCTGTCTCAAGAATCTGTATCGTCCCCTTTTTAAAAACAGCTCACGTTTCCCTTTCATTTCGACGGACACCTTCGTTGCATACACATTGTAATTCGCCTGTGTAGAGATATTCTGTATTTTGTAACAAAGATCGAAACACGCGAGACGTTGAAGTAATACTTAACTAATAGTACAGTAAGAACAAGTAAAGCATACGAATTCTAAAGCTGTTAGATGTAGCCGATTGAACAGCCGTTCAGGTCGTTGTTCAATCTCGTAGTACGTGGTTGATGTCACTGTAAGTTATCACGATTTCGTTTCCGTTTCGTTTGAGGCCAGAATCGTTGGAAATTGTCTCGCGGCCGTTCGACGCCATTTTCATCAACGTCCACCATTATAGCGAACGCAATTAAAATGGCGACTCGTCGTGGTCACCTTCTTAGCTTCATCCACTTTCCTCGACAGTGAGAGGACACTGCTCGAAAGAAGGATAGAAAAACATACAAAGATCTGCACTTAACACAGGTTACGAGAATCTAGGTATTCCCTAGATCTAGTTTTCACGCGGACTCATAGAAATCGTAAACAAAAGGGATACTTGTCACGGTAGTTTCAGCTGTGAGGCCCACATTTTAAATTTCCTTTAGATCTCGATTCTGTCTGGATCTATATTTTCCCTGGATCTACGATTTCTCTAGAATACAGATATTCCCTAAATCTAATTACGGTCAGATTATTTCAGAGTCAAACACAGACGATAGAAGGTTTATTACATTTAGAAAGGCTACATTTTCCAAAATTTGAATTTTCCCCAAATCGTTTCGCATAGATCTGGATTTTCACGAAATTAGATTTTCCCTAGATATCTACTTTTTCTCTAGATATCTATGTTTTCGCTGGGTTCCCATTAAGTTAAGGATAACTGTTAAGAGTTATTAAATAAACATTAAGTTCTTACTATGTCTAGGGAATATTTAGCCTCACGTGCCACAGCGAACTTATTCGATGGCTAGTCAGAATAAAAGTCTCTTATGCGTCAAGTTTTGAACCTTTTTATCGTCTCAAATTAATTGTCGGGGAAACCAGACGACACTAAAATGGCGACCATGACAAACTAGTATTTTCATAGTACACTTGTGTCTTTGTACCGTAACAATGGCGGACAGCGAAAAAGGTGGATCACGTCACCCGGTAGACAATTTTGAACGAGTTCTGCGTTAAGCGATCGTTAGTTACGCCTCGTGCGAGCGGACTGATATTCGCGAGAATTGTAATTCGACGTCGAAGAATCCGTGGCTCATCGATCGGATTTTTCACGAGGATCGGCAGATTTACCGGCTGCATTTTGAATTCGACGAACCACCGACTCTTCGACATTTACAGGCATATTCGTGGCTGAGGGTTCTAGTCTTAACGCGTGAAAGGTGCGATGCCTTATGTCACGTTGAATTGTAAATACATTTTATAGTAGGGTAAATATCGGTTCCGCAAATACTGCCATTAGAATGCGCCGTTAGCGTGACAAACGTTTTGAGCCGTTGTATTGGTGGACTGTGCCGAATCTTTATTAATCGGTACCCAAATGAAACGAGGAGACAAATTTTTCGACGAAACGAAAGATTAAAGAAAACAACTTTCTTCGACAATATTCACACTCGCATAATTTCGCAGACACGAGTTTTTTGTTCGTTGTAGCGTACCTCGTTGGCACTTCTGTAGGAAAACGGCGATATAGGGAGAGCCCGTATCGATCCTCATTGCATTCGCGTCACACGTTTAGCTTGCAGACATTTTTCGTACGCGACGAAGAGTAAAATTTCCTCGAACGTTCACAGACGAAATGGGACCTCCCGTTATATTGCCGTATTCTAATTCCGATCGAAGCAGTGCATAAATAGCTGTTCGAAATATTCAATTATCGTATCCTGCACACTCACCGTCATATTTTCCTACGTGTTCGAGATTACGTCAACTTTTGTTCGGGATACAGCGAAGTCTCGTTAATTGACCGGAAAAATGTCCTCGTTAAGGGACCTCGACTAACCATAGTTTTTATCATTTGTTTCGAGAAGCGAACTTAAAACAAACCTAAATTTCCTGGATCTGCTACTTCCCTCGGTAACTGATCGATTTCGGTATTGCGCCACAAACAGTTGAGGAGACTTTGTTGTATCCGCTTGCTGAGAAGTTTCGTGCGTTGTATTGATCAGGATGAATATTAGTTTACCGAAATATGAATAAATGAAATTAGGAATATCGAACGGTGTGAAGAAAATATTCGTGAGATATGGCTACCGATTGATCGAAGCTGAAGCATGTAGTCGTCGAGAGACGAGTGTAAACGTATTTGCTACCTGATCGTAAAATCGTCCAGTGAACGCCGAAGCACGTCGTCGATTTTAGACTCAGAACGGAGAATAAAAAAGAAATGAAGTTTACTTTGCACTAGAACGATAGGGATGAACGCACACATTTTCTATGATAGAGTCCAGTTACTCGTTTACAAATGTTAAAACACTATAAATTATACGTAATCAGTGTGTCGAAGCAGCTATACGATTAAAGTCTTACCTTGACAATAGTGTTAGGTTGTTGCATATCAAATGACCGAGTCTTTGGTCCTCGTGCCGTTAGATCGAACCAATTTGCAACTAGATCCTCAATGAAAGGAAACAGTGCGAATACAGTTTTCGATTCGAAACTTTTGACGCACAAATGTCGTCGCAGTGGCGTCATCTGTCGTTCAGTATAAAAATATAAAAATGTCGACCAAAAATCAATAAGCATCGGTGATCGATTAAAAGGTATATTTTCGAATGGTTCGTAATTTCGAAGAGCATAGACGTTTTCAATTGAGGAATATTCCTTTTGACAAACTCACAGTTGTAAACTATTTTATAAATACGTCGGCCATTACATCTGCAACAACTTAATAGATTATTCCATCGATAGTCGGCTATTGTTACTCTGATATTTTAACAATTGTTAACCTGTCGCAGTAGTTATTTAATCGTTGTTCAGGTATGAAGAACGAGGCCGAAAGATTGTCTTCGAAACATGGAATACAAGTGCGCCGTGACTCTGGATCGGGCATGGGCAGCCCACGGGCACTCCGGGCTCGATAAAAAGCTCAAAAACGAGCGTAGATAGATTTCAAATACGGAGAGAATACTCTTCATTTTTTAGTTTCATTAGATCGTGTATTTTTATTGTTGTTTGATTAAGGTCTTTTTAGACTAGACAAGCATCTAAGCAGGTTACCACACAAAAGATCTAACAAGTATTTAAGCAGGTTACTGCACAAATGACAAGTTAGGTAAATGGCTAGACAAATAAGCTCACAAGTTGTTGGGACAAGTGATTAGCTACAAATAGCTAGATTAGACAAGTAACTAGGCAAGTCTTTACACAGTAACTAGACACATAGTTGGATGAATGATTATGCAAGTAAGTAGCTGACCAAAGGATGAAGCAAGTAGCTAAACAAATGTCACAGCAAGAAAGTAAGCAGGTGTCCAAACAGGTAGCTAGAAAAATGATTAGACAGGTAGTTAAATAAGTGACCAAGCAAGCTAGCCTTGCCTTCGCCATTATCCAAAAGTGAGGAAAATAGCCTCAGGTCTCTTCCTCACTTCCAGCTACTTGCTTAGCAACTTGTCAAACTACTTGTTTATGCATCCATCTATTTCCCTAAATGGTTATCCAGCTACTTGCTTAGCCATTTGTATAGATATTTGCCCACGTGTTTATCTAGTAATTTACTTATCCATTTATTTATCTATTTGGCTAGAAACTTTTCTATATACTTAGCTAGCAACTTGCCTAGCTACTTGGCTAGGAACTTGTCTAGTCACCTACCTATTAAAAAATCTAGTTATTCCCCTAACAATTTATATAGCTACTTGCCCAGTTACTTGTCTAACTACTTGTCCCAGCAACTTGTCTAGCTACTTGTCTAGCAACTTGGCTAGTTATTTACCTAGTCTAAAAGGACATTCACATTTGCTACATACGTAATCACGTCTCCACCATTTCATCCACACCGTCCATCCACCAAACATTCCACATCACCTACGTGAAAACTGTTAGCATGTTTGAGCTACCAAATCCGATATCGGAGTCGCTCAATGGGCGTTTTTGTGTCCATGCCTGTTCCAGAAGCTATTAGCGAAAGTAGAAAGGAACATGTAATAATTAAGGTGTAAATAACGTGTACATAGCTAAGCGTAAACGTAAATCAGAGGCTATAAAGCGATCGAACGTTTTTTACACTGTTTCAAACAATTGGGGATCACGCGTTACATGAAAGAATCCCACGAAATTGTTCAGAGGTTGTCGCATCGCAACGATGACCCGTATAATTAACACTGATCTTATCTATCAATGACAACGAACAAGTCGAGATAATTCTATACATCTTATAGATGATTCCTTTCGGTTGTTGGTATCTTATTTTGTTCGTACTCCTCGTTTTCACATAATTTAACATTTCGCGATTTACCTGATCTTGTTTTACTTTGCCATACAATTGAAAGCCTTTCTAGAAACTATACGGAAGCATGGACGCAGGTAGGACCCTTTTTATATCCTAGGGGAATAATTGGATTTTGTTTCCTTCGGATGAAAACATTGAATTACAATTGTATTAACAAAAAAATTGTATTTAAATGTTTTGTGTTGGGGTAAACAAATATGTTTATCTCAAAAAATCCCCAGAAGTCCCAAATTCCGAAGTGTCAGTAGACCATTAGTGCTGAAAATCCAAATCCTAAAGTTTCAAAGACTCTTAAGTCGCCAAATGCCATAAATCTCAAAGTTTGAGAGTTGATTAAATATCGAAGTCCAACACATCCCAGTGTCCCACAAATCCCAATGTCCCATAAGTCCTAACGTCCTAAAGACCCACTATCCAATAATGCCATAAATTCCAAAATTCAGCATACCCAAAAATCAAATAAGTCCCAAAATCTTGTACGTCCCAAAATCAAATCCTAGAATCCTAGAATCGTGCAAGTCTGAAAATCCAATAAGACCGAAAATCTTGTACCTCCCAAAGTGAAGTAAACCGCAAAATCGTAACAAATCTAAAAGTGCAATAAGTCCTAAACTCCCATAAGTCCCAACGACCAAAAATGACAAAATCCCACGTTTACGTAACATAATCTGATGAAATTTATCATGCAATAAGATAACCTAGCTACGTCCATGTAAAACGGTAACCATTTATTTACTAAGATTGTCAATCTGCAAAAACCGTAAAGGATTAACTTTCAGTCAGTATTATAAATGCAGTATTTTCCAAGTTTAACATACGAATGCTTCGAGTTCGAATAAAAAATCCATTGCTTTATTCTACGATGGTTTATTTAAGTATGAAAATGTAATTTATCATCCAGCTACAGCGTAAAGTCATTATACTTTTTTTTTAAACGATTAAATATGTTCATCACAAAAGTTGTTAGACAAGGGGTTGTTCGCTATTTGTGTGTTTCCGGTTAATTCGTATTCGAGTCACACTCAACCTCATAAACTAGATTAAAACCGCGATACATTTGACGTTTGAATCGTTCCTTGAAGCACAATCTTTCCGGAGAAATTGTAGAAAAGGATTTTCTTCCCCCGTATGTCGAGCAACATTTGATTAAAACTGCGCACACTTTGAACACGATCGTTATGCGGGTGTTTCTGGGAGCTCAAGATGAACATTTTCTATGATTTTTCATCGAAGTTTCAAAGTACATGACACCTTATCGACAGAATTCGTTGTTTCGTGTCGAATTGAACACCGTATCACTTCCTTAAGTATCGATGATACAGTAGCTACATGGATATAGCAAGGTCGTAAATCATCGAGACGGCATTCATTGCCGTACGACTACTACATTCATTCATCGCGATATAATTTATATAAAAAAGTATAATTATCAACGAGTCATCTTCATCGGCGACATTTACGACCGCGCTATATCTTCGCGACTACTGTACGTGCCACTTTTATAAAACCATTCGAATTAGAATCAGTGTGGTAGCAAACATGATTATTTATCGTTTGATGTAAATTACGTATTTTTGAATGTTCAGATATTAAGGTTCTGTAAATAATACTTTCACAAACGGTTCGCACACTTCCTTTTATCACGTGCATTCGCCCTGTTGATAAGGTATTACGTAGATTTCCGTTTTCGACAAACGCATCCGAGGATGCGACTTTTGGGAATCGAGAATAGAACGTTTTTAACAAATTTTATACTTCTCATAGGACCGACTGCAGAAAACGAGAATTCGATGATGATGAAAGAAGGCGAGCCCTTCTGTTAGGCTTGGATGCTTCCGATCGTGAAGATATTGCGCGAAATGCCGAGGAATTAAGTAGACCAATCAAAGCTCACTAAAAGTATTAAACATAGGAGAACAATTGAATCGCATGTACTGTGTGCATCCGGCAAGTTGGCAGATGAATCGATAGTTCAGTATCACATTTAATTGTCAACTTATCGAATGCACGCATTACACATCATACGGTACATCCCATTTTGACCTAACACCGGTTCGATTAGCCCTCGGACAGTATAAGTAATAACATGGAAATTAGTGTGTCAACGAGAAAATCGTTATTACGTAAAGACTATTGGTAGTTTATAATGACCTGAGTTAATAGATTTCAATTTTAGCATTTGGTAACGTGCTTGAACCCAATTGTGTAATAATACAGGCATGAACGAAATGGCGAGCTCTGCAACTGTTAGCCTATCAAACACGTTACAATGTATCTTCTTCCTTTTGTTGTAGCCATTTTACTTAATATTTTAATAACAAAATCGTTATAGAATAGTTGAAAAATTATTTTAACACCTTTACAGGTATTATCCCTGGATCGAACTCGTCAATAATACATTTAATTCGTTTTTTACAAGTTATTTTATTCGATATTTGAATAGTAACATTACAAATGTGTAGATCTACCGCCTGTGATCCTGTGTTATGTGGGTCCTGAATGACATTGTATCGTCCGAGGGCTAAATAGCATGAAGCATATAAGCAGCTTTCGATGAATTCACTGTACATTCCTCATTTACATCTTCTACACGTATTTTATTGTGCCAAGTGAACGCGCGACAAGCCTATGAATCGCACAATGACAATAAAGATTGAAGAACAACCGTTTCAACCAGAAAATCAGTCATCGCGAAATCTGCTCTTCTCAATTGTCCCATTGATGTACTGAGAACCAGCGAAACATTTGTAACTGACGGAGGCGACAAATCGAGAATTTTGTGAAAAAGAGAAATAATAGTCGATACATTTGTCGTCTCCAAATCATCACATCGTTCATACTCGTTTTAATCGACACCCGCGTCCCGATCTTCGACCATTCGACACATTTTCACGCGTCACGTAATGAAAGGTAGCTGAAATGTTCTGTAATTGAGAAACATTAGCTAAAAAAAACGTAGGCTAAGAACGAATAAGGATAACGATACGATTAACATTATTAATTCTAGCAAAAACGAATGTACTATATAGCAATAGAGCTATTCGAACGAGAAGATTAACAGACCGAGAGAAACGTAACGGATAGAATAATCGAGTATCGATTACTATCGTTAGATACAACTACCATGTATATCGTTTGTTAAATATGTACCTATGAATTATCGGCGACCGTCGTTCTTAAGACTACACAGATGTAAGAACGAGATTCTTGTTGCTTGGTTTTGTAATCATGCTTGACGAAAGCATTTGAAAAATAAAACTTGTTGTCGTAGAAATTCTCATCCGTTCATTTCAAACTACCTCCTGCTAATCGCCCGATAACTGCTCGCCTGCTAACTGCTCGCTCTCTAATTGTCCGCTGTCTGTTCATGCGCTCTCTAACCGCCCGCCTTCTAACTGTCTGCTCCCAACCAGCCACTTTCTAACTCGCTCGATAATTTACATGTTCAATATTCAAAACTGTAATTAATTCAAATTACAAATTAAATGGAAATAAAAATGTGACATGTGAGGAAATAAAATGTATTGGAATAGACGTACGGTATTGAATATCGGTTTTATTTTTTTCTCGTTGAAAAAGATTTATAAACATAAAATGAACATCTTCATGAAATCATTGTCGATGATAGTACAGGTTTGAAAATACTTTCTCTCTTCTTCGTACGTTTTCATTTTCTTCCCTTTACTATTGAATGATATTTAACAAATTTCGGGCCTAAAAAAATCTTTTCACGATTTTCCGCCAAAACCTCCCATTAGATTTCCGAGCCCGCCAGCTGTACCCTGTTGAAGCTGTTTCATTATATTTTGCAATCCTGGCATACCACCTAAAAGGTATTAAGTAAATAAATACTTTGTTTTATTTTATACAATTCATCGACGGTGTGGACTTTACCAAATGTTTACACTAAGAGATGCTAATCCTTAAGTAAATAATTGAATGTTTTCATTAACGATTAAGTTATTTACATTGTTAATTGTACGTTTGAAAAAAGTTGCACAACAGATAAACTACCGTTCTAGTGAAAAAATTATTTATGTAAAATATTACTTACCCATTTGATGCAGGACTCTTGGATCCATCATCTTTGCCATTTGATGATTTAATTTTGCCATCTGTGTTGAATTTACATTCTTCGACATGTCTCCAGCTTTAAATAACCCTTTAATGCCACCCATTTTTTTCACCACAGCTGCGAATTTCGTATACTGTGTAATTAAATCTTTCACTTCTTTTTCAGTTACCCCAGATCCTTGTGCTACTCTTATTATTCTACCCGGCTGTTTACTGAACAATTTTGCTCCATCCCTATTGTCCAGTTCTAAAAGAAATTATTTAAACTTTTTCGTTTCACATTTTTTCAAATTATAAATTGCAACAACTTATTAGCGAAAATTAGTTACCGAACTTTCTAATTTACAAGCATTAAAATTTTTAGAATGAGAAACATTTATTTAAATAGAAAGGAAAAATTACCTGAGTCATTCATGCTGTCCATTATGGTCATTAATCGTTTTAATCTGACCACAGATTCTTGCTCTGTACCTTTCGGCATAAAATCTTGACTAAAACCAGGAATCATTCCCTATTTAAGGAAAGACATTTCATTTACTTAAGCATATAATATTTAATGTCTTCAAACCCAAACAAGAGCTATATTAAGAGCTATATTAAAAAACAAATTGCATTTACACAATTATTCATAATTTACCATTATTTGAGAAAATGGTCCCATTTTCATAATGTTCTGAAACTGCTCGTACATATCACGCAAGGTAAACTGTCCGTGCTTGATTTTCTCTAATAGTTCTTCATTATCATCGAGGTTCAATTCATTTACCTTATCTATAAGCCCTTCTATATCACCCATACCCAATAATTTACTAATAAAAGGTTTTGTTTTAAATGGTTCTAAGTCATCTATGTGCTCTCCTGTACCTACAAAGATTACTGGACTTTGTGTCGCAGCAACCCTATAGAAATATATTTACATTACATACTTATGTCTGTTGTATTACGTTGACTTACATTATATCTTTTACAAAAATTGAAAGGGGACGTTAGAAAACATGAAACTTACGCCGAGAGGGCACCACCACCTTTCGCATGTCCATCGAGTTTTGTAATTATAATTGAACCAACATTTACACGTTCTTTAAAAGCTTTTGCTTGAGCTTCGCAAGCTTGACCTATTGTTGCATCCATTACGAAAATTATATTGTCCGGTTGCTGCGAAAAATTTGCATTTTATACATTTCACATGAAACATATGTTAAAGATTTCATATGTATTTTAACTTTTATTTGAAAAGATTAATGTATGAATTATACTACAAATTCATTTTAATAGAATTTATATTAATAACTTTAATTCGTTAAAATATTCACTGTATGTACATAATACCAAATCAAATATTGCTAAATTATTTTCTGTAGAATATGATATTAATTGTTATGTTACTTACAATTGCATTAGCGACTTGAAGCATTTCTTCAAACAAAGATTCTTCTTGCTTGTGCCGACCACTGGTATCAACAATAATAATTTCATAACCTTCTTTTTTAAACATTTCTACACCATCCTGTGCTATTGCTACTGGATCTACCTCTGTATAGCTTGATGAACAAATTGTTTCATTTTCATTAATTTATTGTAATACTATTAATTTATATAAGTATTCAATACAAAATCAGAAAAACCTACACACAAATAATCTATAAACACAAATTTTTACTTACCTTCCATAAAATGGAATTCGTGCTTTTGTTGCATTTTGTTTAATCTGATCATATGCACCTGCACGGAAAGTATCAGCACAAACTAAACAAGCTTTCCAATTCTTTTTTAAATAATGATAAGCAAGTTTAGTACAAGTAGTAGTTTTTCCTGAACCTTGCAAACCGACAAACATAATTATATTGGAACGTCCTTTTATTGGCTGATAAGCTTTTACTCCAGGATCAATCAACTACAATACAAATTCAGAATACCGTACTAAAAAATGTTATATATAAACACGTGCATAGATTCAAAGATATATAAAACAAAAAACATTGGTTCAAAAATGCTTTTGTGTTTTTTGCAGCAAGTAAATTTTGGCACATTGCAATTAATCAGTTAAAATCATATTAATAGATCATACCAAAAAAAATTTTTAACTTACCTTTACAAGCTCTTTAAAGACAGCACTTTGTATCATCCTCCTTTTATTAAGTCCGCCAGCCATATCATCAAAATCAATAACAAGACGTACATTTTCCCTCAGTTTTTTAACAAGTCTAATATTAACATCTGCTTCAAGTAATGCTGCACATATTTCTTTCAGCATAGAATTTAAAACCTATAAATGAATACAAATGCAATTATACAGCAGCAACCTATATTTTCTTGTGTTTTCTTCATAACATATTTGTTTTGTTCTAACTTAATTAGAATAAGTACTTATTACATTTATTTATTATAAAATCAACTTCATTACTCATTATACATTTAAATGAACTTACTATCAAAAAGAATATATATTGATGAATATATAGAAACAGACATTATAAATATCTGATTACAACTTCTTATAATTATTAATGATCATAAAACCATATTTTTAATACTGTTGTCATAAAATATTTGCATTATATAATTATGATTTTATATCTAAATATACAATGTGACATAATATAATGGGAGCATTCAAATATTGCTATATTTTAAACATACATATAATTAATAATCAATTATCAGTATTTTAATTTTTTAATGAATTTGATATCATGTAAATAGAAATTAAGTAAATGAAGGAATAATTTTATTCAAGATACAGAAATAATATTGAAAATTAAGAAATCTAAGAGTGTTATATATAACATAAAATAACATATGTTACAAGTTGAAATACTTGTCAAAATTTTAAGGTTATGTGTGAAAAGAAATGCATACCTCTTCATTAATTACGGTCGCATTACTAAGTGACCGTAATGCAGATGTTATTTTACGACCTAAATCTGCGAGAACCATTTTGTTCTCACTTATTTCCACTCAAAGGAAATGAAAAATTAAATACACACAGTCGTTATCCAAATATTTTTACCGTACTGTAATGACACATTCGGGTTTCAGTGTAAAACTGAACTTAATATTTATACTTATTTATTCAAAATTTAAAACTTGTTGTTATTAATTACTGTATTACTTTTTTGGAAGATACTTGACATTAGTATGTTTTGTCTTTGACACACTACATAAACTGTAAAAAGATAAAAAGTATAGGTTTTGTTATGGTTAGGTTAGGCCATTGATAACAAACAAGAAAGAGATCATTAACGTCATTGTATTTATAGCTTAATTCAGTATTTACGTCAAATTTTAGTCAGGCTTTATAAAAATATACGGTAATATTAGTAATGAAATTTACTTAAATGTGAAATTTTTCTGTTTATTATTCTTTACTATGACTTAAAAATACTTAATTACTTGAGTATCAGCTAATAGTTTTTTGATAATGACATTATTGGCTTATAAATAAGTAATTAAATAATCATTAGCTTTTAAGAACTTTATTACTAGAATGAACTGTTGGAACTACAATATAAAGTCTATTTTCAATACTTTCGAGTCATCTACTTAGAAATAATATTTAACTAATAATAAAGATGCTTAATTTCATTATGACTTTTAACTACAAACTGCATAGTGAATTATGATTATGAAATAGACCATTCATCTTTCAATATCCAGATTTATTGTATATGTATAGCTCGTACTTTTTAATTCAGCTCTTTCCACCATTTCTATTTTTGTGTTGGTCTTATACAAACTTAAAACAGCAAAAATATAAATCCCTGCACGTAGTTTTACACCATTATGTTACAGAGTTAATGGCCATCCTGAAAACACTTGGATGCACAAATGTACAAATTTTAATAAAATAGTAGAATGGAACATGAGTTTTTATACTTCTCTGACTTTAAAAAATAGGTAAATTTATTTACTTCAAAATGAAAAGGAAACAAATTATACCATTCACCATTCAATTACATCAAATAAAAAAACCACTGATCAATATTCATTTGTATAAAAAATGTATTATTCTTTTGTCTTATAAGGTACATAGAGTTCAATGGGTATTAAGAACAAAAGTTTGTATATTTAATATGAAATTTATTTTTAATAGAAAATTAAGGTATACAGATGTATAACTTAAATCAGTCTCTTCATATTATTTATAACACCAGTAAAAATAGTTGTGTAATATAGAAAAATCCACAATTTGTAAGGTTTCATGATTCAATGATTTTTCTAACATTAGATGTTAATACATTTTTACATAAAAAATGTATTTTATCCTGAGAACTTTCTTCCTGCAGCAACAAATGAAAAGGGTTTATATGAACATATTTACATTTACGCAACTCACTTTATGCAATGTAATTACTGTTCTACAAAACTATGAACAAACAGTTGTACATCACTAGTTCTTTCAGTTTTAGTAGTAACTACATTTTGCTGCTGCATATTATCACTGGATAGATGGTTATGTTCACCATCTGTATCAATATTGCCATAATTATTTGATGCATTACAATTTCTAAGTTGATGTTGTTGGGCTGTGTTACTATACACACCCATTTCTAAATTAAATAAAATACTGTTAATATGATGCTGTGCTATTGCAATTTCTCTGCGCTGCCTATTGCAATTTCGCAATGTACAAGCAATGTACTCTCCAAAAGTTGAGAATTCATCACGGTTTGATGTAGTTAGACATTTTGAACATTCCAATATCTGTGTACTATCAACATTGTTCCCATTCTGCTGTACTTCTTGTCTACCATATTCTGGTATAGGCATGATATAATTTTCCATATCATTTCCACTTTCTACTTGTCCTGTGTCTTCTGTTTTTTCAATTTCATTATTATTGCTACTTACCTATAGAAAAAAAAAATATTATACTACAACCTCTAAATATAACTACTAACCATTTAAACAGACAGTTAGTTTATGAAAAATAATACAATAAATGAGTAATATTTACTTACTTTAATTTCACTCTCTATAATATCTGTATTTCGGACGCACTTCGTTTCGCATTTTCGTGATAAAAACATTAATGGCTCATATCCAAACCAATTTGATTTTTTGTGTACGATGTTATTCCGTTTTGCATTAAATAATTTTCGTCGTTCACGATAAAATTGTGTTTTCATACTATGAATTTTTCGTTCCAATTCAGCAGAGGTCACCCCATTCTTCTCAGCCAAAATATTTACCGTCTCTCTCTTCTTTGCTCGATTTTTAAACTGTTCGGATCTTCTATCCCATAAACATGGTGCGTGATGCACGTCCTCGATCAATTGCAACGTCTTCTGTACGGTCCACATACTTTTCATCGATAAATGCAATCTATTCAATACTGTATCTGCAATCGAACTAACCGTAACCATTGTTTATGAAAAAATACCCTTGCACTTGGCGATTTGTTTTTTTGTAAAATTGTTTTATACATTTATAACCTAGAAGCTCACAGATAGAAGCGTTTCCTTACCAGAAACTAAACTCTCTTGCGTCTTTTTCAAGATTTCTGAGTTGCACACTTTGTACATACGATTATAAGTCTGGCTTCGGTGGAGAAAATGGTAGTTACGAGAAGCAGCTCCTTACACTCGTAGTAACATTCGGCATTGACACGTATTATGCCCAATTTACAATAGCTGTACCCGAAATTGATAAATATGAAGTGCCGTAACGATGCAATATGTAAATAAGGTATGGCAGACAACAGTTCACTGTAAAACAATTAAGTAAAACAGTTGAAAGCATTTTGAATACTTGATTCTTATGTGTGTTCTCAAACATGCATTTTCGCGCGCTTTCTCTGAAAACGATATCACAAGCACCGTCTAGCAATCAAGTATCGAACTATCGAAATAAAAAATTCCGATTTTTCAGAAAATAGAGTATTTTTAAGTTTTGTTGACATACGCAAATTGTTCTGCAGGCACTGTAAAGTTCAATAAATATTTTGTCATGGTCGGCGAAGCGCTATATTTGAAAATTTTAACAACTGCATTTTATAGCCTCAAAATCCGTAGTCATCAATCGATATAAGGGAATTAAAGGAACTAGTTTTTGAATACAATTTTTGCATTTACTGGTTTTTTCGACTTGTTAGCACTTTGAAAAAATTTAAAGACTATTAATGTTGTTTCTCAAAGCATTTTAACATATATTACATTATCGCTGAAGAAATCAATATTACTTGAAACAGTCAAAAATGTAATGAAACACCTGTAACTTAACTAGGATTGACCCAAATTTCGTTCATATAGGTTGGTACCTACGTTAACCCTTTGGCCTAGAATGACGAGTCAGACTCGTGATAAAAAACTTAGGCCAAAAGTAATAAGCACGAGTGAGACTCGTGATACTTAGATTAGACCAAACGTAAACAGTATGAGTCTGGCTCGTGGTACTTTGTTCGGGACAAACGTTAATAACACGAGTCAGACTCGTGCTTCAATTGTTCTGGATATCTTTTAACTTTAGTTACGTGCAATTCATTGTCACGTTCACACACTAAAGTTATTATTCCCTAAACGAAATAAACAACCCTTATGCCTATCATGCCAGTAAAAAGAAAATCTAATATTGATGATAGTAGTGACGAGTGTGTTATTATTGCGGATAGTGATTCGGTAGATTCTTCTAATGATGATAGTGATGGTAGCGATATAATGTTTCCTCTACGAAAACGTCCAAAAAAATTAATAATTGAGGATGACACAGATGATGAAAACAGTATAAATCATCAATTATCCAAACAATGGATTTGGAGAGAAGAAAATAACAAGCCAAAAATTTGGGAGTATATGCAAACTCCTGGCATAAAAGTAGCAATTTTAGATCAATTAGGTAGAAGTAATAAAGAGTTAGACTTTTTTGATATAATGTTTGACAATGTGTTTTGGGATAATATTGTCAATGGAACAAATTGGTATGCAGAACAAACAATAACCCAAGAGAATGAAAAAAAGAAATTGGATCAAACGTGGGTCCCTGTAAATTGTGATGAAATTAAAATATATTTTGCATTATGCATAATAATGGCTCAAGTGAAGAAACCAAAAATTCAGATGAACTGGTCTAAAAGGGCCATTATAGAAACACCGATATTTAGAAACACTATGCCACTGAAAAGATTTTCACAAATCACTAGGTTTTTTCATTTTGTAAATAATAATCCGACTGACAAGATGGATAAATTGCGTAAAGTCAAACCTGTGATAAAATATTTTAATAAAAAATTCAAAGAAGTGTATGTACTGGAAGAGAACATCGCAATCAATGAATCGTTAATGAAATTTAAGGGCCGTATGTCTTATAAACAATTTAATCCTTCGAAAAGGCAGAGATTAGGGGTAAAATTTTATAAATTGTGCGAGTCAACATCAGGCTATTGCTACAATTTTAAAATATATTCAGGTGACGATAAAACAAATCTTGATTACAGTGCAGCTGAAAATATTGTCATGGAATTATCAAAACCAATACTATGTAAAGGACATACATTATATATAGATAATTGGTATTCCTCCCCAAAACTGTTTTTAACTTTAGTTGAACATGGAACAAATGTTGTTGGAATGGTACGTTTCAATAGAAAAAATATGCCGGGTGATTTTGTTAAAGCCAAATTAAAAAAAGGGGAATGCAGAATGAGAAGCTGCAATGGCATACTAGCATTGAAATGGAAGGATAAACGAGATATCCATATTATTTCTACAAAGCACGAAACTGTAGAAATGACTGAACAAAGTGGAAGTCAACTAAATCCTACTTTGAAGCCGAAATGTGTTGTTGATTACAATAGAGGGATGATTGGTATTGATCGCCAAGATCAGATATTAGCATGCTTCCCTGTTATGAGAAAATACTTGAAAGGGTACAGAAAAATCTTTTTTTACATATTTGATATGGCATTTTTTAATTCATATATTCTGTACAACAAAACCAACATAGAAAAGAAACAAAATTACACAGAGTATAGACTTCAAATAGCCGAAGCATTATTACAGAATGTACCGTTACAAGATTATAAAAGACGAGGACAATTATCGACTGGAGATATACCAATGAGACTACATGCACAACATTGGGCACATTTTCCAAAACATATAGATTCCACGCAATTCAAAAAAAATCCAACAAGAGCTTGTAAAGTATGTAAAAAACATAAGCAACGTAGTGAGACAACATGGGAGTGTAAAAGATGTCAAGTTGCATTACATGTACCTAATTGTTTCGAAAGATATCACACAGTTGATGATTACTAATTATGTACAAGTTTTCTCAGAACATTATCAATGTACTCTTTTGATTACTAATTTACAATTGTTTACGATTATTAATTTTGTACGAGTTTTTAATTTACAATATTAATTTACAATTTTCTAATGATAGATTATCAGCTTTCAAATAATAAATCATTTTTGTTCGCTGATGAATCGATTATAATTACTTTCCAAACATTTCAAAAGTATTAATTGTGCCCAAACGTATTTACTATTTCACAATTTCGTTAGTTGCGCCGAAATGTGCAAGTCATAAGACGCATACATTTGGTGCAAATTAGAGCACACGGTAAAACAGCTCAATGGTTCGACGCGTGACCGCCTTACTTGAGTATTATGACCCGAGCAATCAGGAATTACATAGCGGATAGGCTAAGGGGTTAAGTAACTGACAATCGCGCTTCTAATTAAAAGAAACGCGGCACGTGAACGAGCTCGCTAGAAAATCTACTACAAAAACAGTACAGCTAGTGGTATCTGACGGTCAAATAGTAGAACTATTTTACTAGTTTCGTCAACTAGCAGTAGATGACAAATTGTATTGTTTTCAACCGGTTCAAATAATATTAATATTTTTGGCTCAATACGTCAATATACGATAAATCGAAAAAGATTGATTTTATTTGGTATTTTTATTTAATATTAGTATTATATACATTTTCTTTGGTTGGTTCGTCAAATGTGGTTAATACAATTCTTTTCTGTAGGTATTTTAACACGGATAAATATACGCAGATATAACGCTATTATATTTGACAAGAATATAGCGAATATATTTCGTAATATTTATTATTTGAGTGGAAACGAAAAATTGGTAAAAAGAAATAGTTAATTTATATATGGATAATATTTTGGATCATCATCTGTTTTCGAACGAGCTTTCTCTATCACCTGAACAGTTATTATGTTGCACCTTTTACGAGACGAGTTAAGTACAGCTCCGCAATACGTTCTAAGACTGAAATAATATCCTAATTCAACGGAAGTTAGCAACGAATATCCTAAAAAGAGGCTCGCAATACCTCCAAACGATACAATTAAGTCTAAATATCCAAAACGCATTTCCCTTCTGTAAAGAGCTGCCGGCCAGTTTCTCAACATAATTTTGGTCATGTCATTAGCCGATTTCGCTATACTCCGTACAGTGTACGACGTATGATTACAGGGAAGCCAACAATTACAATGTCTCGTATGGAAGTAATGGTCATTTAAACACGAATACATCGATAATGAACATTCCTTCTTATCGGCATATGATAAGAACCACGGTAAACAATGACAGCGTTTAAATAGTAGATCGATTAAACAATTGATCTCGCATTCATTTACATTTATACCTTCGTTCTTGTAATAGCACTCCCGTTGAGAAAGAGTCAAATAACGAATGTCAGATGTCGTGTACGTTATGTCGGCAATAAATTCGATATGTGCTGGATAATAAGCTTCTATTATTCGTCTTTCACCTGGTTGCGGGCTTGGTGAGTCGTACGTAGTAAAATATAATCTGCAATTTAATACATTTTTAGAAGTGACCCAGTCTTCACTTCGCCACATTCATCTTCCTCATTTTATGTCGACAACAGTGCACGAAATTGTTGCGAAGTAAGGATAATTATTTTGTACGAATTTCACTTTAAGATGTGCACGTAATTTTTCTTAGTCACCATTTCCTTAGAAATTATACTCGTCGACATAAGTATACTTTACAAGCAAGCATTACAAATATTATTTACCGACAATTATTGACAGTATCGACAAATGCAACCATTTATCCCTATCCACAGATATAAGAAATCATATATATCGACAATTACCAACCTACATCATTAAGAAACTATTCGAAGTATAAATAATCGATTATCAGTGACTTAAAAGCTTTTTAGACATAAGAATGACTGATTTATAGTGGGAGAGGAAGATCACAAAGTTTTCTCCTTAAATACTTGAAGCTATGTTGTTCGTTGATTATATTATGATTGTTATACTCAGTATAAATTTATCTAAATATAAATTAGTACATACTAACGTAAAAAATGAGACATACAGCTACATTACCTCCAAGGGGAGCTAAAGTTTGAAGTTTTGAATTCGAGACTCCATGAAAGATCTGTAATTTTGAGGGGTTCGATAGTGTTGAGTACACAACATGCACCCACAGCAACGATCGCTGTTGTAAATAATTCGTCACATGGTATTTTCTTGTTTCTATAAGAAACATTCATTCGTTTCACTTGCAGTCTCGATAAATTATTCTTGCATTCTATAGTAAAAGCTATTCTTACTTGTATGCACAATTGCTAATCAAACTATTGCAACTGGGGCTCATGTTTTCGAAATTACTACGGAAATTGTTCTTCTTACTATATACAGATTCGAATGATTCGAAATTAATGGCGGTACCCCAAGTCCAATTGTATACTTGTTCGTATATATCCATTTCATTCTAACACAAAAGCAAAGTAAATTCTTAATGCTAGATAACTGAAAATGATTAGGTAATTTGCATACAGTAGTATCAGTTAACCGTTTATAATTAACTAATAATTATTACTATTATGTTGAACATATAAGTAAGGTCATTTTAATGCGTATATAATTAGAAACCGATATTATTTTAGTTTTGGTAAATTTTAATTTGGGCACTTACTTTTGGTAAATTTAAATGATTCAGATGATTCCAATCGAAGCAAATGAAAACTTTAGGAAATTCTATACTGATGTGATCCGTCATTGTGTCCAATCCTGTTATGGTTGGTTCTGTTTCGAATTTGTCCAAAATTATCACGATTATGGCGATTACAGCCATAATGGACGCCATCGTCAAAACAAACCACATCACCCTGTGCAAACGCAGTTTCCTTTTTATGTCACAATATTAGTATCGACAGAAAACATTTTTCTCCATCGATCAAGATAATCAAATTTTTATACTTAATTGAAAAGATACCTTTCCCATTTAGGCCGCGTTTGATCCGCGAAATACGGGACACCGTGCAATGTGTTCTCCAAAAGGTATTCCTTTGATCGATATTTCAAACTGAAACGCAATTCTCTCGCAGTTGGTTTGTAATTATACTTCATATTGCAAATAAATTTGATCGCGTACAACTGCCGTGATTTTGTAAACCTAACTGCGGTTTAAGCGGAAAAATCGATTTTAATTTCTGGAATCGCATGTCAGGCTCACACGTATATTATTCATGTTATGCATTCGATTAATTTATCTACACCTAATCTCTTATTTTCCATCAATCGTCAGTCCAGTTGGCATTAAACGTACTTAAAAACTTTAGACACAGATTCCTATCTGCTTTCGGAAAATTACGTGCCAATTTTACTAAGTTTTATTACTCTTGCGTTTCTCTATAATTTGATCAAGTTTGAAGCAAATCAACGAGCACAATGTAGTGTGGTATATCATGAAATACACATTTAGAAAGGTAATTAAAGTCCATTACTCTTCTACAGTATATTTCTAATAATTATATTCCGGATAAGGATTAACCCCTTGCCTTATAATATCGTCTTCCACACGTGACGCACGTAACTATGTTACAATGCAACTTTGGCTCATATTTTCACCATGATTCAAATTCGAGCTGCATTTTAATTGCAGCCAGTTCACCAACGACTGGCATATACAAAATATCCCTGACATTTGAGTAATCTGTCTCAACATTACAACGATAATTAAGTCGCCCTGTCTGACGCACTTGCCGATAAAATCATAAGTGAAGGGGTTAACATACCAATGTCAAGCGTTCTGTATCAAGAACATCGATAAAATCTTTATTTGACTTCTCATCAAGGTCTAACCGTTCAAATTTGCATGACTTACACGCTATTTATAGTGATCGAAATCGTGGTTAACTTTAGTCTCGAAATTCCGATTGTTATTTTTATTTGAAGCACTTTCAAGTCTCGCGAAAATCGCCGAGTTCGATGAAAAGCTTTTGCGTTTCCTTCGCCGGAAGAAACGAAAATAGCGCGTATTGTTCGTCGTTCGTTGAAAACGCGAGTGAAAGCGCCGTTTGCAGGAAACTATCGATTACTATCGGCTCGTTCGAATATTGTATTTCGAATGCGCGTTTTTCCAGTTGCGACTCGTCTTTTCGGGATCGTCCAACGTATATAGAAACACAAACACTCCTCATCTTTGTGCCAGCTTCTTTATTATTTTAGACTACCCCTCTTACGACCACCATCTGCATGCATACCTACATCGTTCCGGTCTTTGACTGTGCCCGAGAAAATTGACGATCGAGTTAAGCGGGTGTAAACTACCCTCTTGATGTCTCCATATCTGATTTCGTTTAAGAGGACCCACCACCAACGACGTGCATCGTTCAAGCGGATTTTTTTACCTTCGAATAACGAATTTAGAGAAGGCTAAAAATATTGCAGTATTTGTTGAACCGGCCATAAAGATGATTGTTTTTGTCGGTGAAAAATATTTATTCAATTTACGTGTATACACTTTAGGTTTCTTCAACAAATGCTCGCACGACTCTGAAACTTATTAAAAACAGTGGTTTGGAGTATTAAACGGATATTATGGAATATTTAAACAAATGGAGACTTTTGTTCGTTGATAAGTGATTAAATAGGAGAGACAGAGAATGATTTTATTATTATTATTATTTTAGCGAAGATAAAAACGTTTAAACTTGAAAGTGATGTGTAGGTGAGGATGTGGAAATTTTATTGTGTTAAAATATTAACTTATTTTGTAAATAGAAAAATAAATATTTTTGAGAATTAATTGTTGTTTAAAAATTTGGGAGTACAGAAAGTTTTATTTATTAATGATTTACTTTCTAAATGGAGTATAGAAATAAGTATTACTTAAAATTAATTTGCAGTTATAAAGCCTTAGCACTAAATGATCAGAAAGATCACTTCGATTTGTGAAATTTCGTGTTAAAAATATTCTTTCAAATAATGATTCAGATTCTGGAAGAACGTGTGTAGTTATAGAAGGTCAGTGATGATTTCACGACGATCAATGAAAATTCTTCTCATACATTGAAAAAATAATTAATTTGTTGTATAATAAAATTGTAGTTATATACATTAAAGTAATCGAATTTCTTAAAAAAAAAAAAAAAAAAAAACACTTTTTTGATCCAAACCAATATTTTTACTATTTACATAAGCGGCATTATTTCATTACAACGTATTAGCAATAAGATTAGGTTTGGTTTGTAGTTAGGATAGGTACGTAATAATTCCTTCATAATTACTTTGAAAACTGCCGGCATTTCTTTTAATCGTTACATTGGAGCGGTTATTTATGCAACGGATATTAATGCGAGTGTGAATACTTTTCACAGGAAGTAAACCAGTTGTAACAAATGTCCGTGATGAATGTTCGAATGAATGACATGGCCGCTTTTCGCAGATTTCTATTTATATCTTTCACACTCAAAAGCGACGCAGAATATTTCCCTTAATTAAGAATGCATAACATATAAATACTTAAATGTCTCATGCACAAATACCTAAATATTTAATGCATAAATACATAAATGCTTAAATTCCTGAGTCCCTAAATCTCTAAATTTGCAAGTTTGTAAATTTATAAATTGCTACATATACAAATTGTCATATTTCTAAATTATCAAATTATCAAATTATCAAATTAACCAAATTGACCACATTCCCAAATTCCCAAATTCCCAAATTCCTAAATTCCTAAATTCCCAAATTCCCAAATTCCCAAATTCCCAAATTCCCAAATTCCTAAATTCTTAAATTCCCAAATTCCTAAATTCTTAAATTCCCAAATTCCCGAATTCCCAATTTCCCAAATAAAATTCCCAAATTACTAAATTAGCAAAATTTAAAAATTCCCAAATTACAAAAGTAACCAAATTCCCAAATTCCCAAATTCCCAAATTCCCAAATTCCCAAATTCCCAAATTCCCAAATTCCCAAATTCCCAAATTCTCAAATTCTCAAATTCCTAAATTCCTAAATTCCCAAATTACAAAAGTACCCAAATTAACAATGTCCCAAATTTCCAAATTCCCAAATACCCAAATTAATAAATTCCCAATAAAAATTATCAAATTAAAGAATTCCCAAATGAAATTACCCAAGTAACCAAATTAATGAATTCCCAAATTCCCAAATTCCCAAATTACCAATGTCAGCATCGAATAGGACTATTGGAATTCCCAAACGAAACAATAACAATTGCCCAAAAGCGTGCACAAAAGAAAAGAAACGGTAGGAAAAATAAAATAGGGAATCCCTTTTGTTGGGGCCCGTTTGACGCACGGCCGAGAAAATACTTAGAAGAAAAAGAAGCAGGCGCTATTCCTGCTTCCAGGTGTGAGCCTGTAACGCCAGTGTAAATATACAACACTTACGCTATTCTTACGGAACCTCTTCGGAAACTATTAACGTATTCCCATCCTGCTTCCCCCGTCGGTCATTTTTTTCGTTCCGACCCATTTCTCTTTCTACTGGAGCATGTTGGTCCTTTGAACTCATTTAAGTGGCACGTGTTAAGGAACTCAATCAGGTAGCTGTTTGCTTGAACGACCGTCAATGTGAACGTCGTTTCATTGCTGAACATACCAGGGAGACGACACGATCTGCATTTGTTCGTTTGCATGTTTATTTGTTCGTACCACCTTACAGACCGCAATTTTGACTTGAAACTTTGAGGGTAGACCCACGAGACACCATAAATTTGCTGTATAGCTTTTGACGACGATCTGACGACAGGTTCTGTCGTCATCGACGTCGATTCTCGTAAAATCCATAAGTAATCGTGTTTTTGTATAGTTTTAGATAATTTAACTCATAACTTCTACTGAAACCACGTTGAAAGCTTTATAATTCGACGTTGACAACCCTTTATCGTCGTGGAGTCAACAATAATCGTGTTTTTGTATCGTTTTCGATAGTTTCAGACACGTTCAATCGTTCGGAAAGACTTTAAATGCCTACATCTCATTCTTATTCTACGTACAATATGTTTGCTGTAGGTACCCTACATTTTAAATACACATTAGAATTCGCTCGACGCAACTGGTCTGTAGACATGCTAGTTGGTAATCATTGGACATAGATTTGTATGACATGTGTGGAGCCTATTTTGTGATCTATTTCACGTATGAGACTCTGCTCTGTGTCAAATGGGTGCAGTGCACATTGTGGATTATTTTATATTTTTGTAGACTCTGTTCTGTGTGAAATTCTACATAAATGAGTTTGGACGATGTTTTGCAACACTTTATTCGAAAATAATTACTTTTTCATTTTCAGGTTTTCGAATGTTAAGATTTTTGAACATGTTTCTGGTGTTTCAATATGATAGCATGTTTCTTGCAAAAACTGTACTTTCGCTGACTACACGTATTAAAATCGATGGAACAATTAGTTTGTTTCGTTGCTGGGTTCCGATGTTACTAATCACTTTCCTGAACGAAGGTCAAGAATTTCAAATAAATAATCTTTTCCGTTTATCTATCGCAAACATTACGAATCTTCTTCCCTATGCTACATAAAACTACCGATTACTTCAATTTTCCTCGATGATTCATAAATATATGTATTGTCTCTGCCGATTGTAACATATTGTCGCCGCAAATGAAATTCTTAGAAAAATTCAAGTACTATTTTTAAATAAACAAGTAATAATTTTTGGAAATGGTTTTTTTGTATTGAAATTTATTTATTACCTGTTACAAATGACGACAGCAATAATCAATTTACTATTAACATTTTTAAATGATAAAGGTATAATGAAAATTATAACTTTTTAAAATCCATAAATGAAGATATAATGCGCGATATCATGTGGTAACTTAAATTAGGGATGTTATGTTACAAAGTCATTTTCTGTAGACAATGAATATTCTCTCCACGAAGTAATATCAAAACTTTGAACAATCATCAAATAAGTTCACTGTTTTCAAACACTGTTCTTCATTAATTAACCTTACTTATTATTTATTAATTTCTGAACTATGTAAACATATTTGAATCAGCTGATTGACATTACTGCGAGATTTAATACCAACGTCTAATTTTACATAATTTTATCGCAACGATATCTGTGATCACTTAAATCGTAGTTAAAAGTCGATCCGATAAAAAATCAATATACCGATAGAAGATTATTTTGAACAATAAGTTAAGATTGTTAATTTAAACATAATTAATACAAGTTTACATTTCTCGGCTCGAGTTTTTAGAGGATTTTTTTACACCATTTTTTTTTTAGAGGGTGAGGACGAAAAGGAAGATTTGTTTGAGCCACCCTAATGGACATGCCTCTACATTAGTCCACTAATAATTAAGCAGAGTATATCGCGATTAATTTGATACACTGGGTGTTCAGAACTGGGCGCCACTCCCCACTATACTCAACCGTTCGTGAATGACTCGACTTTTCAGCTTCTGATCGAGATAAACAAGTCAATCCAAGTCACGACTACTTACACGAACTCTGCCATGAGTGCTTGCGTGCTTGATGATTATTTATCAGCCGTATATACGCGAATATATGTAAAACTTAACATATCACGTGTGCACGTAAAATTCAACATATCGTGTGTACGCTTAAAACGTACGTCTTCGTTCTATCTCATGTTTTGCTTCGAAAATTGTTACATAAACGGAGAAAGGAAATATTGTGCTATTTATAATTAGAGCGTAATTAGGTGTACTGCGAAGTAAAATACTTGTAAATGATAAGGAAAATCGGAAATTGTACATTTCAGTGCTTGTTTAAAATTAATTTCATTTTCGTATGAAAATTGTGTAATTCATTTGTTATTTAAAGCTGATTTTATGTCGTTATTTTTACTTTTTTTAGGTTCATTCTTTTTAATAAGAATTCGTGGTGTATGAAACGCCAAGAAAATGGGGCTTTTAATTTTTATCGTTTAGTTTAATCGAAATATTGTGTAATACCTATTAATTTTTATTTTGATATTTCAGTAAATTTGAAAATGTGACGATGTCCATTTTAATTGTTTATTCATGCTATAAATGCAATTGACACAAATACCTTTCATTAATATATTTAGTTCGTTTAACATTTTTATTTAATTTATTTAAATAACGAATAATTTGAAGTACAGAATACATTATAAGGGAATGTACGTCTAAATTAAATAATAAACTAAATATTAACGAACTAATTAAACGATAAACTAAATACTAATCACCTAAGTAAGTAAATAACTAAACTGGTTTTAATACTAGCAAACTAGCTAAATACTATACAAAATATTATCTAACTGACTAAATACTGACAATTTAAATACTAACATCAAATAATAAAAAATTAAAATAAATTGTAACTGAATGCTAACAATAGCATGTAATTTATGTATTATATCACAGATTTTAATCAGGATGATTCGTAGCGTTGGCTGCTTCTAATTTAAGATGCTATTTAGATAAACCGTAATAACATTTGTTAATTTACCTGAAATGATACAAAACATATGTATAACAAACATCGTGTCGACGAACTCTTCTAATTAATCATTGTTTTCCTAATTGATCATTGTTTCTCGGCATATCAAATTGATTAGATTTCCAGCTTGCCATATATCTGCCAGTCAATATTGTTGGAGCAGAAAGACAATTCGATTAATATTTATTACGTGTCAGTGATGATAGTAATAACTGAAACAATGGAATCCACAGTTTTGTAAAATTTTATATTCAATTCGAATCGTTAATGATCTTTGTATGCTGAATAAAATGTTTGATTTTATCGATCGAGCGTTTTGATCAATTTATTTCGAACTATTTTCATTAGTATAAAAAAATAACATAAAATTTACTGCATGGATATTTGAAGAGCATAATGTTTTATATTAACACTATACATTGATATACTATGTATTAATGTTAATATGTACATCGACATTATATAGTGAAATTTGAAAAATTTGGAAACTTGATAATTCGATAAGTTGATAATTTGGAGATGGTGAGGAATCATTGAAAATCATTCATAAAGAAATTCTCTCCTTAATGATCCCAAAGACTTAGGAAACTATCAATAAATTAGTCATTTCGCTAATGATTCAAATATGAATTTTCTCATTAATATTTCAAAATTCCTAACAAGTTATCAATAATTGAATTTTCTCACTAACGATCAAAAACTCATAACAAGTCATTGATAAATCAATCACTCCACTAATATCCCACTAATTCCACAAATTCGATGTCCAATTGATCCTCCTACCATGATAAAAAAGTCCTAAGAAATCGTTAATAAATCGGCCTTCTCACAACCGAATCAATAATTCTACGAAATCATTGATAAATCAATCTCTTCAATAATATCCTAGTAATTCTAGAAATTCAATGGTCAATTAATCCTCCTACTGATGATCCAGAAGTCCCACAAAAATTCATTAATACATTAGTCTACTCTCGACTTATTCAATAATTCTAAGAAATCATTGATAAATCAATCTCTTCACTAATATCCTAGTAATTCTAGAAATTCAATGTTCAATTAATCCTTCTACTGATGATCCAAAAGTCCTACAAAAATTCAATAACAAATCAGTCTACTCTCGACTTATTCAATAATTCTAAGAAATCATTGATAAATCAATCTCTTCAATAATATCCTAGTAATTCTAGAAATTCAATGGTCAATTAATCCTCCTACTGATGATCCAAAAGTCCTACAAAAATTCAATAACAAATCAGTCTACTCTCGACTGATTCAATAATTCTAAGAAATCATTGATAAATCAATCTCTTCACTAATATCCTAATTCTACAAACTCAATATCCAATTGACCCTCCTACAGATACTATAATAGTTCCAAAAGAATCGTTAATAAATCAGTCTACTCTCGACTGATTCAATAATTCTAAGAAATCATTGATAAATCAATCTCTTCACTAATATCCTAATTCTACAAACTCAATATCCAATTGATCCTCCTACAGATAATATAATAGTTCCCAAAGAATCGTTAATAAAACAGTCTACTCTCGACTGATTCAATAATTCTAAGAAATCATTGATAAATCAATCTCTTCACTAATATCCTAATTCTACAAACTCAATATCCAATTGATCCTCCTACAGATAATATAATAGTTCCAAAAGAATCGTTAATAAATCAGTCTACTCTCGACTGATTCAATAATTCTAAGAAATCATTGATAAATCAATCTCTTCACTAATATCCTAATTCTACAAACTCAGTGTCCAATCGTTTCTCCTACTCGTGACCCAAAAATCCAACGAAATCGTCAATAAATCAATCTACTCTCGACCGATCAAGAAATTCCAAAAGATCATTGATAAATCGAGTCTCACGATCCAGAAAGTTCAAAACAGGTAGCGATACGATTCAGTAGAAATACTGGAAGCAACCGGCATCCGATAGATCGTCAATAGGCGCCACAAAAATAATATTCAAGGGTGCAGCCATAAGTTGACACGTGTCGTAGATTAAAGCCGAACAAAACAGGCTCTACCCTTAAGTCGACTGAAAAAAGCAATGAGATTACGTGGAAACGTCGGTATTGCTTGTTCGATAGCGTAGGTCGAGTCTCCGATGATGAACCACTCTCGTCCCGCGTAAATCCTTGCTCGAAATGCGTGTGCGTTTCATGAAAACCGTCCTGTGCGCGTGTGTCTTGGTGTGTGGCCGCGTTTCTTTGTGTTCACCAATGCGAGGGAGTTCTCGAAGACGGTCTTTAGTCGTTCTTTAGTTTCGAATAAGCGTCCGTCGAAGATAGAGGATCCTAGTGCCACTTCCTCTTCCGGCTTGCCACGAATTTTTCTCATCGCGGTGTCCCGCGTCGAGCCCCGCCGTCGATCCATTTCGTTCTGTGCGTCGACGAAGAAAACATCAAATGGGAAATTCGTCGATATCCCGCGATCGGGATGATTTGTGCCGCGAATAGATCGAGGAGAAGAAAATCTCTTGTGCTCTCTTACAATGTGAAGTTCATCCGTTCCGCATCGAACTTTCGACGAGATTGACGATGGAGTTTGGAAACGTTGGTGTGTTGCTGACGTTAAAGTGTCGATGGTAAACGGTATTCGCGAACGGGGTGGTTTTCTTGCGTTTTACTCGGTTGGATTGGTGATCGAACGAAGGAGGATGCCGAGAAGAAGAGGCCTCACCTCGGCGGAAACTCGGACTGGTTCGTTTTACATTTTTATCGCGCGTTTCTGGTTGTTTTTTCTTTTTTCAAATGCAATTGGCGAACACGTATCTTTCGCTGCGGAATCATCGAAATTCGATAAACTTCCGCGAGGAGTCGCGAATTTCGTCGCCGACATAACGCGCTAAAAATATTCCATAATTTTAACGGACACGAACGATTAGAACTTGCATAACTTGACTGTATTTCTTGTTTACAAACAACCGACGGCAAATATCGAAACGTTCAAAGGTTGATTTCACTTTTCTGATAAGAGGCTGGTAAATAATATTGCATCTGATAAACGACGCCGTGGCACGAACGGTTGACAATTTCACTGTAATAAGAATTTTTACCGAAATCGAACGATTTCTGTGTAAAATTAATCAATCGGGTACTGAACGGACTTGTTATGCGAAAATATTGCGTAAAAGAAGATAAGAGACAGTTAACGTATCGTTGAAAACAGAAGCAACGTTTCTCTCTGCGAAAACATTGAAAACTGTGAAAATGTAACAACAAAATGGCTGTACAGAGTATTCAAGGGATTGATTTAAATCGAATAATATTTAAATCACGATTTGCCAATATACGAATCGTAATCGTTAGTTTAATGAGCCAGGGAACAGAGTGGCGTTGTGTGGCCATTTCTTGAAAAGATCGCGAAAAGCGAGAGACGCGAAGATGAAATATTATACGTATTCATCCGACGTGAAAATTGTTACAAACACGATAAATATAATAAATTGCAATAAATTAAACGGGTTAGTGATTGCATATAGGTATGATTCATCGTTTGTTTTGGTTTTGAAAATCTCGGAGCGATGTAGAAAGCTTTGGAAGCAGTAATGCTAGTAGTATTTATTATCTTCACTGTTAATTAATCTTGTACTTTATTATTATTATTTAACTGTACATTATTGTTAACAATATTCCCCACCTCTTAATGATTCTGCTTGTTACTATGGTTATTTATACAAATTTTATTTCATATTAGTAACTATAGATCGTTTATATTAACTATTATTGGGATTAATATTACATTATTGTTAGTATTAGGTATTATTAGTATGAACATTATACTATTGTCGATATTAACGTTATATTATTATCGGTATTAACGGTTAGCATTTGTAAAAAGGTATATGCAAATGTTCATTTCTGATTTGTATGAATAAATTGTTTATGTAGATGAAAATAAACGATATCGTATAACAGTCGAATTGTAAATTTATAGGGTGAAGTCACTGATAATTTTTCTACCGATAATTTCCTGACACATAATTTTCCAACTCATGATTTCGTGGTAACGGCTCTTGCAATCAAATTGTCAGTAAAATAATATCTCTTTGAATAATATCTATGGGAATTCTCTGTAACTGTTCCACCTATAAATTTGTAGTTATTATAAACATCATTCAAATTGTTTCAAAAGAAAAATCATGTTTGGTGTAGGTGTCTCCGACATTTCAGGATAACTTTTTTTTAAATAGTAGTATGCACTTTTTTTGCACTATTTTAGTATTATATACTTTTTTGGAAAACCGTAATAGATTATTTTGTATAAGGAATTGTTAATATTGTTGAACGTTGCAATAGATTAGTCTACATTTACCAAATTTCCATTCAGACAGCGTCCAAGTCCCATTTCTTCATCGTATCATTTTTTAAAATCAAAATTAAAAACAATATAAATTGATTTATTTAAATTTTACGAAGTGCAGAAGTCCCTATATAGAGTTATTAACATTATTCGGTAATAGTTGCTAACGTTATGCGATAATTAATAATAGTACTATTATTAGTATTAGTAGAAATATTCATACTAATTAGTATTAATACTAATACTAATAATATTAATATTAATATTAATACCACTGGTACCGAATTTGATGTTAGTACTACATTATTACTGTAGTATAATAGAAGTATAGTACTTTTACAGTGGAATAGTAGTATAATATAACAGTATATTATATCATACTACTGGAGTTACGATAATTCATTATAATAATCTATTATAGAAATAATGATTAGTGCAGCATTACTATTATTAATAACAATGTATAACATTATTGTTTCAATCCTTATTACCAATTTTTACTAGTAACATCGAATAACATTTTCTTCTAGGAAATATTCCTTATTTCATTTAACAGTTGCAAATTCTTTCTTCGTCATCGGCTAAAAATTTCGAAACCGAAGCACCATTTATTTTAAACGTTCAGGTTTTCTCTAATTAACACCGTCGATACAACATAGAAATAGAAACTCGGAAAACTTATATTTATAAATGACAGTAAACTGCTTTCATGCAGAATCTTCTCTGGTTTCGTTCCATAAATACGTTGAAAATGAAATGGGTTCAAGTACGAGTCATAATGTCGAAAAGATAAAGCCACATTTACCCGTATCTCCATTGGAACAAATGGTCAACCGCTTCTCAAAAAGTGAAGCAGAAAAAAACGGACGTAAAAAATGACCCTGTTTTTCTGACTTCTAACTTATCTTTAATATCGACTTGTTCGACCTTTCTGATAAAGTTAACCTATGATGATAACCACGTGTGCCACGTTAATATCCTCGAGTAACAATAAAGATGATAGAATGCATTGTAAACAAACGAATAATTAACAAAAATCTTGTACACGACATTAATTATAATTTATTGCTTATAATTAAACGTTTTAGAGTATGTTTTAATATTTATGACTCATTATCTTTCTTTATGTATTGAGGGACACTATAATTTGTTATAATTTCATATTAATTTCATCCATGCCAATGTTTAATATACAAGTAATTTGATAATTGTTACTTGATTGATAACCTAGCCTAACCTAAGGTGCTTCACAGTTGGTAAAGAAGTGATTTTATGTGAGAAAATTAAATGAAGGTGCACAATAAATTTTGATCGTGCATATCTTTATTTTTTAGGATATTGATTTTGAAAATTTTCCAAAGTGTTTGTTTGGCAATTTGTTAACAGCAACAAAAAATTTCTTTAACTTTCCTTTTCACAAACGTTTCGCTATTTTGGTGATTAGTAAATATAACTTGATAACTATAATTATTAATGCTAAAAGAATATCAATCGTTATTCTTATATAACATATATTTTAATCGTGAGATCAGATCTCACACCCCCAATTATTATAACTCATTTGACATGCTTCTGCAAGAAAAAAATACCTATAACGGATTATTGATTGATTTATTAATTATTCATATTTTTGTACATATTCCCACACCTTGCATTTTTGCAACACTGATTATAAAGAATTTTTAAAAAAAAGTAAATTCTATATTGTTCTATATTTGTTATATGAAAAAATGTTACCACGTATATGAAAGTGATTTTATATTATATTATTTAGCGTATATTTTTATGACCAATGAATGCAATACATATTTTTACTTCTTGTTCAATACATTATGGTACGACTATCAATTTAATTCTAAATAACATAAATACGTCCAGACACACTACATGTCCATAACTTGTTGAGATACAGTGATATAATGGCATGTAATATATGTGGTAACATCTTTTTAACTCACCCTGTGTATTATATTAATGATATCAAGTCGTATGCTGTTAAAAAATATCAGTTTTATCACTCAGTGTACCAATTTAGCTACACGCATTAATTTTAACATACGTAAGACTAATTGGATCACATAAACCTACATTAACTTCTCAATTTTTGCAATATAAAGGAATACGATAAAAATAATACAATAGTATACTAATTATACAATCAATGTCTATTAACACTCTTTTAACTATGTAATTATCTTTAAGTAATATTGTCACCATAATTATTATTTCTCTTTTATTTATTTTATTGATATTTCTTTTAATTCTTTTTTTATTGTAACATCACAAACAGTAAATTATATCTCATATGATGCGATTGATACTGTAGTATTAAAATTAGTTATTATATTTAATGACAAATATTAATTCTTTTTTATTTTATTCATAGCAGCGCAACCAGATATTTTTGTTGTATTTCAATGCTACATAAAATCACTATATTTGTATATCAAATAAGATTAGTGAATGTATCGTCGTGTAGGTAGGGATTTGTAAAAATTAGGCGTAGATGTTTTGAAGAATTTTTGGAAGAAAATATTACACAAACAGTAGCCTCGAGTCATTGTTTGTTTGGGATTATATTACAAACAAGTAATACCGATGACACATCGTCGAAAGGGAAGAAAGGGAGTTGCTCATCATGATGTTAATCCTTCGAGTGTCGTAACAGGGCTCATCGTATTTTTACGACCTTACAAGATACTCTTGATTGGACATCTTCCCAGAAGCATGCATTTCCACAGTAAATCCTATGAAAATAAGTTCAGTGATTTTTAAAAACAACTTTCGTAAAATGTAAATTAATTCTAAACTTGGTTCATATTTTGTTAATTTGTTGGACGAACGAAATGTAGCTAGTCCAAGTTCAATATTTTCAAATATTATTTTATTTATTTTGCAGCGTTTAAAAACATTGAATATTTATATTGCCAAAGGGATACTTTAAAATAAATGAATTCAACTGTTACTCTTAATATTCTGTTATTACATTATCATTAATAAATAGTAGCAAGTATAAAATTCTCATTGAAGATTTTCTATTTAAATTTCTTAAAAGAATTATTACACGTATCTATCCTTAATTAATAACTAGAAAATCGTACAAGGCATACCAAATTTTTTAGTTACCAAATTTTTAAGCAAAGACTTCTATAAAAATATAATTATTAGGAGAAGCCATTACTAACAATTCGATTAGAATGACACGTTGTATCTTGAATGTAGCATAATCGCGTTAAACAATTCGCGTAAAAGAGAGTAACTGCTTATTTCAACACTTTTGGAAACTGAAGGGTATTCAACGGAGGTATAGAAGCAACCAACCACATTTATTTGCAAATCCGAGGTTTGGATCAGAGAATACAATAGCGGCATTATGTGCGCGGGTGGTTCATCCTCCGAAACTGTATCGTCCCCCATAAAACGAGATCGTTCGAGATATGTTCACAGAACTGACGGGAGTAGTTTTGTTTGTCGGGTAATTTCAGTAATAAATCAATTAAATCCGTCACTAATTACGTTCTACGACTGCAAATTGGTTATCGATTACTCGACTGGTTACAAATTTTCGAAATGAACGACATAATATTGTTACATTCGGCACAATTTGTATCAAACTAGATACGATATTAATATGAAAATGTATTTTAACCTAAGACAAAAATATCTGAAAAATCATCTCAATGGCAGGTAAAAAATAATAAATCGAATATTTTTATGTTTCAATAAAAAGATTCCGCTCTGTCTGTTACAGAGTATCAATCACTTTCACAGTTTTTATTTAAATTAATTCTTCATACTAATTTTTAGTTGTTGAGAGAAATGACTTGAAAAACACCCTACGAAATATTAATAACTTTTGAAACTTCATGTGTTTTTCGAAACTTCTACAAATTTTGAACTATTAAATACGACTCAAAAGCTGATTTTATGGACATTACACTAGAATTCCGTGGAACACAACATGTGAACCCCTACCTGAGCTATTTTGCTTCCTTCGATAGATAAAATATTAATTTTATCATAAGATAGATTATCTTATGATTCCGTAAAATACAACTTACAGTTCCCCAACTTTAGAAACTATGCATTCTTCTGCTTATAGAATATTAATAATTTTATTAACCTAACTTGAGAGTCCGTGGAACGTAACTTGTGAACCCCGAAATTCGAGACACTTTGCTTTCTTTAAAATCTTAAACATTGATAATTTTATAATCTAACACAGAATTCTGTGAACCACAAATCTGGACTATTTTGCTTTCATCTACCAATGGAGTATTAGTAATTTCAAAACCTATTTGAACATCTGGAACTTTGCAATCAATAAATTACGCTTTCGCTAATTAAACAATATCAATAACATAAACCAGTTTAGCAAAGTGATCTAAAAGAATTTGAGGCCGAACATGTCATACAATTACATCTAATTAACATGATTATACGTGAACCTGATAGAAAATCACGGCAAGGATAATTTTATCCATAACTTTGCGTCAAAGTACAGAAGATATCGCGGGTCATTCGTTCACCCATCGACAGTTTCCACGTACAACGAATAACGACACAGTGCAGAGGTCATCAACGATGTAGGTAACAATATTGTTGACGAACTGGCTGACATTACTCAGAAATAAAAAGATTGTTATTAAACAGAATAGTTCGTAACTGGAAAGTTCGCAAACGATGATCGATTTGCACACTTCCGCGTGTTCGTTTGATAAATCGATCAGTTTTCGTGGAATTACTGTTTCTAGGACACTCATTGTTGATTACACACTTTGTGCCGTTTATTGTTTGTTGAAAATTCGAGAAAACTTAATATACAAATATTCATTTTTTTATAATCATTCTTTTCTTACTTTTCCTTTGTCTGCATGATTGCTTTTGGAAAATCTTGCGCTATTGTTCGTATAAACTGTTGGAGTTACTTTCATAATTACCCTTTTGTGTAACACTATTCCATATTCTGTTACTATTTTGTGTAACGTTGTACTAGAATTATTATCTGAACTGTGATATTACTTATCTATAGTTATAGGATTTTTTCAGTATTTTAAAGTAATTTTGTGAAAAAGAAATATGCTACAGCGGAATTAGGTTTAGGAAGGGGGCGAGAGTGAAAAGTATGCTGAAGACTGTAATAATATTAATTTTACGAATATTATTTGCTTATTTGATTTAAGTCTTTTACTGATGTTGCCAAGATCGCACAACCCTATGAATAATCCAAAAAATTAGTTTAAAAATAGAACGGGGGATGAATCTTCTAATCTTCTTTTGCAAGATTTGAAATTGATTATTTATATTGTAAAAGAAATAATTCCGTTGCCAGTATAGATATTTTATTTTATGACACAAACAAATACTATAAAAATTACATCACTATTCAGGGACGAACATTTCCATAACTCCCTTCTGGAACCCTCCTGCATCAACGTATCTACTTGTGAATTAATTATTATGAGTTATCATGAATTTCTATAATTAATTTATCAATAACTTATCATTACTTGAATGAAAATTTTGTAATTAAATTTAACTTATGTACAAATTTCTATTTCCATAAATTTTTCTTACAAATTTCTGTAATTCAATTTAATTTATGGACAAACTTATACTTCTGTATAGTTTCTTACAAACTTCAACAATTAGCTTCAAATTAATTTATAAACTTACAAACTGGTGTACCTAAATAGTTTATAACAACACACAAATAAACTAATATCTCCGCTAATACTCAAATTAGTTAAGTTAATACTCAAATTAGCTAAATACTCAATTCAGTGTACCTATTCCATCAGTATCAAGTAATTGAAACAAATGAAACCAGTACCCGCGCCCACATGTCTCTAGATCCTCGATAAATGTTACGAAACGTGTTGCCACAACAGGTCCCACCGATCAAAGCAGCCAGTGGTCAATTTCCAAGCGCGTGCATATGTGGATCGCTTCTGTTACCTTAAGTGGGCCGTTGTTTTTCAGAAAAACCGAAACACCGCGGGTATTCTGTGGAAAACGAACGATGAAATTCTCATTTAGATGCATAGGCAGGGAATAACGGGGGCGATAATAGGTACACATAGCGAGACTCGTTGTCGGGGGGCGCTGACCGCAGAGATAACGCTTTGACCCGTTACAAGCTTCAAGCACGAAATGAATGCCTTCACTGTCTCATCCAAGTCGGACCCAATCCAAATATGTAGCCCTTTTTCTTACCAGTACGCCCTTTATTAAACCGTCCATCCTTTAAGTTAGCCCGTTTCACCTCAACTCGTCCTCCATTTTGTTGCTTCTTCGGCCGGAGACGTCAACAGGGTTGCCAGACACATGCTCGTCGACACATCGGATATAGATTCGCAAACAACTTTACTTTAATTCTATGTACAACTTTGTAATAAACAATCAATCACGAATAATTTTAACGTGTTCCTATTTGCGTTCCCATTTGGCCTGCTCGTGTCATTGAATTATGAAGATTATCCCTTTGCACTCGAAGGTATTTTTATTGGTAGCAGATAGCAACTTTAAAACTCTTTCATTGAAAGACTCGATGAATTTCTTCGTAGGTATTATCTCACTATTATTAATTGCGATTATTAACTGTTTCATTTTGTTTGTACATGGCAGCACTTTAGATTTAGTTGGAGAATACATATTCTGTATTAATATTCTGTATTAAATAAAATGATCAGTGTTACCTTTCGAGTGCAAAGGTTTAACTATGTCAAATTTATGGATTATCTCGAAATCTTGTTAGAGTTTCGAGATATCTGGCGTTGTATCAGAAGTAAAAGCAAAAAGTTGATATCTTCTTGGACATTCAATGATTAGTCTTATCCTCTTTCTGGATGAAACTGTACTGCCAATTTCTATATAACAGAGAATGGTAACAATTTCTTCCGCGACCGATTCTAACGATGACGCGTTGAATATTGTTCCAGAATCGTCGGCAAGCGCTTCCACACCGAAATCGGAAGTGATAGACAGGCTACTGCCTGTCAACGGGATCTCAGAAATCACAAGATGCAAGGATCGACCTCACATCTGTGGAAAGGAGGCGGCATGTCGCAGCTTCGACGACAACACGTCCAAGTGCGTGTGTCCTCACGATTTATCCCCTCCGACGATGGACTTGAAGTGTCCGAATCGTTCAATAGGTCAGAATCAGACATTTTTTTCACTTTCTGTTAATTGCACACCTTTTTTCCATACCATGAAAACCATAAACACAGCAAGGTTCTCGTAATACATAAAAATAGTATAAAAATCTAAAAATATCCTTAAAGATATAAAAATACCCCTAAGTGAGCTTGAGGTCTGTGAATTGACCTTGATCTTGAAGTTCAAGGTAAAGGATTTCATTTCATCGGCGTATCGTGTAGTGCGCTATGAAAGAATAAAAACTAAAACTCGGAACTGGAAAGTATTTCCGAAAAATAATTTCATTGTTTCAGGAAATAACGATATTTATAATAACAATCTCAGTCTTCCGATGTTCTAATTGCTAATTGATGAATATATACCGATAACTGTAAAATAATGCTCGCTCCAAACAATAATTATTTTGATGTTTTTTTTTCAGTTCCCTTAACGCCCCGAATCATACCTAATATAATACTCCCAAATGGTAACTTTACCAATACCACGACCACACTACCAGAAGCTGAACAGGTAAATTATTTTCGATAACCGTTGTCTCTATCGCATGACAATTAACTTATACACGTGCAATCTTTTGCAAACATAGTTTGTAGTATTTTCATACTGCCCAACAGGTGGAGCGGTCAAGACAAAGGGTACCTGAAATAATAGGAATCGCTCTAGCTGTCGTCGCGATATTAGCAATATTGTTGAGCATAATGTACTGCTTGAAGAAACGGAGTTATAACATCAAATCGCAGAGGAGCTCATTGGATGTATGTTTACTAGCTCTTATTTTAATTATAATTAGGAGCATTGGCGTGAATAGCAATTTGTGTTTGGAGGGTCAGGTAGACCTTTGCTAAAAATGGCAGTGAAGTGGAAGGAGGCCTAGATAATTGCTAAATAGTGCAGGATACTGTTAGGAAAATTGCGATATAGTAAAACGTTTGCATTTGTACAAGGGGTGGGGGGTGAGATATATCGATTTTGAATTTTAAATATTTTTGAACTATTTTATTCGCAAATACTGCACTTCCGTTTTCTTAAATTTTCAAATCATTAAATTCCCTAGATTCACCAGATTTATAAATTTTCAAACTTCCTAATTATTAAATTACCAAATTTAGTAGGTTACAAGATTGAGTTACAAAATTTTCAAATTTCCATATTGCCAAATTCCTATACCTCTGAATCGCCTAAATTCCCTAAGTTCTCAAAACTTTCCAAATTCCTCAAATCTCCCGAATTCCCCAAATTCCACAAATCGTTCGATTTCCCCAAATTCCAAAAAGTCTTCCAAATTCCCCAAAACCTCCAAATTGCTCGCATTCTCTAAATCCTCAAAATTCCCCGAATATCTCGAATTCCATAAACTCCAGAAATTTCCGAAACGGTCTAAATTCAGACGATAGGAACAAAGATTGAATTGGAGCTTGAAATTCTTAGATCGTAATAAGGTTCCGCTGTAGTAGTGTTAGTTTGTCAAAATCAAATCAATAAAGAATAATTTCCATACGTTCGCTTCAGGGAACACCAATGAACCTAAAAAAGGGAGTACTCCTACCGAATAAGTACACACCTAATCCACAGTATTTCAGCTGCCCTTCGCCGGGAGTACCGATTCTACAACGCGAATCTCTTGTGCTCCTGCAAAACATCGGTGAGGGTTGCTTCGGGAAAGTGTATAAAGGTATCAGCAATATTTAATCCATAAATAATAAATTTAATCCCTAATGCCGCCCGCAAATTAAGAAAAGGTTCTACGAGTGAAATGAAGCGCGAAACATTTTAATCACAAATGACATCGGGGTGAGCTTAATTTAAACCCTCACAATTATTACATCGATTTCGAAATCGTTAAATACTGAAACAGCTTCGAATTTTGCAATTTATGAAAATTTCTGTTATGAATTTTTATGTTGGAGGATACATGATATTGCATATAACTCGAATTTACAGAATGTTGTAATAAAATATGTATATAATTTATTGGTATATATTCCTTTTATGTATTCCCTTATTTTGCATCATTGCAAAAAAAAATAAATGAATTCTTCTTTTTTAAATTTTATCCTGAAAGCTTGTATTGCTTTTAAGGGGACTTCTTGTCGAGCATACGTAGAATTTTTGTCTGATAATAATTTTTGAAGAGACACATTTTTAGCGTAATATGAATTCTTTTAGAAATAAGAACGTTTTTTAATATCATTTCAAAATACGAATAATTACAAGGATTAAACTCCCATATTAATAATTGGACATATATTCGTAATTAATAGGGGACCATTTGTATAGTAATTAAATGTTTTGAAATTTCATTTTTGTAGGAGAATTATACATCGGAGACTTGACGGAGATCGTCGCGATAAAAGTCCTGAAGGAGACCGCATCACGCGAAGTTGAAGAAGACTTCATGAGAGAAGTCGACAACATGTCCTCGTTTAATCATCCAAATATTTTATCGTTGAAAGGTGTGGTGCGTCGCGATGGTAACAGTAGTCCTTGGATGGTATTCGAGTTTATGCCCTACGGTGATCTTGCTGAAGTTTTACGGTCTAACTCTCGACAGCTTAGATCGCCGAAACCAACTTTACCACCTTTAACTCAGGTAATTAACTATCTTATAACATCTACGGTTATTAATACAGTTTTATAAAATTCAACCTTCGAAGTTCCAATATTTGAAAGTTTCAAAGTTTCAAAGTTTCTAAGTTTCTAAGTTTCTAAGTTTCAAAGTTTCAAAGTTTCAAAGTTACAAAGTTTCAAAGTTACAAAGATTCAAAGTTTCAAAGTTACAAAGTTACAAAGTTACAAAGTTACAAAGTTTCAAAGTTTCAAAGTTACAAAGTTTCAAAGTTACAAACTTACAAAGTTTCAAAGTTACAAAGATTCAAAGTTTCAAAGTTACAAAGTTACAAAGTTACAAAGTTTCAAAGTTACAAAGTTTCAAAGCTACAAAGTTACAAAGTTACAAAGTTTCAAAGTTACAAAGTTTCAAAGTTTAAAAATTTCAAAGTTACAAAGTTACAAAGTTACAAAGTTACAAAGTTACAAAGTTTCAAAGTTACAAAGTTTCAAAGCTACAAAGTTACAAAGTTTCAAAGTTACACAGTTTCAAAGCTACAAAGTTACAAAGTTACAAAGTTACAAAGTTTCAAAGTTACAAAGTATCAAAGTTTAAAAATTTCAAAGTATCAGTATTTCAAGGTTTATACAAAGCTTCAAAATGTCGAACTTTCAATATTCTAAAATTCTGAAATTTCAAAGTCACAACGTCCCAAAATCAAAAACTGCCAAAATCAAAAAAATCTAAAACCTAACGTCCCAAATCTCTAGTCCCAATTTCAAAATCATGGAAGTAAAAAATTGAAAAACTGTAGTTCCACTGTATCAAAATTCAAAAATTCCAACCTTCCAGACCCAGTCTCAAAATCTTGCAGTTAAGAAATTCTAAGATTCTTAAAAAATCCCCAAACCTGACATTCCTGAATTCCCAAATTGCCCAAATCCCAAATTCCTATCACCATATTTTACATACATCTCCAAATTTTCGAATCCTACAAATCCATTTCCCTTTGAATCCCAAAAATGAATCCATCCCTCTCCGAACCCTAAAATTCAACCAACTCCTCTTACTCTTCCCCATTGTAGGCCATATTTTACAAAATTTTATTTTGCTAAATTTTCTTTCGACTGTACATGTTTCAGGAATCTCTACACTGGATAACTATCCAGATCGCGGCTGGTATGACTTATTTATCGGGTCAGAAGTTCGTCCATCGGGATCTGGCTTGCAGAAATTGTCTCGTTGGTGAGAATCTGGTGGTGAAGATCGCAGATTTCGGAATGTCACGAGACGTGTACACCTGCGACTATTACAAGGTATTTTAGTCATAGAGTTAGAATGATAGAGTTATTATGACAGGATATAGAGAGAGACACATGTTAGCGAACGTGGTTTATGAAACTCCTGTGGAATGACGGTAGTGCGCTGGAGATTGAACTTGTAACACTTCATAATACTGATCGGAAAACAATATAAAATATTCTCGTCAATAATAATTAAAATAATATACATTTTTAATCTTTGTGTAAAAGAATGTGTAATATAGTAATATTATATCTAAAATGTAGAAAACATTTTCATGATTAATCTTGCTAAAAAAGAAAAGAAGTAATGTATCCCACTGGAATTTTAAACCTTCATCATCAGCGTTGTATTTAAATAACATGATTTTCACGTACCGTCGTTCAAAAGCGATGTGACACTTGTCTTTTCTGGTAAAAAGAAAATCGTGGTACTAAAGATTGAGCGTTACATCATTTTGTGTTTTATAGATAGGAGGTTCTAGGGTTCTTCCTGTTCGATGGATGTCACCTGAGAGTCTGTTGTATGGTCGTTTCACGTTGGAAAGCGATGTCTGGAGTTTCGGTGTTGTTTTATGGGAAGTTTACTCCTTTGGCAAACAACCTTACTACGGACACAACAACGAGGAGGTACAAAATTTATTATAGTATTCTTGATCGAATCGAGATTTCTAAGACCTCAACAATTTTTGAACGTTTTGTATGCGGAAAATAGAAAACCATTTTCATGGAATGTTAATGTAAAAACTGCAATAAATATTTACAATTATAATAGAGTTGATCATTCGTTGGCATATAGCATTCATAATTATAATTGTTACACTTTGCACTCGAGAGACGACTCACATTCGATTTGAACAACAATGTTAAATATATAATTTCTAATTAATTTCATGATACACACATGATGTTTGTACATAGAGAAACAGACCATATTAGTAATTAATAATAAAATAATTCATCAAACTCTTCAACTAGAAAGTTTTACAGCTGCTATTTGCCTCCAATAAAAATGCTTTCGTGTGCAAAGAGATAAATATATCATATCTCAACATATTTTTATCTCTTCATTAAACATTACTAAATTTTATCAACTTTCAGGCATTGAAATTAATATTACAAGGAATCATGCTGATCCCACCGGAAGGATGTCCGCCATTCGTGTGTCAGTTGATGCGGGAATGCTGGAAAACGGATCCGAAAGACAGAATCAAGTTCCCCAAAATATTGGAAAGGTTCGAGAAAGCTAAAGATAAATCCATCCAGCAGGATACCTTGCCGAGACCACCTCAAGGTCCAGTTACCATTCGTACACCGGACGTTCTGGACCCTGACGGATATTTACTGCCGGCACCTACAAAACCGCACGAATATTTGCAAACTCTACCGGCCTTACCCGACTGAAGATATTTTTCCGATCGACACAATGATCGACATGCTCTGTGAGTCGTACGATTCTCTAAAAGTGCCATTTCTCCTCGGTACGCGCGGGCGACCGGGTACTCAAGCTTTAATATTTAAAAATTATTTTGAAAATGCAAAGGGACGTTTAAGTGCGCAACGATTGAGATGCAGCGGTTTTGCGATGCTTCGACAAAAACGTAAGAAATATGCGAATGTCTTGAAATAAATTGTCTTGTATTAGAATTAACCCGTTGCGATCCATGTGTCTCTTAATTAATTTAAAAATTGTGCAGAGAAGAATCATTGTAAGAAATCTTGCTTTACATTTTCACTGCCATATTGAAAATATTGGTTCCAAAAATTCGGATAAGATTCCAAAGTTCAATTGTTCTAAACTCATAATCTATAAATTGAGAATAAATTGTCAAATGGTTCTCAACAGGGTAAATTCTACTATCTACAGACTTCGAAAAGGTTCTATAAAATATAGAAACTGTTACGGACGTATTAGATTGTTGCAAACAATCATTGTTGAAAGAAGTTTCAGCAATTAAGATTTTGATAAATGTACCTAATATTAACAATTCGAAAACTGTGTCTTTATCAACGGATGCAATTTATGATTTTAAAAGACACAGTTGTTGAATTAAGTAACGAAATTTACTCCATGCAAGTTATACTGATTGCAAGATCCATAAAGGATCTTCTTGAGGAGAAAAATCTCTTCACGAGGGATTTCCGTTCGAGGAGATCTCTAACGGAAACGATAGACATATAATATGAAGCAACCCAACGACAAGACTGTGAAGTCGGTCCTCGAACAATCTGTAAAGATACGGTAATCATTCTGTCGATGATCATGACAGAATCACTTTTCTTTTTTGAGAAAATGTCTATGATATATCAGGGAACTCGTGAAAGTTCGACATCGTCGAACCTTCGTTGTCCAGGAAATAGTATTAATACTTTTGTAGCGCTAAGGAAATGTAACATACTTTCAATAATTTATTATTAATTAGAATTAGAAGGTACGATTGTTTACAAATAGAAAATTGTACATGATTGTTGTTCCATCCCCAGGGCCGTCGCATGGAGGGGACACAAATGCAACTATAAATGTTACAAAATTTATTTTTATACCGACATTCGATTTCAGAATCTCGATGTATCTGATTTTTATTCATAAAAATATTTATCTCTTTATTTTTGTTGATCTTTAGGGAAGAAGATTATAATAAGAAAGTTTTCATGCATGCGACGACTCTGATCATCCCTGAACATCATTTCCTCTCGATTCTACTCGGTATTTTTACAAATGCAAACTAGCATACGAATCATTGTATTAAAATAATAACATTTTCATTAAATTCGGTAATTGTGTGCGTATTTCTGTCCCGTCGTTTATTTCCATTTCTGTTCAAATTATTTTTCTGCTAACAAATTCTAAGATTTTAATTTTTAATAAACAAATTTCCCTAATCACGAAATTTCAAATATTCAAGTTATCGAATTTTCGTATTTTGAAATTCCAAAACTTCTAAATTCCCAAATCCTCAAACTTCCAAACATTCGAATCATTATATCGAAAAATTTCCAAATTTCGTAATTCCCAAACTCCCAAACGTTCCAATCGTGATATTTCCAAAATGTAAAATTTCTCACTTCTCCCACTCTCGAATGTTCAAATATTTAAACTATTTATAAATTCCCAAATTTATAAATCATTAAATGCCAAATTTTATGATCTATATATACTATCTATATATAAAAGTATCTATATATACTTTTGTTAATAAATATTGAAAAGCCTGAAATATTAACAATATGTACATTAATTTTCCAAGATCACGCGCGTGACGATCTATCGTTAGACAAACAATTTATCAGTAGCTATGTATGTAATGGCAACTATAAAATCCATAGCAATTTATATTCGACCCCCTCTGGTCCCCCTACAAATACTAATTACGCTACTGCTTAGAACGTTTACATTCGACCCCCTTCGGCCCCCTCCCATTATTCCATTTTTCCACATACAGATACAGAAAACACATTATTATATCAAAAGATTGATCCAATTTTTATTATCGTTACAATAAATACAAGATTATTTATCCATATTAATTGAAATTCGATCAAGAACAACCCAGGACGATAGATCTCGTGAATAAATAAATTTCGAGCCCCATACTAAATCAGAAAAATAATTAAAATACTGTTCCCAAAACGGAGAAATATTGTTGCTGTGATACGATTGTTTTTTGTTCGCGAAAGGAACGCGATCTTGCAGTGTCTATTTTTGACCCGCGTTCTATCCGATAGAATAATCGAAAAGGAGTCCATCATGTACGACGATTGTATATTTCTGTCGCTGCGATTTCCGCAAAAATTATGGAGAATCGTGAACGAATGCAAGAGCGGTGCCATCCGGTGGAGCCTGAGCGGCAACACCATCCTCCTCGACTACAAGAAGTTTCAGGAACAATATCTGGACGCCGGCAATTCGATCTTCAAGACGAAGAACATCACCAGCTTCATCAGGCAGCTGAACCTGTACGGCTTCCGGAAGGTCACCTCGCACAATCGTGATCCCATATGCAACTCCCATAATCCGGACGTGCACGAGTTTCTGCACGAGAACTTCCGCACCGGAAGGGCTGATCTCTTGTCCAGGGTCTACAGGAAAACGGCTGGAAAGGTGAAACACTGTCACCGTGTTAATTCGAAAAATCCCACCGAAGGAGAATTTTTGAATAAGGACTCCGATCAAGTGTCGCGTTTGCACATGTGTCGGGTAATTAAACATAAAACTATTTTAAGTCGATCACGCTTTAATATTTTTGTATCTGTTGTTCGTTTATATATTTGGCAGAATGTAAAATCTTTTCTTGATACCAACATTTTCCTCGTTATCGTTGGTATAGCTATATTGTCAGTCAGGGAAAGGGACAACATTTATTTTGGAGTAAATATCATCACATTATTTTGAATATAGATTTTTTTCATACACGATGTTAATTATAGGGACGGCGGAAATTCAATCTTATTCTACATAGAGTAGGACATAGATCGGTTTTTCCTCTAACAAGCGAAGTAAAAGTGCCCTCTGGTTTATTATAATTAATTGTAGAATAATTATGGCCATTTTCCTCTGTTCGAAATTCGTTAAAAAAATGAGCTTTTATATCCTACAATAATAATTTATAAAACACAGTTGTTTTAGTAAAAATTTATCATTCAAATTTTAATATGTTTTAAATGTTGAGACTATTACTTTTTCTGCAGTGTGTACTGAAAGTGTAAATAATATTAAAGAACATATTATTTAAATGAGTTGGAGTATGTTTATTTCATTCTCTTATCTATGTAATAATATTAATATCCTAACTACAGCATATTTACAAGAGCTACTAGTTATGTGAATGTAAATCAGTTTTACTTTATTTCCAGTTGGCATTAACAAAAACCTTAGAACAGATATCGCGGGAATATCAGAAAACACAAAATCATGAAACTAAAGACACACATTCCTTGAACTCCTTAAACTCCCATGAAAAAGGTATTATAACTTAATTTATATTATATTATTATGATAATTATGAAATTCATTAATTAAGGGAAGTACAATAAATTGCTCTGATTTTGGCCGCGCACTAATTATGGACATACCCAATTTTAATAAAAATGAATTAATAATATTTACATATTTTGTCAATTAATAAATCGGAACAATTTCAGTATTCAGCCTTAACTTATATACTACTCACGGCCATGAATCAAACATGAATTGGATTACAAGAAATTCGATGTCAATTTCTACAAAAAAGGATAATTCGATCAACCGGCGATTCATTCCCAATGTCTACGTGAAATGGACAGACTTTTCGAAAAATAACTGAATGCCTTATGAAACTCCGTATGATTAAAGTTTTCTCTATTATCAGTATCATCATAGTATTTAACTTAAAATAATAATTTACTGTGCATACTTTAGAACAATAATATTACTGTACTCATAAATACAAACTTAAAAATATATAACATTCATATAGAACATACAATTCACTTTTTTAGAACGAAATTTATTTATAAAAATAAAAATACTTATTTCCATAAAAGCTATGTATTACTAGTTGATGCAGATTGATTAGACTTATGTTTGCTTTGATGCATTTTGTGCCTGTCTAGAAAGTTTTTGAAAGACTCTGCCTCTTTCTTTTCCTCCTCATCCTCCTTGTCTTTGTATGGGTTTTCCGTTCCTTCTTCATCTTCGCTCGATTCATCGCCGGCATATTTTAAGTATATGTCTGAAATTTCTCTTCCACTGTTAAGTGTTGTTACCAATGGTACACTATCTCCTGCACCTTGTTGAGCTGCTTTCTGAAGCTGTTCTGTATCTCTTTTTTGTCTCTGAGCATCTCGTTTAATTTTCATTTTTTCCCAATCTTTTCTATAATCCCTTTATTATGAACATATATAATAGTATCTTTATCGTATATTACATTAACATATGTTAAACATCTTTCATGTATATAATTGTACCTGTCATATTCTTCGACAGCATCTTTAACCAGCTCAAGAAACTTTGAAATACCAGCACCAGTTGCAGCAGAAACACCACAACTACGTAAATGACTATAAAATTCATCGAGTGTAAGTGCCATACTGCGAGTTAAATTGCAGATATAACTCGTTTCCGAATCCAATGCTTCTTGGAACGCTTCAAAATCATGCATCCATTCCACTGCATAACTATGTTCGACGATATCAATCTTAAAATGCATTGTTTATTATATTAACGAATTGTATTCTAATATGAAGTATTTTGAACCTTGTGATATAATCAAACGTTTTAAAGATGTTTTGTTTAATTATTTATTTGAATTTTAAAGTAGCAGTATCATATGAAGCCACACAAGGATCAATATAGTATGTAATTGCATAAAATTGAATCATTATGCTTATAATTACCTTATTCATAGCAACAATAAATGGTAGTTTAGTTTTATAAAGTATAGAACATGCATAGAGCATATTGGACATGAATGTTACAGGATTAACACTTCTCACAGTGTCTAATACATATACTACAATTGTTGGAAACTCGGATGCTAACGCTTCTGTTATAATAGTTCCACTGGCTGACCATGTAAAAACTTCAATTTGCCCTGGAGTGTCCAAAATAACATATTCATGCTGTTCGCCTGCTTTGCTAATAAGATCTATAACCTGATCAAATTTTGTAGAAAACAGATTTAAGGCAGTAACAATACCACCATTGGGACCTAAACTATATTGTTTCATCACTTCTTTGTAATTAACAGTATCTCTAATGTCTGAAACATCAAGTATGAAATAACATGTACTTTTTGTAAAAATACAATAAAATTAAATTGAATGATATTAGGCATACCTATATTTGCAGGATAAGGAACCTCTTTGCATGCAGGATCCAAATTTATTACATATGGCTTTCTTACATTATATAATATTGAAACAAGTCGTTGTACAAATGTGGTTTTTCCAGAACCAGCCATTCCAAGAACAATAATACATGTTGGCTTTTTCTTAGCAGCATCATTAGTTGCACAATTTTGTGCTAACTCGTTTTCAGAAGGATCAGAACTGTTTATTGACTCGGTCATTTTTTATCCTGTATTAATAATAATGATTATTAAATAATACTACAAGAAACATAATTAAAACTGAAATAACTATTAACTACTACATTAAGAAACTTTAAATTATAAAAGTATATAATATAATTAAAATAAAAATAATCCTACTAATATTAAATAACTCTTTTATCATTTATTTTGAACTTTATGCGCATACATTTTTGAGGTTAGTGAACATTAATAATTCATCTTTGACAATATACCTGAATTTGGTAACTACTGAACCATTCAGTTTCTATATTTAGAGTAATTTCGTAATAATTATGAGCAACTTATATCGCGTCAGGTTTTTTTAGATATGATTCAATGCAAATGAATCCGATTTTGTCGAGTGTTTTACTTAACCTAAGTAAAACATTGTAAATATGTTTACAATTAAATCTATGATTATGTGTGATAGTAGATTGAAAACTGTTTGACTGATTTTAAAAGGTGCATGCTCTGTTTCATGTGTTTTGTGTATTTTATGGTTCTTTACATGAAATATCGATATCTCTATTCTCGAAATTTTATAAATTTGAATAAAATGCGGACAAATTTTGAGGAATAGATTGCATCAGTTCTTAAATGATTTTATACAGTTATATGAGTAATTTCAAATGAAAATATAAAAAAAATTAATTTTTCAGATTTTGTTTAGCAAAATGTTCCTTTAATAAAAATATTTATAGAATACACATCTCTATATATAATTATTCATAGCACATTATTTATGTATAACAAATCTCTATACATAATTATTTACAACTCTTCCTCTTACACAACAGGATATTTATACGTTTATTTCTTAAACATATTTACTTAACAATAAATATGTAAATGTAATATAAACTTTTAACAGTCTTCATCATATTGTTTCAAAAAGAAATTACATTGTCCACGTGAAATAAAAAATTAAATCAATTGTATAAAAATGTATTCTTCTCTTTGCAATTTAAAATTAAGTTGTCTTGAAATGATCATCTGTAAGTGTTGTATAAATATGTCCTTCACTTGTTAGAAAGTTAATTATGTCATCAATGTATGGCAAAATATTTCCTGGTATACGAGTCTTAAGCACACTTCTTTCTATTCCATTTTCGCTGTTATTTTCTGTTTGGATTACTTTAAAGACTAATGCCTGTTCTTTAGTTAAACCACTAACATTATTATCTTCAAAAGGAACATCACTTGTGTGAGTTGCTCCAGTCCTTTCTTTCTCAATATTAAACATTTTTTCAGCTTTTAATATCACATGAGCAACTTCTAGCAAATGAGTGGTCAATTCATTTAATTTAGTCAAAGGTAAAACCTTTAAAGCTAATACATATTTTGTTTCATTTTGTTTCTTTATGTGTCCATATACCCGTACATAACTATTTAAATTAATTGTTGTGTCTGGTTTGTTCATTATTTCCAACCAGCGAAAAGCTGAAATACTGCCTGTATAATATCAAGTAATTAACAATAAATATTTTAACCATAATGTAGTTATTTCAAAATTAAATATACAGTGGATCAAAAAGTATTAACATACCCAATTTTGCTGACACAATTATAATTAACCCTTTTGCTGCTGCTTCATGGCATAAACAGCATTTTCTCTCCTTTTCACTTACAGCAAAGGGGTTAAAAATTAAAATATTATTGTAACAAGTATACCAATATACTATAACATGCAGTACAATATAATGCAATACAATAAATGTAATGCAATATGATATTCATACTTCATATTATATTCATTATATCTGGGGCTGTCTTTCCACTTTTACTCAGTACCAAAAGCTTGTCTGGTATTTGTTTTCTATAACGAAAATGTTAAATAAAATCATTGTAATACAGCAAGATATGTCAACACTATTTTAATTCACTGTAATTAACATACATATAAGTATAAAAATTGAGTAAATAATAAAATATACTGTGACAATACCTGTTTCATCTTCAAGTTCGTATGTCATTTTCGTACTAGTATGGCCAATATTTCGCACAATTGCAATAAAAGTTACGATGTGAACTGTCGTTCCCCAAAGTTCTAAATCATCATTGGATTGCGTTATATGTCGAATCATAATAGGAGTGACACTTTCTACTCTTTTCAAATTTCCTCTTTTTGAAACATTGCTATCATTCAAAAATCCGCCAGAAGTGTTGTGTTCCACGGTGACATTTAGGTTACTCCACATTGTCTTCTATAATTTAATAATATTAATTATGCAGTAATAATAAAATTATTTTGGAAATACAAACACTGCCTCTTATTGTTTAACTTAAAAATGAAGACTGATAAAGTCGCAATTATACATACATATCTGTATGCGTTGATTTGTTTCTCACAAACAGTATGATAATCTTTCGCATTGTATACACTAGAGAAGAAATCGTATAGTAATTTTACTTTCATAAGTTTTTACTATTATATAAAATAATGTGTACTATTTCTTACTAGAGATGCATTACATAATAAACTAATTATAAATATTATATACAAAGTATATATGTAGATATTAATATTCGTAAAATACAACGTCGTTGTTAGACCATCACAAAGTTAAAAATATTATATTATAAACATATGTAAGAAATAATGAACTTTAATTTGATATAAATTTATCCAATTTATTAATTTCATACAATTTAGTTAACTGATTGTTCAAATTACATGATTAACAAATAATAAATTCATTCACGTACAGTAAAGAAAATAAGTACAATAAAAAAAGTTCAACAACAAATAGAGGAAAACAAATAAAATAAAATTCTTTTTTAATTAATTTTGTAATATTATAACACATTTTATCGGTAGGATCATTTATACACACTTTAAGAAGATCCACACTGTTACCTTAAAATAAATATTTTACATATTTATGTAATAAGTTATATCTTAATATCAATTGTTTCGACGGTACCTTAAAAATTATACGTTCATTTCAAAATATGTATAACTAACAGTAATATTAAACCAATACAGACTACTGAGTTTAATTATCATTTGTATAGCACTAAAACTGAATTCAGCTAAATTTTATAAATGCTGAATTATATGTCAAACATATTAGTCTTTTGACTCTAAATACAACTCGTATAAGGTGGCAGTGTGTTCTATTTAAGGGTAAAAATATTAAAGGAAAAATAGTTTAATTGAAGCACTGTTAAATTACTAAATAGTCATGAATTTAATACGAAATTAAAACAATTTAAATCATTTCAATTTGCAATAAACAATTCAGTCAATATTTATAATTGATTAGGTCTAAGAGTTATGTACATAATAAATGAGTTAGCTTTGAAAATCAGTAAATGGTTGGATGGATATACTTTGTACAAGAATGTTTGTACAGTTTCAGCTTTTTAAACTGCTTAATAGTTTTAACGTGATTTGAGCTCGAGACTTTAACGATCTGCAACTTTGTCCTAAACTGGCTTGCCCATGTTTGAGTATTGCAGCACATACATCATCTTCATTATCTAGTCCTGTGTTAAGTTGATATTTTTCAAATTCTGTTAGTACTGAATCTAAATTATCTACTTTCTCTGAAAGTAATGTTGCAATTTCTTTCCAATTCTGTAATAAAAGAACATGTTGCTTAAATAAAAAAATAAAAAGTATTATATTAGTATGAAATTGTTCAATTATCTTACATGGTCGTTATCATTTAATGGAATAGATGCTATTTGCTTGTTACACTTCTTTTTATTTTTCTTCTCTGAAGTCTGAGGTTGTAATTGCATCGCCCATAAAGTACATATGGCACTAATAATTGCAAGAGATTCACTACATGTGGATGCTCTCAGTAAAAAATGCTTGAAAGACACTGGAATTCCCTTTTCCGGGATATCTATTGTTTGAAGGCATGGAGATGCACGTAACATTTGAATACACTCAAAATCGGGGTAACGCGAATTAGCAAAAGATTCAACAAGTCGAGCAATCGTTTTCAACTGCTCAGAATAATGGGCTTCGCGTAACCTTTCGACTGCATCCATAGGAACTAATATTTTACATGGTCTATTTTGCTTTCCTTCTGGTTCAAACTCTTGAAGAATCGAAGGAATTTGTTCGCTATCCAACTGTTTTAGTTCGTCGGAAAAACGGGTAAGAAGAGAGGAACTATCGGGTGCCACACACGCCGCCATAATTTTTAATATTAAATTTCTAGCCATAAATAATCTTAACATACAAACTCGTGTTTCTTCTTGCATTCTGAGATCTTCTCCATTTGCCGTGAGTGGTTCCCACCCACGAACAACCTGTTTAAATACATTATATTAATTATCTTATTAATTTTGAAGTTTATAACAAATTACCTCTAAATCACGGTTATCACGTAGCGAATTCAAACGAATCGAATCCTCTTTAAGTTGAATATCCATATTACTTAACGTAGAAATCAAGGTTGTAGGACTATTGCACCAACTTAACTCCAAGAGCATTTTATCTAAAGTAGTCATGACAAATTGAAAACAATTTTCCAATCGTTCTCTTAACTCCACAAATTCTTGAATCTTTACAAAACTTCCATACTTATAGGCGAACGTTAAATGATCCGCGCTCTGGTCACACAGTACAACAAAAATTAAAACAAATTATGTCTTATTATCTAAGGCAGTTTTGTGTTATATCAATACATACATCTTTGTAATTTGCAATGAAAAATTTAGTAGCATGATCTAAAGTTATGGAAGCTAATGAAAGGTGGCCAAGTGGAGCAAGTAACGGTGTATGTAAATAACCCAATGAATCTAATTGAATATGTTTAACATCCAACAACGTGAAAATATGATCGGCTGCACCAACTAATCCAGCTTCTAAATATATTCGTACTAATAAAATTTTTATATGAAAATTTGCAGGGCTCGACAATAAACCACGCTCTAATAACGCCATTGCCCTAAAAAAAAGTACATTATTTTTATATGGTTTTTTTCATTTTGTCATAAATGTAACTTCTTATAATAATATTACCTGTAAAGATAAACTGCTTCGTTCGTATTATACCATAATTCATGTAACAAATGTGAAGCTAAAAGAATGTAAGAATCTGCAGGACAAAAATCTGTTGGTAATCTTTCTTGAATTGGACATAATTCATTGCCCTTTTCGTATAATTTACATAATCGTTCTACCAACTGCTTTTGCTTGTTGATATCAGCATTTGGGGAATGATGAAAACCACAAATACGTCGCAATTGTTCTAAATGAATATGTTTCTGCATTTGTTGTACAGTGCTTGGAAAACTCTCTGACTTAACACCTACATCTTCCTCTATCTATAAAAGTAATACATCTACTTTTAAACTACGATAATTTATAAATATTTATAAACCTTCTGTTATATTTTGTCATTATGTTACTTACTTTTTGAAGTAACTGTAATTTGCCAGTAGAAGTTAACAGATCTAAATAAAGTCGCATATCACCAACTACACAGTCTTTTTCCCCAAATTTCGAGAAATATTGATACATTAAATCTACTGGCTCGATACAATTTTCAATAACTTCTCCGTTTTGAGTACATTTTAGTAACTCAAATTTTGCAAGGTAAGGAGCTCGTACTGTTTTCTCTGACGTAGTTATAATTTTATCAAGAAAATTTAAACATTCTTCTGGCTTTTGAAATTTAAGTGCAGCAAAAAGATAGTCTTTATAATATGCCCAATTGTCGATACTATTGGCAACACATAAATAATCAATAATGTTAAAATAGTATTACAAATAAAATTGGATACATTATACTCACTTTTCACTAATAAGTTCTGTATATGCAGTAACCGCTTCAGGAAAACGTTCTAATTTTAATAAAAGTGCTGCTTTACGTTGAGAAACAGATGAAAGGTGCGAAGCTAAGGGTCCAGATAAAACATTTAACATTTCTTCACTTTTATCTTGAAGCTCTAATATCATTAAATAAAGTTGTACTTCTTGTTCTGCTTCCATCTTTCCTTCTTTCACTAATTTTAGTACCTAATTTTCATTAATTTGATATTAATTATAATTTTAAATACAGTATTCTATTTTCTGCAGTGATATATTGATTCTGTAATGATATACAAACCATTCTTTCTGCTAAAGGTAAAGTAATTCCTTTAGCTAAGTTTTCATCTGCATGTATAGCTTGCATAACTATGCTCATCACAGCCCAAAAATAATAAGGATTTTTTGGTTTCAATTTATACAAAGCAAGTGCTGTTTGTTGTTGTTTCTTATAGTCTCCAAGACGAACATAAGACATAAAAAGATGTGTTAATAATTCTTCATTGTTAGGATCTGCTTTTGCTGCAGCTTCATATACTTCACTAATTTTGTCATCTGCAAATAAACATATTTAAAATTATAATTTGTAGTCACTTTTTTGAAAATCTTAAAGTACAAAATTGAAGAATGTCAGTTTAACTTACGTTGATGTCTTTCCCTGTAACAAATACTCATGACTTGTAGAGTAGAATCTTCGCAAGGAATTTCTGAGCGTACTTCATCCATAATAGTTTGACATTCATTTTCTTTACCAAGTCGCAATAAAGCCAAAGCTTTGAGCACCCTGGCACACTGATTGCTAGGTTGTTTTTTAAGCACTTTATCTGCTTCTTGAAGTGCTTTCTTGTTATTTCCATTATCCAACCAATCTGAAATACATAGTATAATAATGTTACATAACCTCATTGCCGGTAAAATAACAAAAAACTAATTTTTATAAAAATCCAAAAATTGAAGCTACATCATTTACGAAGATACTAATAGCGTATTTACTGTATATCGGACGTAAACGACGTTCGTTAACGGTATGGTCCACATGGATCTTTGACGCCATGATACTTTTTATGATAGTTTTAAATCAACAAACCAAACTTTTCCTTTATCTGCTGTATGGTCATATCACAAGGCATATTTACATTAATTTTTTAATTCACGTTTCTTTGCATAAAATAATTTTTAATCTTATAATCAATACAGCTATTAAATAGGATTGAGATATGTTTAAAATCATTTTTACAAACGATTTACAATGTAAAATTGAAACTGTAAATCAAAACTACATTATTAACCAGAAAACTTGTATATATTGCATATAATTACAAATTATAAATTCTCGTGTAATTCTGATAAATCAGATTTGTATTTTATTCCATTTTTTATTCAGAAATTGTTGTTATGAATATGTGTATTATTTGATAGTTAAAAACATTTATAGATTACTATACATTTTTTTGTGTAACTTTAAAACTTTTACATTTAAAAAATAAAATGAAAACAGCTATAATATTATTTTTTAATGATTTTTATCAAAAATAAAAATACATTTATATCGTGACCGGTTCCCTCATGCAAGAGTATATTTTGTTTTGTCGCAAATCTAGGTTTTATTCGTGATATATGAGTGTACATTCGCGCGGAAATTCTGACTTTGGTTAAGATTTAACATCGTCGTTACCGCTGGATCGGTCAAACAAAAATATTTAGAGTTCAAGAAATTGCAGTTCAATCAAATATACCAAGATGTGGTCATCAAACTTAGATAGTAGTGCAACTTTTGAGGGTGGATTTGCAAATAATAGTACTAGGGAGGATCAAGATAATACAAAAACACGAAGAGCTCAAACTACTGTTCCTGTTATGATACGGCATTTGCTTTCTACCGCCTCTACCGAAGATGTAACAATTTGGGGTATTCCTGTACGAATGTTTTCGGTAGTTGCAATTGTACGTAATGTCGAGGAAACCGCAACGAAAATATCATACAATATTGAGGATGAGACAGGTTTGTTTTAATTCTGAACCACTGTCTCTATACTTTATTTTTTGTTTTTCAGTTCTTTTCCTTTTTGTTTTTGTATTCAGGTACTATTGTTGCACTTAAGTGGTTAGAAGCAGATAAGAAAGCATCAGATCGTACTATGCCAGTTAATACATACATTCGTTTGGTTGGGTTACTCAGAGAACAAAATGATAAACGTCACATTCTTATTTTACGAATGTGGCCATTACAGACCTTGAACGAGTTAACAAACCATATACTTGAAGTTACTTATGTTGCATTAAAAGCTGAAGCAATGGCTAAACAAAATAATGAATTAGGAAATGGAAATGGTAATATGACAATGTCAAGTGCAAAACCAGTTGAAGATTCTGCTGATTATGGAATGACATCAGAGCAAAGTTTAATTTATAAAATCATACATGCTCAAAATGATACTGAATCCGGAATTGAAAGATCAGAAATTAAAGCAAAAGCACCAAAAACAATTCTTTCAAGAGTAGATACTATATTAGATTTTCTAGTTTCTGAAGGTCATATATATACTACAAGCACAGATGATCACTTTAAAACAACTTAAGTAATACTATATGTTATGTAAAATACTGTTATAAGTTATGGATCCTATTTTTTTCAAAGTATTTTAACATTCTTAAATTTCGTTTTTTTTTATGCCACATCAATTGAACTATGGCGAATCTGGCATGTATAAATTAATTTATGTAAACCTTAATATGTTAATTTATAATTTTATATCATGTTAAACAGATGTATACATAAGTTCATTATATATGTATGAAAGTATTAAATTTATTTTTGTATTTTTATTTAAATAAATACTCCAAACAATTTTATTTATTTCGTGTAAACTGAAATTAAATATATTTAAAACAATATCTGATTTACAGTTTTAAATAAGAATTATTGTAAATTATACATAATAAATTGTTTGTAAAAAATATTGCGTTTTTATAATATCCTGTGAACTTCTTAACATATGTACACAGCTGTGTGTACGTTACGTTCCGGAAAAGCCATTCATAAAAAGTTTTTATTTATAACGGAAGTACCACGACGATGTAATTGTGGGGCATATATAAAAGACAATAGTATATAAAAAATTAATTAATTTAAAAAGTAGAAAGTATTTTAAAAGTTTCTCATTCTTTGAAAAATTTATACTTTAACGCGCTCAGTTTGAAAAAGTACCGTCAGTGCCATCTAATAGCAAATAACGGAACTATCAATATAAAAGAAATACAATTTTTCGAAAAATGCAGCATTGTTATGTTAAGTTGACACACGCTAATTATTCTGCAAGTACGATAAAGTTCAATAAATGCTAAAATTGTTTTTGAAATTTAGATCCATTATTTCCTACCTCTTACCGCTATATAGCTAGGCATTTTGTTCGACATAAAGTTAAATTTAAAAAATTTTTGAATACAATGCTTTGAAAACACTGTAGGGCCATTCACTTGTCTTTATCATGTTCGTAGAGCAATTTACAATTGTCAATAAATTATGTAAATGTATAGAGTAACACGAATGTTATGTGTGGTAAGCACGTGTTTTCCTCCGCAGCCATGTTTCGTAACAATGCCAGATTTGCACTTGACAGATGATAATAACAAATCGAATCGTAACTAAAGATTTTAAATTAATATCACCTCTGGTGTGATTTACTTGTGGTACAAAAGATTATTAAACTATTATATCTTTTTGATAATGATTTGTATTATTTTAGATTTTACATTTCTATGAAAGTGCAAAAATGTTAATCTAAAAACTAACCTATCATATACACTTTTTCCTGTCAAGACCTCACAAGGTTTGTTCTGCAGATTTTTGGGAAATCTGATTTTGTGTTCTTGTACAAACAAAGAGTTTAATTTACTAAATTTTTAATATACAAATTGAACAATAAAGAGAAAAATGAGATACGCTCAACTTGTAATGGGACCCGCTGGTAGCGGAAAGGTATTGTTTACTATTTATATATTTGTATATTTTATTATATATTTAATTTTGGTCATACTCTAAGATGGAATTATGTATAATTTTCTCTACAGTCTACATACTGTTCTGCTATGCAACAGCACGCAGCTGATGAAAGAAAGGTAATAGAGGTAGTTAATTTAGACCCAGCTGCAGAATATTTTGATTATGAACCCTTAGTTGATATAAGAGAATTAATTCAGTTGGATGATGCTATGGAAGATGATGAATTACGGTTTGGACCTAATGGTGGTCTTGTTTTTTGCATGGAGTAAGTTTAATTCAGTAAATATTTTAAAAATTACTTTGAATTGTAAATCATATAAAAATGTTGATTGTAGATATTTAATAGAAAACTCATCATGGTTGCAAGAAAAACTGGGTGATGTTGATGATGACTACATTATTTTTGATTGTCCAGGACAAATAGAATTATATACACATATGACAGTCATTCGTCAATTAATAACAATTCTGCAAAATCTCAATTTTCGTATTTGTGGAATTTTTGTAGTAGATAGTCAATTTATGGTTGATGGATCCAAGTTTTTATCGGGCACAATGGCTGCACTTAGTGTAATGATTAATTTAGAATTACCACATATTAATATTCTTAGTAAAATGGATTTATTATCAAAAAGTGCAAGAAAGCAATTAGATAAATATTTAGAACCAGATCCACACAGTTTATTGGCAGATATGGAAAAAGATCCTTGGAATGAAAAATATAGGAATCTTAGTGAAGCTATAGGAAGACTTATAGAAGACTACAGTTTAGTTCGTTTCTATCCATTAAATATAAAAAATGAAGAAAGCATGGCAGATATTAAATTAACAATTGATAATATAATTCAATATGGGGAAGATGAGGATGTTAAAATCAGAGACTTCGATGAACCTACTGAAGATGATGATAAAGATATAAATTATGATACAAATACGTGAAAATAATTTTAGTAAATAAAGTATTTTTTCTACAAATTTACCTGGCATTAAATTTATGTTACTAATAAGACGATAAGAGAACAAAAAATTCGTTTCATTAATTTAATTATTGATAGCTTACGAAAATATCTGTACAAGGAAATGATTGGATATTTACATTATAAAATTTCACCGTTCTAAATGCGGATTTATCGTGTTAAATACAAACATTAAACATCCAAATGCTAATGTTGATCCATGGGCAACAATAGCACTTCCTTCCCATCCCTCTTCTAAGCAATCTTTATTCTTTGTCTCGTATTGTGTTAAATTACATTTACATAATACTTTTTTTCTCTCTGTTAGTTCCTGAGACAAAACTTTTTCCTTTATAATAGCTTTCACTGCTTCTGTTGTCTCCTGTTCTTTACTTAACAATTGCGTTTTATCATCAGTTTCTTCTTTTACTTGCTCTACCACTCCCGAATAATTACAAGAATATAGTACATTATCAACCGTTGTTCCATATTCACTATAGTTTAATAATTCATAACGTTTCGTACTCTGCACACCAAAAAATGATTAAAAATAACTATTAGTAGCAATTCTATAAAGATATAAAAAATATAATTTGATCTATTATTACCTCATCAAAGAAAATAATTGCATGTTTTGATGATGTAAAACTGCAGTTACCATAATTGGATAAAACTAAATCACAATTAGGACCACTTCCAATAGTTAGCGTTTTGTGAATCATGAAAGTTGGTGGTTTAGGTTTCTTGTTTAAAGAAAATAACGCGGCTCTAGCCGTCACCTGGCAGTTAATAGTATCATAATTTTCTCCATCTGGATCTAGTATTTGCTCTAATCGTTGTAATGCTAATACTTCTAACACTGGCCTTTCAAGCAATTGTACACCATCTTTTACATTATAACCGAAATGTTCTGCATAATATTCGATACTATTATCGTCGTTACATTCATTTTCCTTTATATCCTCTTGCGCTGCATCTTTATTATGTTCAGTCTCGTTATTTCTTTCTTCTTGATTAGTTTCCCGTTTTATTTCATTACTTTCTTCACCTTCCTTGTCTATTTCCATTAATTCTTCTGCTTGTTTTGTTTCTATACTCTCTTCTTTAGAGGCTCCACTGTCACTATTTTCTGTATGTTGTACTTTAGTATTTTTTATTACTGGTCTTATGACAGCATCGTGATAAAATCTTACAGGGTCTAATTCTGGTGGATGTTCATAATGAAATTTCACAGAACAAGGAACCTTTATTCTCGTTCGGCCTTCTAACTTAACTTTTGTACGAAAAAGTGGATTTGTTGCTCGTGCTTTACGTAAGAAATCTAATTTCACTGCATGTTGATCTATACGTTGATTAGCATATTTGTCCCAAAGTTTAATACGTTCTGTTACTCTACATGATGTTAATAAATTTTGATCTATGAAATGGTTTGGATGATTAGGACACATCCACCTTCCAATAGGAAAAGCGGTGAGTGGAGGGTCTAGACAGTCTTGATGAAAATATAATGGACAATAATCACATGCTATTAAAGGTGCTTTTCTGCAACTACGACCACACTCGAAACATAAACGTGCTGGCAGAGGCACCATTAAATTGTTATCTAAACAATGACTTTTTCCTACTGAGATAACAAAAATATTACTGACACTGAAATTTATGTAATAAATGTTCATAAATATAGTACATGTACCATTATTAGTTCCACTGTGTTGTTTTCCTCTTCTACCCGAAACATAATCTACTTTATTACTACCAGGAAACATTATGGGTAATTGTAATTCTTTAGGTAGCTCAAATTCTCTCGGATTAACTAAAGATGCTGCTAAAGCCAATACTTCTAAAGCAGATTTTTTTTTGTTTTTTTCATTTCCTTTATTTTCTAGAAGATTTCTTTTAGATGCACAACGACAAGCATAACATAACCATTCTCCGTTAGGGATATCTGATGGATCCACAGCTGGATAACTATAAATATTTTATACAATATTTAATGGTTTTTATCATTATATAATAAATTATAAAAGTAAAAACAATTATAGAAAATTGATATGCAATAACCATAACTAATAAGCTGCAATGATGATGTCTTGACATTAGAATTACTGAAGCACCATTTTCATTCGCTAAGTGTCTAAACTTACTGGCACTGCAAATGATATGATGCAGGACATTTATCACAGCATATAAGTTCGCCTCCGTCTCTACAAGCATCACAAATATCACGGTTATGACCACGACCTCGTCTTTTGAAATATGGATGTTTCTTTTCTTCCTTGTCCTTTTTGTTCTTTGCTGCTTTAGAATCTTCTGATACAGGCGGTGCTATGAGAGCTTGAATTTGCTAAAAATGAGGAAGCAATGAAAAATTATATGTTTTCATAACAAAATATTTATCTACATAACACAATTGTGTATTAATAAGTTATTTATGTATTGTTTTTTGCTTACTGGCATTAAACCACCAATCATTGGAAAACCATATTCTACAGTGCCCATTATGAATAGGTTTTTAATTATATAAGGATAAAAATTACTTTTTCAAGTAACTTTTCTTGTTGCTACATAAGTTTATTTGATTATGAATAACAGATCTATCCCCACTTTCTATTTTTCATATCAAAGTAGGTTATGTTTAAAACTTAGAAAAACAATATATTAGATTTATACATTCTATCATCAAAAAGTGCTACATATCGTGCTGTCCTCTGTAGATGATAAACTGAAAATGACAAACAAAATTTCGTTGTTTATTTGTAACAGTGTATCATTTTTGTCCACAAATTTTCGATATAATTTTACTTCAATTGTTTCTTTAATAAGGAGTAATAAATATTTTCATAATTTTATATATTATGATAATGAATTGTTTATTATTCATTCCACAGAAAATCATACTTATCGATAGCAGTTTCCAACCTCCAAATAATATTTATCCTATGCGCATGTTATATCTCATGTTTACTTTTTGATTCCATAATAACGATTCAGACCTTAAAATGTCTCTAAGAAATCGTATTAGTAATTTTCTTATTAAAAGACAAATACATAGCAATGCGGAAATAGTAGAAAATTGTAAAGAACTTAGAAATCGTAATCGAAGAAGTTTGGAGCGTTTGAGAATTGCAAGGAAGCCTATAGGTTATATTCTCGACAAACCCGGACATTCATACTGGCACAAGTAAAATAATTATTTTAACATAATTTTGTTATTATAATCTTAATAATATCTTATTCGTGTAAATTTTTAAGAAGGCAATTACTATTTGCATAGATTAGTCATAAAACGGAGTAATCGTTTTATTCAAGCAGAAATACATCATTTTGAGAATGGTCCAGTTATTATGGCATCCACACAGGAATGGGGAATAAAAAAACAATTGTACAGGTTAGTGTATAGTAAAAACTAAGTTATTATCGTTGTCGTATACTAATGTATTGTTTAGGTGGTTGTCAGAAATATAGTTCTATATTACTTCAAAGTCTACTATTGCTATTGTTCTATGATATGTTTATAATGAGTTATGTATATCTCATAATCATTGAAACTTTGTTAATATATCGTTTCTTTTTGTATATCCATACAGATAATGCATATTATATCTACATAAAATAAAATACCAAAATAACCCTAATGATGTTTCAGTCCAAGAGATGTTGTAGCATACAAGTTTTTGGGTCAAGTAATTGGACAACGTTGCTTAGAATCTGGAATTTGTGAGGTTCATTATGATGAATCATTAATCAATGGCCAGAATATGAAAACATTAGTCAATGAACTAAAAGAAAGTGGAATCGTTCTACAAGAAGCAGCTAAATACAATCATCCAAAATCGACGGATAATTATCACCCGGAAAAGCCTTGGGAAAGTTATGAATAGAAATTAAATTGTGTATATATAATTTAGAAATACAATATAGAAAATTACAGAGACTTTAAGTTAAATCAATTTTATGTACATGTTATTTTGGGTTGCACCTCAATTATAGTGATTTTATAAATCATGATTTGTGTTTTATATGAATCTTCTAAATCCACTATAGTATAAAAACTAAAAAAAGATTGAATTCATATTTTAAGTTGTGTTACTGAAAGCCAAGGTTTATAAAAATTCTGAAGAGGAGCATTGAAGGTAAAATAATTTTTCTATGCAGGTATTATTTTTTTATTATTGAGCTTTTCTTTTGTTTGACATATGTAAGTTTGTATACCATCCATTAGATAAAAATAGCAATAAATAATGATATTCGTATTAAACAGACATTTGTCTGTGACAAATACAATAAACTTACAGTGTACAAAAATTTCAAATATAATTAGGTAAAATTTACCACTGTTATATATTAGTAAATGTAAAGTAATATTGATACTATACATATATTAGGCAGATATATTTTATAGTAATACAAAATATTTTCTTATAAAGATAATACTGTAGTGATATATTATAATTCTAAATGAATGATAATATTCTTCGAAAAAATCGACAACTGAACTTTTTAAATTTATAAAATCACAGATTCAGTTATTTGAAATTATTGATTTGGTTTGAGATAAGTGGTATTTTGTAAAATTATGCAGCTATTTGAGCACGATAAAAAATTTTTGTGTACACAGGTTTTATAGGCCACTTAACATGTCAATTAATATGTTTATAAATTAATAAACTATTTTATTAATATCGATGTATAAAGTTATGACTAATATTTTTAAAAAGATAATATTGAAAATATTTTAATTTCCTTTTATTACTTTGATGTAGTGGTTAAGATCTTTGAACGAAAGTGGATGTAAATTAAAATATAATAATTCAATTTGAAAAGTATAAATATTTGTTGACAAAGATTATAATCTTCTACTGTTACTAATATTTAAAAATATTATACAGGTTGTTATTAATTATATGGACTATTAGATATATTAAAGTAATATTAAATGTTTTCATATGAATTGAATGATATAAAGTAAAGTATATTTCTCTATTTAATTTAGAATAAAACTTTTTAAAAATGTAACAAATATTCATTTTATTTTGTTATTATTCTCTTTGAATCTGTTTAACTGTCAGAAGAAACATTGATTATAGATACAGACAAATTAAGAATTGAAACAAGTATTGTAAGTTCTGTTATGGCAGGAAATTTTCTAGAAATTACTTATATCATTATATTATAGATATGTTAAGGTACTGTACTAAACACTTATTATAACATTAAAAGTGTGCATATATACAGTGTAACTATAATTATTATTATTAATTTAAGTTTATCTGAAATTACAAAAGGGAACGTTTGTTTTTAAAAGTATCTGTAAGACTAATTGGAATTTTATTTACACGTATGAATGTCTATATTTTTAACACAAGTCTTGCATTCAACATAGCAACACCAGTGAAACTTGCACTCACATCTTTCTCTTACAGTTGATTTCTGTGTATTGTAACCCCTACCACAACAAAGAAGATTACATCCATCCATGCCTGAAGATGTTCTGTTGCAAATTCTTCCATATGTACCTAATAAATATTTTAGTTTTTAACAGGTTAATATATTTTTTATGTCATTAGTTTATATGATTATTTAAATTTATTTAAATAATTCCATATATTTTAAAAATAGTTGATTTTTATGAGTTGTTTAGCTTCATATCTGATAAAGTTACTTTTTACCTAATGATCCAAGGGTCTCGTTAGGGAGACAGTAGTTTGGGGAGTCATCCAAATAAACCAAATCATTTGCTGTGGGTAATGAAAATCTTGGATCTCTCATGGACAAACGACCGCGTCTATTTACTCTGACTTCTGTTGCTCCATCATACTTATCCAAAAGAAAATCACCTAAACATATAGAAATATTAGAGTATAGAATAAGTACAAGTAATGTTCAGTATTTTAATCAAAATACCGTTTAAAGGTATTTAAAAATTTATACCTGTTCTAGCTACAACATATTTTATATTTTGTAAAACAAGCAATATAATTATACATATAAATTTAACATGTTTCAGTAAAATTCAGTTACATATAAATTTAACCAAAGTAAACAGTATTTACCAATTTCTCTAAATGATGCAAGTTGCTGCCAGCATGTAATTAAACTACAGCTTCCAGAAACTCCGTGACACTTGCATGTTACTTTAGATTTTTTAATAACAGCCTGTGAAAGATGAATAATTGTCTAATTATAAGAAACTTTCCTTTTTTAAAAAATAAACTAAATGCAATTTTACCCTGCGGCCAGCTTCATTATTATGAAGATTCATTAAACTCCTACCCTGTTCTCTGCTACCCCTTTTAAAGCTTCGTTCACGTTCTTTTACATCTACAAACGCCTGTGTAAATCTGGAAAAGGAAAAACAAATAATATACTATACTTATGAAATATTTATTGTAATCAAAACATACATTCATTTATTAGATAGGTTTATAACTGAACAATAGGAAATATAAGAAAAGAATGAAACTACAGTCAGTGTACCTATAAATTGATGAAGAAAAACAGAAACGGTAAATTAAAAATAGCACCGTAAAACCCAATACACATTTTAATATTATTATAAACAAAAATCCTACCTACACCAACGGATAAAATCTTTATTAGAGATACTCTTAAAGAAAACGTACTTATAGCCGTATTCGAGGTTGTCCCCACAACCACCCCAAATCCAATCTCGTTTTAAATCTCTGGGTCTGCTACTTCTTGAACAGCCACACGAGGATAATTGGCCATCTCTACAGGATCTGCTAATCGAGTAGACCACTCCTGCAGCGGTAATTGCATGAACGAACGCGGTTTCTCTGCTGGCTGTTTCAAATAGGTAAATTACCAATTAGCCAACTCCCTGTATCAGGTTCTTATAAATAAAATATTCACTTTTCAGATTCCTTTTCACAAGAAAAGATATATATTTCTCAACAAACTTTAACTCCACATATTCAATATTTATAAACAATATATTTAATTTTTAGATGGCATTCAATAATCAATGGCAACCTAATACAGTAATTATTTTGATATCATTCCAAGAAGAAAAGAGTATAAGCTAGAAACTGACAATAAAGAAGAGATACATTTTCTCATGTACATTAAGTGAAATTGTACAGAAGCGGTTGTTGGAATATGGGGGTATGTATTATAGTTAATACAAAATTCTAGAGGGTGATTTGTGCCTCTTTACCTTTGAGCACTTTAATTTTGAATTGTCAATCATTTTAAGGGAGTAACAGTGTTTGCAAAGGTGCCCTACCTATTCTGAGTATGGGTCCAAATACAGATTCGTCAGAAACAGTGGAACAATTCCACCTACGGTCGCGAAACTGATGCTGACATTCGACGATCCCAAATCTTGCACCCTTTGCCACGCTAGGCATGTGATCCACGGACAGCTGACACAGCTTCCCTTGGCCTTGTGATAGACCTTTTAGCCCGTGGCAAATGTTGGACGCCGTCATGTCGTAGGTTTCTATCATTTGGGCTTCGAGTTGCGGGAAGTGTTGCAAGCCGACGTTTCTGAAAATACATTATGAGTTACATCAGACTAGGATTTCTCAACAGGAATCATATGGTATCCTGTAATTACTGGATATTAATTATATTGAAATTATATACCTATAGATATTTTTTATAAATTGAAATATTTCCCATGTTTAGAAAAAAGCCATAAAAGATTAAGAAAGTGTGTATCAGCCAGAGACTGATTTTTGAACCGTCCATTATGAATTATGTATTTGTTTAATGCGTCAATAATTGCATATTGTATCCTACGTGATCATCTTGCATATTACATGTATACATTTGTAGAAGAACGTAATAAACTTGCTAAATACAAATTTACATGTTTTAGTTTATTTATACATCATGTATATGCATAAGGTATAACTATAGCGTACATACATATGTTTTGCATTAGGTATTCAATTCAAACAGCCTTCTATCGTTGCGTCGTTTTCATTTTTTATCATTTTTTTCGATGATTCACCGCTGCTAATAATGAGTTGTCATTATAACATCATGAGGAAGTATTTCACAGTTTCACTCTTAGAATTTTTCAAATTTAGTTGTTTGGTTGTTATGTTCATTAATAATTTTCTAAATACTATCATATATACATACTATTAGTATAATAAAAAATATACTATTAATAATTGTAAATCATAAATAGTATAGATAAATAATACGGATAAATAGTAAAATATAATAAATATATTATTAAATAAATGTAATAATAAATATGCTGTTAATAGAAAATTCATTGTTCTGTCATTATAAATAAAATAAATTATTTGCGATTAAAGGAGACTCAATGTTGATTAATAACGAATGTTGGTAAACTGTATATTATGTTTTATAATAAATCATCAACAGTGCATTTAAACTGTTCGTAACAGTATTTACTATAATTATAGATATTAAATATAACATATGATTTCGGTGGGCGAGTTTATTATACTCAGCTTAACACGATAAGGAGTAATTAAATTTCTCAAACAAGTTAACAAATTAATTGCATGCTGTTTCACACGGTAACCGTACAGCCTCGCACAAAGGTGTACGCACGATAAAACGATTTTCCAACGAAAATAATACGCGTTGCCCTAATCTACCCTCCGGTATCAAAGTAACAACCCCTTAAGTCACGACTAAGAGCCAGTATTCCAGATTAGATTCCAGGTGCATAGAGAACGTGCATGTGTTTCGGTACAGAAACGAATTGATTCACGCCGCTTTATTCTTGGGGACATTATTTCTTCGTGAATCGCCATGATATCGAAACGGTCAGATTAAAGGGTGGCCTCGAGACATTTTTTTTCTCCTCAACCTACGCGAAGAGAAACCTGTCGACCATTTCATTGCTGTTTTGTTGTCACTTTCCGTAAAAGAATTTCATTATTACCCCCTTTCTTTCTCACATCTGAAATTATAGTTCAATTTTTTTCAATTTCAATTACTTCTTTAAATAAAACTGTACAACTTCTGTTCTTGCGTTGGTTAAATTTTTGACGCATTTCGGATAAACAAGTAGTTGGTGGGCTATACGTATATTAAAAGAGTTAGCAACTCATCAGGTACTTTCGTGTAAATTTGCTTTTATATTTAAAATATCTTGTAAATCGTTATACTCAAATACTTGTTTCAGCAGAATAATTAGTGTGAATTATCGAAAAATAGTTACACCAGAAATTCACTTTCTTGTCGAAGCATTTGCATCTCTAAAGGTAACAAAATAACTAACATTTCGAATCTCATGCTGTCCGTAGTTGTACAATATGAATTTTTAATTTAGAAACAAATGATCTTTTGTCGTCCAAAAAATAATATTTTTTGGTACACCTAAGCATAATGAATAATCCGGGCAGTAACAACGCGATATTAAAAATGTACAAATAAAAATAGCAAGAAATGTTAATTAGAACACCCGGTAGATGAAACCATAAGACTTGCTACAATCTTTTAGGAGACACAGGGCATTACTTTTTGGGACGGCACAACCTACAGTGCCCCATGAATTTGCGTGGGCAGGATCCTTCGAAATATTATCGTTCTCTTCCCATGATTCCCCGCATCATTGTTTTAGGGGAGTGCAAAGCTGATAATATATCACGGCCAAAACGTGTTTCAGAATATTAATGTACTCTATTATGCACTCCCTATTACACAGTATACCATGAGAAAGCCAGTAAACTGTTAACCCTTGCTTACAAACTCATTCTTTCCTTATTTATTATTTTTCCATATGTAACAGACCATAATAAAGAACGACCATGGTCATTACCCTGATCACTTTAGATTTAGTGACTGCCATTGGAATCCCATGATATTAAATGGTTTTAAAAAACAAATATAAAAGGACGTATAACAACCATGTAATCGATACATAAAATCGACGTGAATGGTCACATAACACCGTAAAAATTTGCTGAAAACGATTACACGAATCATTTGCTAATATTCTTGATACAAAATGTTGAGTTATCAATGACGATTTTCATCTCATAAGTAAGTTAACTCCAATACCATATTAGTTTTATCCTTTCATTAATTTTTTTATTGCAATCTTGTGATCACTGTTTTTATAAACTTCTTTTCAAATTTCAATTGGTTCGACCGTAATTTTGGCATTAAAGATAGTTGTCTTTACGAGTGAACCAATGAGTAGATAGGTTTTCCATCATCTGTATCGCATTATGGTAATCGATCCTCGGTGCTAGAATGCATTGTATGCACGTTCGGCGATATACATATAGCAAGTCGAGTGTGTCGTATCATCGATGAAACGAGCAACCATTTCGAATTTCAGATTGGTAGCCCCGTTAGAGACCCCTGACTTCTGTCTGTGACGGCATCGTTCCATCATCTCGCTCGGTTGACTCGCAAATGTGCCATCAAAAATCGGTGCAGAGAACTGCTCTTCGCCCACGGATCACCCTGGCCCGAAATCGCATAATCGGTGTGGCAAATTTGCGAAAGTTGAATCAGTTTTCGAGAGACACGGGGCTGCAAAGGGTGCGCGAAATCGAGATGCTATCGTAGAGAAAACTTTTGCTACAATGCGAGTTCAGAAATTTTTCAATTCGAGATTCTGGAGGTTCGAGATACAGGAAATATGATGACTTGAGTTTATGGGATTTGGAAACTTCGAATTGAGAAATTTGAAAATTGTTGACTTCGGTTTTTGAGAATTTGAGGATTTGGAGACTTTTCATTTTGTGTTCAGAGGATCTGGAATATTGGAGATTATTATCGTTGCGTTTCACGGTGTATAACGTTTACGGTTGATTTTGTTCTCGTTAAAGTTCCTTTTAAAAGGTCATTAGGCTGCAATCATCCGTACACGCGATTATACTGATTCGGATCTAATTAGACCGTGATAGAGATGAGATTAAAACGGCGACAGTAAGTCTGTCGAATACTTAACTTAAGCCCACATAAGAAGGATTAACTTTCATGGTGATCCTACGGGACCCGCCCATGTGATTAGGCATTTTTTTGATCGGGAGATGCTTAGTGGAAGGATCTTAAAAAAGGAATACGATAATGATGGGGAGGGCCAATGATCACTTACCAACGATCGAGTTCGTTTCTATTATCTCCATGGGTTTAAAATTACTGATCTTATGGTGTATTACGTTTAATTAAATTTATCAATGATTGATGACTTTACGTGATATATTGTATTCAGTAAAAGTTCTATTTTTATTTCAAACATTACTACTATTATTAGTCTCAGTATGTTAGTCATTTAAGTTCAAATGAACTTAAAGTCTTTTAAATGACTAACATTTATATCTTAGGGTCATTTAAACCTTGAACGACTAACATACAGAAACTAATAATAGCAATAATTTCAAGATTTCTGAAATTAGAAATATAGTAACTTAGGGGGTTGGGAAATTACACGTTTAGTGACTTGAGAATTTGGGATATTTGGATCTGAAAAATAATAGTAATAATTTCAAGATTTCTGAAATTAGAAATATAGTAACTTAGGGGGTTGGGAAATTACACGTTTAGTGACTTGAGAATTTGGGATATTTGGATCTGAAAAATAATAGCAATAATTTCAAGATTTCTGAAATTAGAAATATAGTAACTTAGGGGTTTGGAAAATTACACGTTTGGTGACTTGAGAATTTGAGATTTTGGGATCTGAAAAATATAAATTGATATTTTCTGAGAAAGGGTACATTATGGTACAAAACGCCCCTTGGTAGCCCGTCGAGGGTTCGGCACCCAAAGCAAACCGACGAATAACAACCTTTATTAAACTGTGTCAGAAAACCGGTAAAAATCCCATGCTCCTCGTTTCAGTTGAGAAAAATCCAATTATATGGCGTACCATGAAGGTCTTCCTGTCACGATGAAAATTCCACGGGAAGAAAAACTGTAGCGAGCCGGCTACTATTCAGTGATTTGTCATGGATGTGCAGGGGTGGCAGTCAGGGGCGAATAAGGGCAGTTCAGAAATTAGACACACCGTATCCAGGGGACCATGGAGCTTCGAAAAATCTTTTCGATCGAGTTCCCACGACGCGATTTCGTCTCGCTTCGTACAAAGAGCTATAAATTATGGCGTTTGCGTGGGTAATTTTTGACCGAGATCCGATGGGGGTTGAGCTACGCAGCTCTTTGTCCTTCGAATTTATTAATTTATCCATCATGTTCGGGGTTGCGATCGAATATTGATCTTTAAGGATCGCGCGAAGATAGTTCGGTCATTTCAGTACAGTGCACTGTACAGGGTGTCCCATATCTTCGAAATAATTTATGGTAAAACGCTTCGAATATTAAAACGATTTCAAGAAACACAGTTTCCTAATCGGAACCGCAAAGAATCTAAGTATATTTTTTAAAATAATCAATTGTGAACAGAAATTCATGCAAGCATTTAAGTGAAAAATACAAGTTGTAAATTAGGTACAAAACGACCCTGTATTCATTTTCCATCGGTTAAATGATTAATGTAAAGGTTAGACGATCTAAATAGATTCATTACGGATTAGATGTATGCCTACACGGTAATTTGTAGGATTGAATAGATTAAATGTTGAGAATACTTAATCGAAGGAATCGGTAATTTTAGGAAAATTGAAGTACTTACATCCATGTTCCTGGTACCGTTGATGATGCGACGACGAATAATAATCGCAGAATGATGAGCAAGCTGCTGCAAATTGCCATTTTGCCTGAAAAGCAATTTCAGTGTAAGTACTGTTCATTACATTTTTTTGGTCGATTAGTGAAATAAAATTGAAATTGATATTTAATGTTCGCCGGCGTAAAAATGTTTACTTCGGTCTGCTAACAGCCGGTTATTGTATCCGCTCGAAATTTATTAAAAATCCTGTTATCGTTTCTATATGCAATAAATGGGTACGCCGATACATTTTTGTATCAATTATAGGGGGTATCAATACTGCTAATTAATGTTGTGTATGAACATTAAGATGTTATTTAAAAAATGACTATATATTAAACAGTTATTATATGTTATTAACAAAAATTGCTATACGTGATCATATAAAAATTATTACATATACGTATTATACAAACTTTTATACTTGTATTCCATATTTTATATTTTATATCATATTGCACATCTTATAGTAACATCTTAACAACGAAAATTAATATATTTTTTATCATTTAAAATTAGTAGCAATCTTCACAATAATCGTCATCGATCATCCAATATTTTAGCTATTAGTATTGTATTTCATATTAATATATTAATGTTCATATGTACACTTTTTATGAGCACACCCTGTGTATATTTTATTTTGTATTATATATATGTAACATACATTTCATAGTTCAAATTATATTGCATATTTTACAGCATCCCTTCTAATCAAAAACTAATATATTTTTTATCCCTTAAAATTAGCAAAACATAATGCATTATCTTTCAAAAGTAACAAAAGTCCCCTACTATAAATCTACATAAATAGATATGATCGATATTCCATAAAAAATTGCTTCGTCGTTTAATCAGCATTAAATCCACCCGTGAGTACCATTCATGTATGTCTATTGTTTTATTTAATTAATTTCTTAGCAAGGAACGTGTAAGGGTTCTTATCGAAGAGTATAAAAAGTACAACGAGGACAGACTCTCGGATATATAAATATTTTGACCATTTGTTAGAACGATAAGCAGCAACTGGAAAAGTTGCTAGAACGATAAGACAAAATGGTGGAACAGGTGATAGCGTTAGAAACCGGGGGCTCGAAATGTTTCACCCGGTACATAAAATCAGTACATGAGCACACGTACTGGTACACCAGTTAGTATACCAGTTCCGTGGGCTGCAAAGACTCGGCTCGGAACGAAAGACACCTAAGTCCGGACGATTATGGTACATCGATTCGACATTACACCTTGCTCGCTCCTGAAGCGACTCCGGGGAGAGACCTCGGCTGTTGCCTTTGGAATCGAGCTGCATGACTGGTTAATAGAAACTACAGGCCTTGAATTACGGCTGGCAAACTCTATAACTTTTCATTTTGTGCTCTGTTACGATGGGAAAGCATAAAGATTGCACGTGGTGATGAATGAAATCCGTGACAATCTCGTATTTATGAATGAAAAATTCTGTTTTTTATTTCCGTCCGATCGGTGCTTGTTGGACAGCTTTATGATCGAAGCGGAGATACAATGTTGCAGGTAAAAGTTAAACCAGATTGGCTGTAGGTACGTGATAAATTGGCGCGTAAAAATATTAAAATAATATATGGAATATGGACGGAACACGAGAGAGATGAAAGAAGGCGGAAAAGGTTATTTAAGCACAGTTTAGAAATTCTGTAGCAATAAAGTGAAATATGATATATTTTATATATTGTAATATAATATATATTAAATATTATGTTTGTCCAATAGTTTGTACGTGTACCGATTAGTTCCATAGTATGTTGTAATACAAATATGCACTTCCTTGCATATTACACTATATGTACATATGTAGATGCGTGCAACGCTGTGCACGTTTATGTGTAATGCATGTTTCAAAAGTTTCAAATTTTCAGATATTTACATTTCTTAATTTGAGTATTCTTCAAATCTTTGAACTGATTTCTATATTTTCAGATTTGTAATTTTCAAATGTCCAGATTATCCAATTTTCAAACATGTATTATATTATTATTATTGTTATTGTTATTACTATTATAATATATTCCTTAATCTCTACATGACCAAATTTTTTAATTGCTATATTTTCTAATTTCTAAACCTCTGAATATGCAAGTTATTAATTTTCGCAATTCTTAAACTTTCTGCACTTTCAAGTTTTCAAATTTCTAAGTTTCCTAATTAATTTCCTAAACATTCTAAATTTACAAAATGTCCTAAATTTCATAATAAATTCTTAAATTCCCAAATATACATATTCTCAAATTCTCATATTCTAAACTTTAAAATTCCTTAAATTCCCAAATTTCCAAATCTCCAACTTCCTTAAATTCTATGAATTCAATAATTTTCAAATTTTCAATACACCCACTCACATGCCAAATTAAGAATCATTACATGTGTATTATAATTATAATATGTACCATGAACAAGCATTAAATGAATTAGTAACTTAATAATAAATATTCACTAATAAAGAAATAAGGCAATTAATATTAAATCAATTCGTTTAATATGCATATTATTCTTTAGGAGATAAAATTATAACATAAAGTATAGTATGGTTTAATGCATAATGCTGTAAACTATGTCTAAGTCAAGCTGATGGTTGTTGAATACTGTACGAATCAATCATGCACATAATCTACAACAACCTAATGTTATCGCGAAAACCACGATCATTATTCCACTGTCAAGGACTCGACGCTATCAATGTCAGTAATAAGATATCCTTAGCAAAGAATCGATGGCCAGAGTTGTATTTGGCATCGTTTGATAAACGTATCTGTTCGAATAAACTTTCGTAGCATCGATCAATTGAAACGTTCGCATAGTTGACCCACAACTTCCTCCCGACGGTCGCAAAAATAATTGGCATACTCGTAGCAAATTAATTATTGCATTTATCTCTTTTATAGCCAATCCGAATATCATCATCGATATAATACGGTTTTAAATTCCAGAATAATCTAACAATTATTTTATGAAGAATTAATAATATTAATAAAATGAATTATGAGGTGTATAATATTTTTGTACATTTGCGACTACTTTTTAAGTTGGAAATTTTATTCGAAATTGTTTTAAAAAATGATGTTTACATTAATTCCATGGTAAATATTCCTTTGATGTTCGAAATATAAAAGAAACTGAAACAAGAACAGGTTGTAATTTTTTTTCCTTTCTTATAAAGTAGAATGAATTAAATAAAGTTACGAGGTTGTTAATTAAGCGAGTTAATTTATTCTCGTGTAACATATTTATTCTTCATTTTCACCGCAATCTCGTACAAGTTTAAATGATCACTTGTATTTAAGAAGCTTTCATTATTCTGCCATCATCCTGCTGACAATCATCATTTAATTCTCACTGTACCTGTTTGCCATGTTTCTATTCAGGTTCTGATCAACCATTTTTCTTCCCTTCTCTTCCTGCAGGTGTTTTATCTATTTTCTGTCACGTTTTGAGACTTTCTTCTTGCAAATCTATTCATTAATTTCTGCAATCTGAGCAGTTTTTGAAAATGGTTTCCGCCATTCTGTAACGTTGCTTGTACCTTTTATAATTATTTGTTGTTTCCTATTATTTTATCATAAACTAATTCTTAGTATTTATTATTCTTCTACAATGATTCATGAAAAGATTCAAGATTATTGGAAAATTTCAAAATTCCTATTTTAATTCCTAAGTTTGCAAATTATTAAATTTCTAAAATTCTAAGTGATTAAATTAGCAGGTTTTTATTTCCCAAAATTCCTAAATTCTTTCATTTCAATGTTTTCTGAACTCGAAATTCCTATATTTCTGAATGTCCAAATTTTCATATCTTCGAATTCGTAACTAGTCAAATCCTTGAATTATTAAGTCTTCAATTCCCGAAACTTCTAAATTTTGAACATCCCCAATTCCCTAGGATTCTAAATCCTTAATGTTTCCAAATCCCAAATCTCAATATTTCCAAATTTCCAAATTACCAACTTCTTCAAGTCCCAACTTCCCCAATTCCCAAATGACCAAATCCCTAAAATTTCAAATTTCCAAATGACCAAATCCCTAAAATTCCAAATTTCCAAATGACCAACTCCCTAAAATTCCAAATTACCAAATGACCAACTCCCTAAAATTCCAAATGACTAACACCCTAAAATTCCAAATTACCAACTTCCTAAAGTCCCAAATTTCCAAATGACCAAATCCCTAAAATTCCAAATTTCCAAATGACCAACTCCCTAAAGTCCCGAATTTCCAAATTACTAACTCCCTAAAATTCCAAATTTCCATATTACCAGATCCCTAAATTTCCAAATGACCAAATCCCTAAATTTCCAAATTACTAAATCCCTATTTCGTGCACTCCGTGCATGTCCGACGCGAGAAATTAGCACTATCAAAGCTAAAAGATTTCTCACCCCCCGATAAAAAACTCTAGATACTTCAACAACGTCCCTTGCCACATGTCTCCGAGACATTGACCCTAACCTTTTCGAATGCTCCGTACACCACAGTGTTCTTCAGCCTCGATTTCCTTCTCTCTTACGTCACTCCTGGCACTCGGTTAATTTATTTTTCGTTCTCGCCACCTTAATTCCCTCTTACAATTACCCGACTTTTTATCTCATATTGATCTACCCTTTATCCTTCCTTTTTACTCATTGTCTCCAACTCGATTCTTTATCAAAGCCGCTCCCATTCTTCCACTTTCCTTCTCTCCCCCGATATTCGTGCCTCCTGTTTCTCTCCTTTTCCATCGTATTTGCAATTTCTTTTGGCTTTCTCTCCATCTTCCCCTTTTTTGCTTTGCCACGCTCGCTTTTTTTCCTCTTCTTCTCTTCAGCATCTCATCGAGAGTCCTCTCCATCTGTACTCCTTTCTCTCCTCTCTCCCTAGGCTATGCATAAGCCGGGTAAGCACGCTCTCGTTTCTTTTGCGTCTGTGTGGACAGATCTGTGTATGTGCGTGTACACACACGCGCGCGCGCGCGCGCACACATACCATAAACCGAGCAGCAACTTCGTTAAGAGGACTATACTCGGGTAGTCCTGCTGCTCCTCGTGAAAATCCGTGGCTGACTGGTTGCGAACAGGTTGATTCAACGATACACACCTTTTTCACTGTCGGGAAAAAGAACCATCCACGTTTACCTGGGTGTAAAGTGGCATGGGTATTTCATGGGTGCTCGAAGGGGCCGAATAGTGGCACCATGGAACGTAAAAACAAATGTGAGCATCGTCTCCGTGTCGAATGACGATCAGTAAAATATTTCGTATCGCGTATGGGCGGAGATAAAAACCGATGTACAGAGCGCAGAAGATATTTCCTTCGGTGATTTAGAAACAACATGTTTTTTACGTGAAGTAAATGTTTCGAATTTGGGGATTTTTTTAATTTTGGAGCTGAGTGATATGAAGATTTTAGAATTTGAGTACGTGGAAATCAAATAATTTGGATATTCGATGATTTGTAGATTTAGGAATTTAGGAATTTAGAAATCTAAAAATTTAATAATTTAACAATGTAGGAACTTAGAAACTTAGGAATTTGGGAATTGAAGAATATGAGAATTTGGGAATTTGAAAAATTAAAAATTAACAAATTTAGAAATTTGTAAGTATCAAAATTAAAAATTTAATTAGCAACCCAGTAAAATTTGTGTTAACACTTCTTTCCTACACATTTATTAGCATTAAAATTTTTGACAATAATAAATATATACTTTAGTCCGATACTTTAAATTACTTATTAAAATAAGAAGAAAATTGCCAAACAATTGATTTTAAGAGAAAGTATATAGAATTCGTACGCAAACGTGTGTATATTTATGAAAAAGAAATTTTTTGTTATTAACTTTAAGTTTACAAGTATTTCAGACAACAAATTGTCTCGATTTTATTATCCAATATAGAAGGGATACGATACTTTTTCTTATCAAACAGGAAACATCAACATTTTTCGTAAAAACTGTACGCTTCTAATTGCGACTCCCTAAGGGTCGGGTTATATTTTTCGTTAACGTGACTTTATACAATTTGAAATGGTCGCGTAATTACGATTCTAACAGGAATTAAACTGCGATATTAACGTTGCCCTGTCCGCTTGTATCAATTCCTTGCTCGGCGTAGTCGGCGAAACTTGTACCAGAGAATTTCAGTGAGTTTATCGTCATCGAAGTTACGATAATGCGTTTCCTGGTCAGGTAGAGGCACACTCACACACACACAGATTTTGCGCTTCTTTAAATGACCGACGGTGCTAGTAAAATAACGAAAGGATGCTTAACTTTTTACGTTAATTTCGCGACCCTTTTCCTCGAGCAGATTAACACTTTGAGCGGCATCCTAAAATCCTTTCATTTACAACGAAGAAACTCCAACTGTTCCATTCCGATTTTAACGAGGCTTTGTAACGCGATACACGCTTCTAATGATATGGTATACTAAATGCAAGTCGATTTCGCTAATAAACAACGATTTTGATGATAAACAATTGCAAGAAGCAAACTCAAATAATTTATTTTCAACTGCTTTCAATTCTTATTTCTAATCAGCTTATTTTTGGCTACTTTTTGTACATATTGATTCTGAATATATATACAAAAATTAATTTGTTAAATATATTTTAAAATGAATAATAAATGAGAAGACATCTAAGGACATTTTAGGTATGAAGAATTTAGTTAGGTCGTGTATGTACATATGAAATTGCTATAATATTTTGTTATATATTTTAATATATATATTTATTCTAAAATACGTATTCTAGATATATCATAAAATGTCTAATAAGATACGCTAATTTGACCTTATATAAGTCAGATCATAATCTAATGTAATGATCTAATACAATCAAATATGATCTAATATAATGTAATATACAAATTATTCAATATATATTTTCATATGTAATAAATTTCTATATAATTTTATTTATACATATCTAATCTAACATTTCACACCTGAAGTGTCCATAGACGTTAACCCAACCTAACATTGCACACCGAAAGTCCTCAGGTATCTAACCTAATATTCCCCACATACTATGATACAATTAAGTAAAACAATGCAATTGTTTATATCATTAAAATCATATACATCAAATATTCCACATAGGTTATTCGAAACTTGTATGCGATCATCGCGCATGATATGTGTACGCAATCATCGCACAAGATATGTGTACGCAATCATCACAGGGGAACTCGTTGAAATCAGAACGGAATAGTCGAAGTATTTTCCTTGCTGGAGAAACAGAAACATCGGCATGTTGAAGATGGCACCTAATTATCAGCAGACGAAAAAGTTGCGAAACAGCCTGATGGAGTATTACCCGCGAACGTCGTGTTTCGCTTTTAATATTAGATCAACGATCCTTTACGATCATTATAACCAGCGTGGTACCGTCCAGCTGAGGCAGGATCAACGATCAGCGACGAAGACCAGCTCATTCAGCAACAAATGTAGCGGTGCTTGCACTACCGCCGGTCATGTCTTGTTCAACACGCCAGCGAGATACTTTATTGCTGATAATTCGAGGCCGGTCCCGCGAGAGACGTGCTGAAGTACGCCATTTACATTCCTGTCGTGATCACAAATGCATTTTATACACCGGCTAATATTCTGCCCGATCGCGTGGGCTAGATAGACGCCGATATACCTGGTGTATCGAAATTAACCTAAACATCGTGTTACGGGTTGATTAGGCTCGAGAATTAATGCTCATCCTCCGGGGAATGATAGGAAATCACGCGTTTTTCGTTGCTCGCCATATTGATCTAAACCGGAAGTGATCGAAAGAAGGCGGTAGCGATCTCGTACGTGCGACAAAATTTTCATTCGTGTGAAGAATTTTCGAAAAATAATTAAATGCGGTACTATTTACTGATAAATATATAACAATACCGTGTGAATTATAATTAGTAAATTTTGATGTGTTGCTATACGGATTACTAGCGTTAGATTTCGAAATATAACAATTTGAATTACTATTGATTTGGATATAAACAATACAACCGGAATTACTATTGAATTCAATATAAATAATACAATTTAAATTACTATCATTGTGCAGTGTCGAAAGATAATTATTTTCAAGTGTGTTACTTTCAAAGAAAACTACGTCAATTATAATTACTAGTCTTGAAAATTACTATCAATTAGTACTATGTACATAACAAATAATTATTTAGTTTGTCTATAGTCAGTTTTAAAAGCTATTATTCAAATTATTGCTATTAAGTTTCAATCACAACAGGTTCTCCAAAATAACTATTTATGTTACTACTATTAAATTCCCAAAACTTATTATTAATTATTCTTATTGAAGCAGTGCTCTTCAGATTACTACTGCTACGTTTTAAAAAATACTATTCAAATTACCACTGTTCGGTTTCTAATAATACTATTTCAATTATCACGATCAAATTGTCAAAAACATCTCTCAAATTTGTAGTATAACGTTTTCAAGGTACTATTTAACTTTTCAATATTATGTTCCAAAAAGGTTGTTAATAAATTCCAAAAAAAAACGATTGTTTCAGTCACCATCATTAAAAGAGTACCATTTAATTTATCACCATCATTATTATTATCCTAACACGATAACACGTACATACTTACATACATATATTACCGGGAAAGTTACTATTCAGGTCATTTATTATTGATTTTTCATTTCACTTGAAAACTATCTACACAACAAATTACCCGAGCCGAACATTATATCAACTAAAGGCCCGATCCGAGCCATAAACTTAATGGAAACAAAGAAATCGCATAAACAAGTAACTGTTCGTACGTAAAACGATCTAAGTCGGTTGTCAAGCAACTTTTCCAGCATCGTTTCGTAATTTCTCCGTACAAGCTACTTCCTTTGAAAAGCTCCCGTTCGCAAGCACATTTAATTTGTTCCATGGTCGTTTGCTTGGAATTATAGCGAGGCGGGATCAAAAGTTACTAAATTTATGAGTCGTTACCACAGTCCACGGCATATATTAACTAGTCGCAGCGGGCAAACCTGAAAGCAACAGCCACCCATCGTGGCCGAGCAAGGTGTAACGCAAGAATCGATGTGCCATAATCGAGGCCGAGCTTTTGGATTTACCAGCTGCGGGTTACTTAATGAACAAAGCATCTTTTTAAATCGGTAGCGGATCTTTTCGTGCCGGTATCGGGTTACGGGGCGATCGTTAACTCGCGAACGAGGGTCATAGCGAATTTTTTACACCTGTCATCGATTCCGAATCTCTCCACGGGATATGGTAGCCTTTTAATAATAAAACCCGATCGTTCTTCGTAACATATTCATTCGATCAAATTATTTCCCGAATTCGCAAGTTCTCACATTTTCTCAATTACCCTACCACGATCGATATACAATAATAACTGTATGAGTATGTGATAACGTTATGAATCAGTATATCATTAAGAGTGATCATAGTCTAGGGTGAAGAAATTTCTTTTTCACTCTCACTCTTTAAAAAGTTAGTATATAATGTAAAAAAATCCTCTCATACTTTGAGCTCAAAAATTTGTATTCTAAATATCGTTCAAAGTAATTTACAAGTTCATCAAATAAAATCTTTTAATCATATTTATATATGTATATTATCTATATGTAATATAGTTAAACAGTTGCTAGTTATTGCATTCGTAGAAGCCATAAGATCGGAAGTAGAATAAAATGTACCAAGAACGATAAATTATAAATACATTCACGTGTTCCAATGTCACAAATGATTCAAAGCTTGCAGATTTTAATTGGTCGTAATTTTATTTGTCCGATAATTGAACGTTTTTCCGTTTATAAATTAACTGCATCATCGGGCCGCAAGTATTTCTTCTGGAAAGTGGGCGCAACCATACCGAGTAATCTTGGATCTATAATAATTAACACGTCAAGCGTTTTATTGCTTGAAACCACGGCGTTTCTCTGTTTACGAACGCGATCAGAACGAGACCAGATAGAGTAGCCGGATTTTTCAGGCTATGTGGACTAGTTTCGATAACACCGGCCATTTAAAATTCAACGGGACATTGTTCCTGGAATAAATTGCCTTGTGCTTCGTGCAAACGCGATTCGATATTTCGATACACCGTATCCGCTTGTCAGACGAACAATGTAACGATCCTAATCATCCCTTTTTTTCGTCACACCGATTTAAACAATTCGAGTTTGAGTAAAACGTAACTGTTGTCGCAGGTAACGTTGTGCGGAAGACACACGATTATTAACAACGCACAATTATAAGTTGAATAGTATAAACATTCCGCGATTAAAACATATTTTGATAAAGGAAAATATTGTCGAAACTTATTGTGGTATTAATGACCGTAAATGCATCATGTCCCGTAAAATATAAAATGAGACTTTTCACGATCTTGTTAGCGCGAACTTTGTAATTACAGTATTAAGGTGTTAATAACAAAGGCAAGGTTGCGTTATCGATAGTTAATTATTATACCTGATTAAATCGATTGATTACTCACCGGACCGGGTGTATCCAAAGTCGTTAAGGACGAGTTAATTATTGCCCCGGCAAGATCAGGCACCGTTTCACTTTTTATCGACGAGAGGCACTTGCTTTTAAATTATTGCCGATAACGACCCGTGGCGGTTTACTTTCATCGGATCGTTCTTCGAATTTCCAGTTTCGTCGTTTGCCCATCGATCGTTTATCACGCGGCACGATTCGCGGATCATTTTGCTCGATTTTCGTCACAAACTCCCCTGTATAAACAAATTTGATTACAAACCATAAGAACAATTAGAAAGCGTACCTTCGAAAGACTAACTACAACTTTATCACTTTTTTTTTTTTTATTAAAAACGCAACCACTTGTTCCCTTTTTCATATAAACATTACAAGCTCAAATGATTATTTAACACAACCTTCAATGAAAGGTTAATTACGAACCAATCGATAAACACCAAGATAGAACTTAAAGCGCATCGCGAGCCCATGTAAAAAATACTGAAATCTCACGATAGAAAGTTAGTATATCGATTAGATAATTTACCGACACGCACATAAATAAATTTCATGCCGACAGAGGAAAATTACGTAAATGATGGCAATATCGTGAAGGCGATAGCGATTTATGGTTCAGCCGATAATCGATGCACCAGCGATCGGGATTACGATCGTTATCCTCGACAACCCGTTCGCAGCTTTCTCCGAAAGCTTTGACATTAGAGAAACAATACGGGGAGACTTTCGAAACACCGATCAAACATACTCGAGCCCGAGACAAAATAGTAATCACCTGTTCGTCCATCAACCGGTCACGGAAGTGTCACCCGAAACAGTCACTCGAAGCAGCTACGTTCGAACGTGTACACATTCTACGAGGATCCCGTCGAAATAACCATCGAGCACCGTCGTGATTTCTGTCACTTCCGTTCCTCGTCGTCGGTGAGCGACCGTGCTCTTCGTGGACCCTCATCGGGGCTCGTCATCCTCGAAGCAGCCTGGCGTCGAATGACTCCTTCCGTTCGGTGAATCCTTTGAAACTCGTCCTGTTCGCCGTTCACCGATCCGCTCGAACCATATTTGGCGCGTGAATTCCCCGGATTTTTCGCGGTTTTTCCACGGACTGCCGTCCACGGTTGCCGTGGGCTGTCCCGAAGGAACGTGCGTCCGCCTCGTGGCGAGTGGTCAGGGAACGCTGCGAAACCTGCGACCTGGACGACGTGTTACTGCGGAATGGTCGCAGAGTGCAGGCAGAATCCACGAGACCGTGGTACGTTTCGTTCTCTGGCGGCAGCAGCCTTGTCCCTCCTGCACGCCACGGGATCGGGCTCTCCTGCTCGGTCTACCAAACGGGGGAACCCCCTCGACTAGTGATGGCCTCAAGGCGCCTCGAATCGCTATGGAACGCGGCGAAAACTGACCATCCCTTGGTAAACTTGCCTAATATCAACGCCTGTCTTAAGCCCTTCTGTGCCGACCTAAAGAATCGTAACTGCCCGAAGAAAACCCGATAGAATTTCGTCACGTTCCAGGGAAAATTCGAGGAAGGACGTATTACGGAATAAAGGGACTCTGCGTCGAAACGAATTGATATCGATTGAACTTTTCGAGATATATTGTTGTTCGGCAAGACCTTCGAATTATCTTCGAACAATGTGTGGATGCTGTTCTATTTCGTAACTAACGGTGTACAGTTGAGAGCTAATTTGATTTCTTTTAGGGAATATATGGTAGTCGAGCAGTGAAAATAACTCGTGGCTGTTGATTTTTTGTCATGTATGAGGATTTGCATGGGGAAATCTGGGAATCTGGCGGTGTAAAAAGTTGAGGGCTTGGGAAATTAGGGATATGGAGATTCTGGGCTTCGGAGATTATAGGTTTGTGAGTTTAGTAATACAGGAATTGTAGGATTTGAAAGTTCAGCAATTTGGTCAAAGTGCTTAAGAATCTAAAAATTCAAGAGCATATGAACTTGCAGATTTAGAAATTTGAGGACATAGGAAAGGATCTAGGAATTTGATATTTGGATACCTTGCGGTATATTTTAAAAATTTGGGGATCTAGAAATTTGATGTTGCAATTCGAGGACTTTAGAATTTCTGAATCCATGTATATTGAAATTCAGAAATGTCAAGTCGAAAAGTTTGATGATCCAGGGATTTGATAGTCTAGGAATTTGGACCTAGAAATTTAGGTACATAGTTGGTGCCTAAAAATTTGGAGACATATTTAGAAACCTTTAAATTTTTAGAGATATTCATATTTGATGACTTCAAGATGAAAGAATGTAGGGATAAAGTAATTAAGATGTTTGGGAGTTTAGAAATTTGAGAATCCACGAATTTGGAAGTCTAAAAAATTGATGATCTAGGAATTTCAGAATCGCGAAACTAATCTAACATTTTAAGCAAGCAGGAATTTTATTTTATATTCTTGTGAATACATCGGAGCAAGCTTTTAATACAAATACACAACGATGCTTAGGACATAGTAATTTTTATAAATACTGTTACATAGTGCAATGCAATGGAGTTTAACTTGTATATCGATAACAAAGATTCAACCTGAAATCTATTTGATAGTAATTATAATTCCCAAATAACAACCTATACAAATTGCTATTATGAGTCAGATCTTGATAAACAACGAGTTAATCTTGCAACTTCTTCCTGCATCTTCTCGTAAATTAACGTGAAATCGATTTCTTCAGCATCGTAGTCTTCGTGGGTTCACCGATTTATGTACTTAACGGTTGAGTTCATTTTATACACTTAACGGTGAAGTGTATAAAGCGTTATCGGTGAGCCCACGCAAACTACGGTAGCGAAGAAATAGATCTCGTATGTCTAAATCATGAAAATATGCTAAAAAAAATGAATACGAAGAACTGGATCTCGTATTAGGAACCAAATTAGGCTTGACAGAACGTTGCACTAAGAGATGTGCTGTCGCATCTCGCATCTCGTGATATTCATCTTCTTGGTTTGGTAAAAACGACAAAACTCTGCTCTATCTATATTTCTATATCTATCTATATTTCGATTCTCTGGGCCCTTAAGATAAATCGAAAGACATCCGAGAAAGTTGATGCAAAAGTTCATGTGAAATCTTCCTTTAATGGCAAACTAAATATATTGAAATAATTGTAACATATTAATTATTGACAATCCTATACTCGCTCAGATCTTTCGATGCAAACAATTCAATATTTCGCATAGTTTTTCTAACAAATTTTATGTTTGTGTTTTAAAAATGTGATTTCTCTTAAAATAAGAATATGCGGGAGGCATATACGATTTGTAAATTCGTAATCATCACATAAAACGTTATAGTACTCATATATTATGCTCGAAACTGTTGCATGTTGAAGAACACTGCAATAATTGTATAGAATCGACCAAAACGTCAATTGTATGTTGAAAAACACTATAACAATTGTGTAGTGTGAACTCAAAACCTTGGTTGTACGTTGAAGAACACTGTAACAATTGTATGGTGTGAACCATACTACGGTTTGATGCTGAAAAATGTTCTAATAATTGTGTAGTGTCAACCCCAACTACAGTTGGATGTTGAAAAACGTTCTAATAATTTTGTAGTGTGGATCCAAACTACAGTTGGATGTTGAAAAACGTTCTAATAATTTTGTAGTGCGGACCAGAACAACAGTTGGGTGCTGAAAAACGTTCTAATAATTGTGTAGTGCGAACCCCAACTACAGTTGGATATTGAAAAACGTTCTAATAATTTTGTAGTGTGGACCCGAACAACAGTTGGGTGCTGAAAAACGTTCTAATAATTGTGTAGTGCGAACCCCAACTACAGTTGGATGTTGAAAAACGTTCTAATAATTTTGTAGTGCGGACCCGAACAACAGTTGGGTGCTGAAAAACGTTCTAATAATTGTGTAGTGCGAACCCGAACAACAGTTGGGTGCTGAAAAACGTTCTAATAATTGTGCAGTGTGAACCCCAACTACAGTTGGATATTGAAAAACGTTCTAATAATTTTGTAGTGTGGATCCAAACTACAGTTGGATCTTGAAGAACGTTCTAATAATTTTGTAGTGTGGATCCAAACTACAATTGGATGTTGAAAAACGTTCTAATAATTTTGTAGTGTGAACCCAAACTACAGTTGTATGTTGAAAAACGTGCTATTAATCGTGTAGGGTAAACGAAAACGTCGGTTGGACATTGTCGGCGTAATTTGTTGATTATTTCTGATAGAATTATATTTGAGAGACACGATACGGCAAAACTTGAGCACCCATCACTACCCCTCGAGAAGCCGCCGGCTGGTTTCTCTCCCTTGCTTCCCTTTTCTTCTGTTTCTCTCCTTCCCCTCCAGCCACACTCTGGTCGGTTCATTGGTTCATCGGTGCACCGGTCCAGGCTCCGTATTCTTCTCTCTAATTATACCGTTACGTGCAATCGCTCGTGTCAATTAGCAGCTCTTTTTTTCCTGCCCGAATGCAACCCCTTCTTTCGCCGGGGACCCCGCAGGATTTCGATTCGACTTCTCTCTTTTTCGTTCTTGCTCACTCCTCAGGGCGATTTCGGCGGAGGGGCGGTTTTTTCGTATACTTTGCTTCAAGGTTTTCTTTTCGGGGAGAATTCGGACAATGATACGGGGACGACCGGAGCGGATGTAATGTAGAATAGAATCAAGGAAGTTCGGCTAAACGAGATGTCTTGAGAACGTTCAAGTACAGACTGTGAAAAAACTCATTGGCTTTTTTCTTTCGCTCGCGTGCGATGTGTTTTGGTAGCATTCAGTGGCTGGAACTAGAATGGATATTTTATTTTTTAACCCTACAATTTATTTTTGTTAACTCTTATTCTTAAACAGTAACCCTTGATAGGGAATCTTGTCAAGGTTTAATCGTTTCAAATCTTGTTTCTATTTTCTGCCATTCATTTTATTTTATTCGGCTCTGCATTTTTAAAGATAATTGTGAAATGTTCTAGATTACTTAAGTAGTACTATGTAATAACGTTCATTTAAGTATTAATTATAATCTGCGTAATAATTCTTGTATTTCAAAATTAAATAAAATGAATTAAATTTAATAAAAATAATGAAATGAATTAAATTAATAAAAGAAATTAATTAATTAAATCTAACGAAGAATGTTGAATCAATTAAATTACATAATGAGATAAATTAATAAGAAATTGTAGTTCAAAAAATATTTTTAAAACATTGATAAACAAGTAACCAAGCATATTGATTTGGAATAATGTCACAAGTTACTTTAGCAATCAGATATCTGTTATCGATAATAAGAATAATAATTAAGTCTTTCTATAGAAGAAAAAAGGTAAAAATATAAATAAAAAGAAACGAAGTATATAAACGTTTCTACTGATAATATTTATGTAGCTATTACTAGTGGAAAATGGTTAAATCTTCCTTGTAGGAAAGAAAGAAACATGAATACAATTATCGCCTTTAAAAGTAGTCTCCCTACAGAATGAAGCTGGGTCATTAGTAAGAAAGGCAAAACTCTTGCTCACATCGTTGAACACGATAAACCACTTGTTTTACATGTAAACACGTTCTACTCGAGTAACTGAGTTCATTCTCAAGCTGTTCCACCTATTGTTACCCAACGCATTGTTTAATACATAACGATTCTAATTATAAACTAAACAGTAAAATATGTTAAATTAAAGTTAAATTATAAAGTAAATTAGGTTAAGATTAAATTTTAAAATTTTATCTATGGTTGTGAGACTGAAGATAATAAAATACAATGCAATTAATAATTAATTAATACCTGTATGATTAATGTAATTAATAATTAACAATTACAAATAATAAATAATTAATTAATTTCTCAACCTAATCGTGAACTATTTCTTAAAACTTCCGACCTATAGTGTACACTTACTTTAAAATTAAAAGTGAAATTAAAATAAGCAAACAATGAAACAATGAATCAATAAAAATTTCCAGAAAATCATCGTAAGAAATGTTGTAACTTGAAATAAGAAAACTTTGGTAGTTATAGTATGAAACAATTTCCTTACAAATATTTTTGAAGCTTTGCATATTCAATTTGTACTAAAATAAAACAGAAGAGTTTTATTCTACGATTCTTATTTAATTTTCTTACATATATTTATCTTGTTGTATCAATATTGTAACGCCCTGTACAACCCAAATATCGTATAAAACAATCTGTGGAAAAAGTGTAGACTTCCGGATGCGATACGAAGAAAAAACAAAAGTCTCTCCATAAACACACTATTACGATGTGAATATATTATATCTCGTTAAACGAACCGTGTTCCTGGCATGTTCGATTAATGCTTAGCCGGTAGAATCGTTCATTTGCCGTAGTACCGACTCTAATTCCTCTTTCTTCCTCTTAATTATACCGTTACGTGCAATCGCTCTCCTTAATTAACAGCACCCCGCCTTTTTTTTTTGGTCCATTTCGGACCCAAACCCTCTTCTATCCTCGATAAATCTACGGACTTATCCCTTGAATCTACTTTTTTTCTTTCACGATCGGAAATAAATATTAGAGTCGATTAATTAAAGGATTATTAATGAACTGAACGCTCGAAAGGTCTGAAAAACACATGGTGGTATTTTAATGAGTGTGGAAATTTGTCTTCTTTTATTCAATATTGCCCTTTCATTTTGATATAGAACGTGAAATAATTTGTTTATATATAAAAATTTACCACTCCATTAATGTTTGAAATTATTTTCAAAGAAAAAGTTATTTGATAAATGTGAATTATTCGGTAAAATTTGAACATTTTTTATTTTTTACCAGCAATTGTGATGAAAAATGAGGAAAATTAATAATTGATAATAATTAAAATTATCTCAAAATTGCGATGAAGATTATGAGAAATTATTATTATATGATAAGAAATTGATCATTGTTAAATAAATTCAATAATAAAAAATTAGATGAATTTTTCAATGAAAAGACTGAGTAATGAGAAATGAAAATTTTCATTTAATCGATGAAAAATAAGACAATAAGCAAAACAAAAACAAATTGAAGGAAAGACAAAGTTTTCGAATTACAAAATGTAAAATTCGAGTTATCGAAAGAAAAAAATTTTTGAAATGTAAAAGAATAGATTTTTACAACTGAATATCATGAATTAGGAATGGGGTATTACAGATTCTTCCAGTCAATCGAATTTATTCAAACATCGACAGCACAGTGGTAATTATACCTTAAAACCCCTCGTTAGGATCGTGCAATTGCTCTAATAAATTTGCATATTTCTTGTCAAGAACATACGCGCCAACCAGAGCGTTAAATTATAGAGTAGTTACACTGATCCAATGAAAGGCAATTGGAAACTAGCGAAATTATTTAAATGTTTCTCGCTCACACATACATACTATACAATCGCAACAATAATTTGTGGCGCTGGAAAAAGATATTTTTACTATAATTAGTAGATACCTTTTAATAACCAATAATTGACATTTTATTAAAAATATCTCTACTTTGTCACTATCAATATACGATTTATGAGAATTAACATATAACTACTTGTAGTTACAACATATTTAATTGCGTGTTTAGAAATAAATAGTATTTTTTAGAAAAAGTGTTAACAGTTTATATTATAACAATGAATTGAATTTTGTGGGATATTTTTGGATGTAAAAAGATTTATAGAGATTCATACTTCCAAAGTTTAGTTATAATAAAATATTGTTTCAAAAGGTAGAGGACATTTAAACTACCAATTTTTCATCTTTGAATTCCCAATTCTAAATTATACAATTTCCTAATTTGGAACTTCGATTTTCATTTTTTAAGTTTAAAAATTTCAAGACACAGAAGTGTCCTAGTTTTAAAATTTTTAAACTGTCAAATTCATCAATTCTCCAATTTTTAAATTACCAAATTACCAAATTTATGCATTCTCGAATTTCCAAATTATAAATTTTCAAATTGTTATATATTCAACTTTCAAAACATTTAAATTCCGAAACTCCTACATTTACAAATTAAAGATTCCCAAATTCTTAAGTTCCCAAATTTTCAAACTGCCAAATTCTAAAATTTATAATCAGTACATGCTATCAACACAATATCACCAATATCATAGTACTATCAATAAATATTAAAAATTCGAAAATGTATTGATATCGAAAAGTTAGCAATACAACACGTGACAATGTAACGCGTTGCAATATAGCGCATGCTAATATTAGTACATACGGATATACCATAAAATAACAAAATAATCAACATTTGTTTCCTAAAGAATCTTCGCTCAAACCAAGTTTGAGTACCATTATCAATCAACAAAAATTTGTCAGAATTCGTTTGGAGAGAAAAGAAAGCTTGTACCTACAATGGCTGTTAACAATCGGTTTTCAAAGCGTTAACGACCCACCCCGTAACTTATGTCGAAATAAAAATAAAAGGATCTGCGATACGTAACTCACGGTTGCCCATGGAACATTTACAATCAACGTTTTCCTCGCTCGCATATTGTAGCATGAAAGCAATGAATTTACGAGCGTGTGTTACGTTTTTCAGCAGCCCTCACAATACCGGCCTGTTATACGAGACCGCGATCGAATTGAACGGTTAGTAAACTCAATAATTACGTCTTTGCACGCTGTATTGTGTGCTTCTTATTACATACTGCCAGAACGGTGTGAATAAAAATCATTAATGAAATTGACACTGGCTCGATTACACATAATTTACTACTGCTGCGATCAAACAAGCACATGTAACCGGTAGTTTCGTACTTTTCTAGATTTCTTTCTTTTTGGATCTGAATTTCATATACACAGTAGAAAATATTTTTAGTGAAACCTATCAGGAAGCATTTACAAACAATTGTTCACGTTTCGAATTTATAAATTTTTTAAATATTCAGATTCTCTAATTTTGAAACTTACAAATTTTTTAATTTCCAACTTTCCAACTTTCCAAACATCCAAGTATTAAAATTCTCAAATTTTGGAATTCACAAATTCACACAATTTACCAATTTGTGTATCCGCAAATACTAAAAGAAAAAATATGAGCAAATAATAAAAATATAAATATATGCAAATACTACAAAACATTGTAAAAAATATAGAGTGCTTCAAATATATTCCGATTAAAGTAACAATATTTCTATAAAGTTATAAATATTAAAAGTTGAATTATCGTAATACAAAATAAAAAGAAATAATAAAATACAGTTGCAATAACATTAGTATAAGATTTAAATATCGCACTCCATGTGGTACATTTTGTAAATATAATCTTGAACGATAAAAAAGATCAATGATGTCATTCTACGAATTAAAGATCCAAAGATGTATCTGAATAGCATGATCATAACATAAACGATAGATGTAAAGTACGTGTACCCGATTGAGTGCCCCAATTAAATTTGATTATAAGTTCGGACAACCTCTTGATTCATATCAGAATATGGTTTAGAGTGAAGACGTTCCACCGACGTATGACTCGATGATTGTTTTAAGACACCAACATACAATTAACTTCTCAATGATAAGCAATTCATTTTTCAATTTAGGAATTTGAAATTTTCTTAATTTCTAAATAGCTAAAATTATAAGTATTTCATGCCTACATTCCTAAATTCGAATGTTTCTACATTTTTAAATTCCCAAATTTGCAAATCCGCAAAACCGTTTTCCTAATCTTAAATTACTGAAATTTTAAGTTACCAAATTTTTTAATTTCTAAATTAAAAAAAATGAATTGGTAAAAAGCCTGTTAGATTAATCTGGCAAATTGTGGAGTATTTATCAAACCAAAATAACAACAAATAAAACAAGTGAAAATTGTAATACAATAAATGCCTATGCTTTTAACTAACAAACCTCTCTAGTGTAACACTTTGAGGAAAAAAAAACAATTTTGTTTTGCATTTTCTGGCAATTTTTCATCTGAGAAACCTAATTCCAAGATATTACTAAATAGGTCATTAAGTGTACAACATTTTAATTTTCATATAACTCAAAACTGGACATAAAAATATATTTATTATTCTTAATATCAGATTTTTTAAATTGGCTGATCTGATATCTTAAAAAGATCCAGTTGATGTGAAATTTTGCATATATATCCATTAAATGTTCCCTTATAGAACTAAATGAATATTTGTAGAATTCAAATTTTATTACTCACAAACCAATTACTAATTATTCAAAACTTAGTAGAATTTTAAGAAAGTGATTTGATTTGAAATATATGGTTGTGCGAACATTTTGTTGTCACCATAGATCTTCAAGGTGTTAACTGAAGGAGTTCAACAGCAATGTTGCCCAGCGTTTCACACGAGCAGCCAGGGTAACAAAAGTATTGTCTTTCGGGTATAATCATGGCCGGGATTAGAGCAGACACCGAGGCGTGCAATCCGCTGCTCGTGTTTCCTGCAGCTACAGATCACAAGGAGGAAAAAAAAAGCATCCGCAGTATTGTTACTACGTAGGGTCGATGGAACTGCTAGGTGACATCTAATGAGAAGGAGCGGACAATGAGCCTTTCTAACTTAAGTGCCCTGGGGTGAATACCGGAAGGGTGCTGCTACCACCACCCTCCTTATTTCATTCATTTATTCTCACGCCCGCTTCGCGAATCAGACAAGTTATCTGACGAAGTGAGCTCTTCTCTGAAGGACTCCTGTGATTTTATAAATATTTGTGAACCTGTGATGACAAATGTTATTTACATAAATTTAACAAAAAAAAAAGTTAAACGGTTTACAAGAGTATTGTACAACTCTTTATTTTCATCAATTTTTCAAAATTAACTTAAACCATTTCAAGGATAGAAAGGGACTGGAAATAAATATAAATATCAGTATTTTTGTAAATAATATTTATATGAATAAGATTTACTTTCCCAACTGACACTATTTCATTGAAAATGTTTACAAACTTCTTGAATGATTGAATATTGAAATAAACAATATAATAAATTGAATAAATTTATATTAAACTGAGTAATAAATAAGTTGTAATAATAGATAATTTATTACAACTTAAAATAAAATTCATTAGAACGAAATTCCTTCTGTACTGTGACCTTTTACCTACATTTTATTAAAATCTAGTTACTTTAAACTTGTTAAAGACGAATATAGAACTATTAATTTATACCTTTTTTTATTACATCATATTACACTGTACAATGATATAAATGGTATTAGTAGAAGATGATATTCAACCAATTATTTTAATATTCATTTATACAATTAGTATATAATTACTTTAATTCAAATATTTTAATGTATTGATGTGTTTTTAAATGTGTATTTGTTTTTAATAAAAATAATCACTCTATATATCAATGAATAGTATACAAGAGTACATACTTGGGTTACAAGTTAAATGTTCAGTAAACTTTGAGCATCCACTTATACAAAAGAAATTCTGTTTATTTCAACAAATTTACCGTTTAAGTAAATCTTGCACTTAAATATTACATTATTTTGTTCTTAAAAAATCTAGTAATTTATGAAATGTTTGTTTTATTATTAACAATGTTAAAACACGTTTGAGATTTTTGTTGATGTTTTGAATTTGAAAGAAAATAATAACTGTAAAGTGTTTCAATTGTTTAATTCTATTATAACTTAATCACATAAAAAAATGTACAATGAATGTATGACTTTATTCTATACCTTATGTTAGACAACTCTTCTGACCTCAAAGAACCGTTTTAAGTAGAAAATTTGTCCTATTGTCATACAAACCAAAATCATAGCTTCAAAGCATGCCCACATTACTACACGGAAATTTGTGCTTTCACTGATTGCTCTATGATTTCTATCACGTACCTGATAACAAACAATCAATTTTATCAGAAATTATTAACACATATCTAAACATATATTAATTACAAGAAGAAAACCATTAATTACATGCATATATTCTTGTTCGTTCTTCACTCCCCATAAACTTGTACTTAATTCTTTAATCATATCATCTATTTTATTATGATTCGCATCTTCTCCACCTTTGCCATCTGAAGTTTGTTCTATAGGCTTTTGATTCTCGCCAATATCCATATTAAACATAACAACTTTCGGTGTCATACTGCTTTTTTGATTACCAAAACAATATGTATAAACACCAGGTAGGTGCGCAGCAAAGGTATATTTACCACTGCTTTCTTGATCACCTTGATAAATTATTTTTCCATCTGGTCCAATTATTTTTACATCTATATCTAAAAATCCACCTTCTGCTATTTCAAATGTGAGACCTATCAACAGTATAAATTCATAGACATATTAATCATAATAACATTATTAATTTCTTATAATCTTAACACATATAGGTTCAATTAACTTAAAAGTATCAAATATTTGAGTTAGCATATGGTACATGTTAATCAATTAAATAATATAAAGTACATTAGAAAAATGGTTATACATTGTCAATATTTCTTTTAATAATGCATTTAATAGTAAATGTCATAGAATATTGTTTCTTCGTTCATAATCAGAATACCTGTTAATTAATGTATATTCATTTAACAACTTAAGAAATATATGCTGAATTCTATATATTTCATTTATCGAAGTTTTTGTTACAATTTAATAACAAGTTTATTTTGATAATTAACTAAATGAAAATTGTAAAAGAATTATTTATAAGATTTTTTTATATTTTAAAAATGATTGATGGACTTATGATTACTACATAAAACCTTCTTTGTTAAGTCCTATAAATATTTATATTGCATAGCTCTGTATTCTAAACTCCTCGCTAATAACATTTTTCAATGCTATAATATATATAAATGTAATAAAAGTTCTAACAATAATGACAATGAAATTATTTTGTCTGAGCATGTCTTTTAAATTAGAATAACTCCTCGAATCATGATTTAATCTAAAGCATGGAAACAATTGTATTGTGATAGTAAATAATTCTTTAACAATTAAAGTTCTTTATATTAAACGATATTTAAAAATACGCGCAAGAAGAAACTAACCCATTTTTGTGCCAGCTTCCACATTGTCAAAGAAACATTCTTCAGCATGTGCATCCACGGTAATGAAATAGCATGTTGCACTTGAGCTCAAATAAATTAAGAACAAACACGAAATAAGCCACCTCATTTTATTAAATTACAATGTGAACCAATTAAAAACAACATACACTCTTTCCTTCTTCAGCCACTTCACAGTGGCATGTTACTACAACAGCGCCACGTATGCAGTTTACCGTAGAATTACTGACAATAGGAGAAACGAAACTTATCTTTTAATTTCATAAATCTTTGCAATATTCAATTACAACAATATACATATATGTATATTTATATTATTGCTAATTAAATGTTACTAGTAACAATTGCATTAGATACACGTCATTGCATGATGTAATAACTTCTAGTTATAACTTATTCAAATAAGGATAAGTGTTACATAAACGCAGAACAATAAGCGAAATTGTTAGTAACTGTTATAAGCTTAGTGTAAAGAGATGATCAATAAATTCAATAAATAAGTTTTATATAACTGTATAATTATAATAATTCCATTACGGAGTTATTTTATAACAAGGTAATATAAATTTAAATTTAACCTGAACTGTGTAATAAATCAGTATATAAAACTTATATAATTATATTTATATTATAAACTGCAGTAAGTTTTATTTATATAAAAATATAAATTTTTCTCATAAGTTTTTCCTTCTAATGTTCTTTATCAGTTTTTCCTATGTTTTTTTTACTTAAGTTTATTCATGTATTTTCTTTTATTACTTTTGCTTATTTGTATTACTCTTCAAATATTTATTTCATTCCATTATTTATATATTTCTTCGCTTTTGGCTAGAGAGCGCTCCTCTCTCTGCAACTTTTAGGTTATATTCTCCACAATTCCTTCATTTTCTAGTTACATATTTTACATTCATTCATTTGTACTTAAACTTACAGTTCTCGGTTTTAGCCTACTTAAGCCTAATCTATAATCTTACGTTTACGTTTTACTACTTTCATACTTATTATACAAGTTTTCAATACCAAAAACAATACGCGTGCGCCCCTATAACACCAAATATCTATACTCGATGATTTAAGTTTTCAGAATGTCAAATTTCAAATTAAATCCCCAGATTTTCAATTTTTCTAATGTGCAAACGTTTAAATTTCCAAATTTTGTCCTGCGTATTCGATATTTTTTCTATTCATATATTTTATCTACAGTGTACATGCCCGGCAAAATAATGAATGGCGAGAGAACAGTAAATGTTGGGGAACCTTCTGAAAAATGATTATAATCTCTCATTGAACAAAGCACAATAGTGTTTTCATCAGAAATATTACTACTTACTTTACTTCACATGCGCCATCTTCGCTCATGCAATTATAATAAATGAAACCGCGTTATTAGAAATTGAAAATAGTGCTTTTGAATGACTAGGAAATTCACGTATAAACAAATATATTTTAATACAATGTTTTCGTACTATGTTGCGACATTATTGGACTTTGAACTATGATTTATGTAATACATATTTCACAATTATGTTCAAAATTGTCACATTAATTCAAAATATCATTACCAAACATATTTATTTGTGGTTCGTGGTTTACCAAAAAATAACACGAAACTATGTTTCCAGAAATAGTAAAAATATTGTAGAAATTTTAAGTATTTGATTGAAAATTACAATAGTAAATCGTTTATACACAAAATATAACAAATATGAGCGGTATGTGCAATCGGAATTTAATAACATCAGGAAATGCCTTCCTGCATTATCGAAAACAAGACTTTATTACTTCATTTCTTGCACCTTACGTATTTTCCACACAAATACGTAACAATTTTAATTCGTACGTGCCATATTAATGAATATACATACACGTATTTACCCTTTATTTAAATGTTTTAATCGATTACTATTTTTTAAGTGTGACACCAGTGAAACTGGCATATGTTTCCTATGAATCAATGAATGGTAACAAAAATGCTTCGAAACAACCTGTTATAGTAATGCATGGCCTTTTTGGCTCTAAAAATAATTGGAATTCATTATCTAAAGCAATTCATCAGCAAACAGATCGTAAGGTAGATACATGGATCTTACATTTTATGAGGAATACTTGAAATAAATTTATAGGTGATCACTATAGATGCAAGAAACCACGGAGATTCCCCACATTCTACAGAAATGTCATACAATCATATGGCATATGACATAGTTCAACTTATGAATGATTTAGGATTTGAAAAAGCTACGCTGGTAGGACATAGTATGGGAGGTTCTGCAGCAATGTATGTAGCTTTACATTATCCACAATTAGTTGAAAAATTAGTAGTGGTAGATATGTCTCCAGTGAGAGCTAGTCCTCAGCTTATGGAAATAGAAAAAATATTTAGAGCAATGCGTATGGTAAACCTAAATGGGGTTACAACGCTTACCAAAGCTCGTAATGCAGCAAGAGAGCAACTTTCAACTGTCGTTAAATCTTTAAGTCTATGTCAGGTAAAAATTGATTCATTCTTAACATAAATTATTAAAATATGTAAGTATCCTTTGCTAGAACTAATACATTTCATTACAGTTTTTAACAATGAATTTAGTAGAAGCAGATATTGGAAAATTTAAATGGCGGGTTAATGTACCTGTCCTAGAACAAAATTTTGCAAATCATATAGCTGTATTTCCAGCTATAGTGTCAAAAGTCTATAATGGACCAACATTATTTATAGGAGGTTCCAAAAGCGATTACATAAAAGTACAAGATCATGACAAAATAAAGCAACTGTTCCCTTCTGCTGAAATTTTGTATATAAATGGTGCTGATCATTGGGTTCATGTAGACAAGCCAACAGAATTTCTAAAGATTACTACTAACTTCATTAAATGATCATAATTTATTGTAATCTTAAATGTAAAAAAAATACACAGTGAGTTTGTAAATATATATACATATATATTTGCGAAGTGTGTAACATTACATATAAATAAGAAAGAAATAGCAAAACAAAATAAAATTGTACACAGTGTAAACAAATTGTGTGTTTCGTGCTTATCATGAATTTACAAACTGTAACATTTTCTTAGTCCCATATCTTGTTGTTTCCGTAAAAAATACATATTTCATATTTTCTCGTTTAAAAAACGTTTTATCAATATTAGAAAAGAATTAAAAAAAAAAATTTTTTTAAATAAAATCTTTGGAGCATATTTAATTATTGAAACGCAATATCCTTGTGTAATTATTATCTTCAATACTGACATGTTTAATAAAATATATAAATGCGATTAAAAGCATTTAATAAGTTATATATAATATCACATTATACTTAACAATAAAACTACCAGCATATAATGCAAATTTAATTTTAAATTGAAATTGAAGTAGGAAAATGTATAAATAAACATATAAACCAGTATATGTATTAATTCATTATCCCAATAAAAATCAATATATAATTTAACAAAAACATTTTGACAAATTTCGCAATTGAAAATAAGAACTATAAGGACTAGACATTACTTGATTAATTTGGTAGTTTTAATGTTAAATATTAACATAGAACTTTAAAAAAATTGCAATTATAAATGAAGAAAAAAGTTCAATAAGCTAAATATTTGCTACTATTATCACAATCATTTTTCAATGTGCAAATTTTCTACTAATTTCACCTATTAAAGTACATCATGTGTGTGTCCACCATTGTATGCATAATCTGCTTTATTGTGCATTACCAATTGATTGTCCACAAAATAAAATGAATCTGAGCGAGTTTCAAATGGATTTGCAATCATTTCAGAGACTGTAAAATTATTTTTAATACTCATATAATAAGAATCTAATGTTATAACTCTTAAACATTATGAATTATTAAATAATAATTAATTGCTTACCCAAATCAGCAGGCAAGGTCGGAAATTCATAAATATGTTCACAAGTATTCTTACTATTTGGTATACAAAATCCAAACTGAAAGTCAAAAGTTTTTAACAACCTATCCCGAAAAAAGTGACGTTCAATCATACGAAAGTTATTCACTGGCTTTGAACCAACAAGAAACTCAATCGTAGCTCCAACAGTTTTCAGTTTAAGAAATTGAGGTGTAAATTGATAACGTACAAAGCGACCAGTGTTAGCATCCTCACAACCAGATTCTTCACAATCTGGTTCAATATCATGATTAAGATCAGATTCTAAAATATGAATCACAATGTTGCATCTTTTATCTTACACCTTTTACCATAATCAATGAATTACTATAACTGCAACTAACCAGTAGCTGGTGGTTTTGTAATTTCAAATAATATTGCTCCTGTTTCTAAATCCCTAATTTGGAATCTTGTAAAATCTATATCATAAATATTTGCTTCCGGAGAGCATAAATATTCTGAAATAGATACAAATGTTTAATTATTTAATATTTTTTTGTTATTTATCACTATGATAGAAATACATCATTATAACTTCTGTTTTTAATGAACAATCGAATAGAAGCATATATTGTACTGACTATTGTAAATTACGTCTCATTTTACTAATTTTACAATATTATTTTATAAATCATTATCTTACTATCAGTAATTGTGGGTAAATGTAGCACCATTTCTGGGGTTATAAGAGTTTCTTCAATATTTCCATTATCGGCATTTTCCTGATCTGTCGACGGTGTAAATGAAACAATAGCATCATTTGATTTATTTTCACTATCGACACTCATAATTTAAGCGTAATTAGGCAATAAATAGAAGATTAATTTATCAGCCAAATATAAATAGCGCATGTAATAATTTCGAAGTATCGGATATAAAATGGTATTCATTGAATATTATTAAATAAATTTCCACATATGTTAAAAAATTCTATCCGATATTTTGAACAGTAAAAACATCTATGTAATTGATGTTATTTCCATTGTATACATTTTGTCACATTTCTTAGGACCACGTAGGAAATAATATCAATTGTAAATAACCATAAAGTATACAAGATTTAGAAGAACTGCTCTACATCTTATCTATGATAATAACAAAAAGTAACTAGATGTTTTTTATAACTATCTTTTTAAATAATCATTTTGCATAAATTGCCATTTACTTGATAAATAAAAACTAATTAATGAAAATTTCTTAACCCTTAACACATCATTGTTAAATTTAATTAGAAACTTTCATACAAATTTATTTACAATTTTTTTATATCAGTTTTCTCTCATATCTTGCATCATTCAATGTTTATTTTGATTATGTCAGTTGAGTGTTGTGAACCTAACCCCAGCTTTATGGAATCTGTTACGCTCTACATACTAATGAAGATTGTCATATATGATCAATTATTTCCTTTGAATCCTTCTATAGATTAATTGTGTCATTAGTGACTATTAAGAATAGCTAACTTCTTTAATTTCATCGTTATTTTGTGCATGTGATACACTAGTGATTATGTCTAATCAATCACAAACATCTAACGAACCTTACCGTGAATTAGATGAATTGCATGGTTCTGAATTGAATATCAATTCAGAAAGTATATCAAGATGTAATAGAAATTTTGGAAATTGTGTAGAACATTCAATGGAACTGTCATCTGTAGTAATCGCAGATGGTAAATTATTTCTGTAAAATACATGTTGTTATAAATCAATTGAAATGACATAAATATGGAAACTATTCTAATATTTCTAAACAATATTGCTCACAATTTTTATGTACAGGGTAATCTGCTTAAACTTGTCTATAAAGGAGTGGGTAACTGTAAGTTATGTAAATATGTTATTATGCATGTAAATATAACATTGGTAGCAATGGGTATGCTTTAATTTATAATTGTTATAACTGGCAAATTTTCTTTACAGAATTCTTAACACAGTGGTCTTTATGTTTACTTGTGGTATGGATAAAAAATTACTAATTATTTTATATAGTGTTATTTTGGAAAGTGACCATACCTTAAGACCAAAGATGAGAAAATTTCAAATACACAATATATATTTGTTGTTTGTTATGTGCCAAATTAGAAACAAATCTTAAGAAGCTCTATGGAATAATGTTTAGCCAAATAGGCATATAGCAAGATGTTTCATTTAGTGACAGTCATTCATATTGTTTATTTTAAATATATAATGCCATAGACATGGTCCACAAAATCAGTTCTAAGCATTAATAAGGATAATGTTTAAGGTAGAACCTTGGTCATCTTTTCAGATAATACTATAAGTGCATGTAAAGAAAGCAGAAATACATGACATACTTGTTTCCAAGTACTATTGTATAACATTTTAAATAACAATTACACAATATTATAACTGTCAATTCAAAGCCATGAATTCTATAAACTTTAAACTCTATAACACTAAATAAGTTTAAAATATTAATGCAGTATCATATAAACATATATTCAATTACTTTTCATCTAGTTATCAACACAAAAAGATATTACTCATGGACTTGGCATTACAAAACTGATATTGTATTAATATTTTATATTTGAATGTTCTTTTTTATTAAATTAATTTGCTAAAAATATTTTATACATTCAGGGTATGTTTACATAATAATATAATGAATATTAAATCTCATAAAATTTTGTGTAAATAATTTTTAATAGTTTCTGCTCCATTTTTTGTATAAAATTTGATATAAACAATTAAATGTATTCTAAAATATACTTAGTTAATTTATTTTAAAATTGAATGCCCTTTTAATATTAATTGACAGATACATTTACTGTAATCCAAGCAATCAATGCATTAGGATTTGGTAAATTTCAAGTCAAATTGTCTTTATTTACGGGACTCTGCTGGATGGTAGACAGTATGGAAATAACAATATTAAGTATTTTAAGCCCATCACTACATTGTGATTGGGGTATAACTAGGTATCAGCAGGCTTTAACAACTACGGTACTTTTATTTAATAAACCAGTTATTATCCACAGAATCTTTACAAAAAATTTAATGTAATACATTGTTGAAATTATTTTAGGTTGTTTTTTTAGGTATGATGTTAAGCTCCACATTTTGGACTAATTTAAGTGATAGATATGGTAGCAAACAGTCTTTGACTTTATGTGCAGTATTATTGCTTTACTATGCTTTTTTAAGTGCTTTTGCACCAAATTTTCTTTGGATTTTATTACTTAGAGGATTAGTTGGTTTTGCTATTGGTTGTGTACCACAATCGTAAGTATTTGGTAAGTCCCATAAGCAGTAAAATTAGTATTTTCAAACTAACTTCAAGTAACATCAAATTTTTAATATTTTAGAGTGACACTGTATGCAGAATTTCTACCAGCAAAACAAAGAGCTAAATGTGTCATTTTATTAGATGTGAGTACAGTTATAAGTAAATTTAAATAATATATTTCTTATATATAAATAATTCTTTTTTTTTATAGTGCTTTTGGGCACTTGGTGCCTGTTTTGAGGTTGCAATAGCATTGGTAGTCATGCCAACATTTGGTTGGAGATGGCTTCTCATTTTATCCACAATACCACTTCTTGTCTTTGCTATTATCACTCCAGTGAGTAATCTAAAGGAACAATATGATCAAAATTATACACTCGCCTTATAATATGTTTTAATAGTGGTTGCCAGAATCTACAATATTTGATATGACAAGTGGCAGAATGGACAAAGCTGTTTCAACTTTGGAACGGGTAGCAAGAGAAAATAAAAAACCTTTGCCTCCGGGAAGATTAGTTATGGATCGTTTTTATCAAGTTAATCATGGTAAATTAAAGGACGTCTTAAGTAAAGAAATGTGTAGAACATCTACTTTACTTTGGCTTGTATGGTAAATTTTTTAATTTCATTAATATTTTTCTCAATTACATAGTTGTATTGTTATGTATTAGTATGCATAAATAATGGTAATACTTTTTTTTAGGATGAGTACAGCATTTTGTTATTATGGTGTAGTACTAATGACTACAGAACTATTCCATACGTCATCTGAACAGTGTAGCTCCTGGGAAAACAAGAAAGAAGATACTTGTCAATTAGATTGTAGTTTGGAACGTAGTGACTATATTGACCTTCTCTGGACAACGTTAGCCGAATTTCCAGGAATCTTTTCCACTATTTTTGCCATTGAAAAAATCGGTAGAAAAAAGACAATGGCGTTTCAATTAGTAATGTTTGCCGTATTAATTTGCTTTTTGGGCAGAGCTTGTCTGTTAAGTAGAGTAGCATTGACACTTGCAATTTTTCTGGCCAGAGGTTTAATTGCTGGCGTATTTCAAGCAGCTTATGTATATACTCCGGAAGTATATCCGACGCATTTGCGTAGTATCGGCGTTAGTACTTGTAGTGCTATGGCTAGAATCGGTGCAATGGTTACACCATACATAGCACAAGTATTTCTTCAGTGGTCTATCACTGGAGCTATGACTATTTATGCTTTAGCAGCATTATGTGCTGCTGCAGCAACTCTCGCTTTACCCGTTGAATTGAAAAGTCAGTCAACAAATGACTCGCCTCACGAAACAAGATAAGATAAATTTGTTTTGTTTTTATTTTTCACTGATATTGTTGAAGTTGTTTGAAAAAAAATATATATTTTCTTCGATATCATGGTAAATTATCAGTGCATCGTTGTTAGATTACTATTGTATAATAAAACAAATCTTGTATTCGTTGATATCCATTTATTTCAGCTTTTACAATGGTATAATTACATGTATGCATAATCAACATTTTATTCTTTATTTTTTTTATTAATTTTACTGCATAAATTAATCGAACAGATTACATAGACTATACGTATCACATAATAAAGTATTCAATAGAGATTTACTGCCGTTCGATAGTTATGTTAAATATAGATGATAATAATAATAATAGTAATAGATTTTGACCTTTTGAGTGCTTTAAATTCATATATATATATTTCTAGAATATCTTTGTAACAGTCTCAAATTTATGCACGTGTTCAATTTAAGCAGAGTGAGATATAAGCACATATATAAATTCAAGATACATGTTTAAACATTGTTTAATTTAGCTTAAATAAAATAAATATTTTATCTATAGCGGACATTAAAGTTAAGAAGTTTCCGTACTCAAAGGGTTAAAATACATACATAAGAAATGTGTGAAGACTGATACAGAATGTTAATTAATATACAACAAAAGTGCCAAAATGCGCAAATGTGCAAAATTAATATACACATATGATAAATTATATTTTTTACTATTCTGATATTATATGAGTAACAAGGCAAATAAAGCCACAACATCAACTTTATTATTTAAGCATAAATACAGGTAAACAATAGTATCTTAAACTATTCATATGATTTTTACTTTCTCAATAAATCTAATAACAATGGATAAAAATATATTTAAAAAATTATTAACCCACCATGATTAGAATGTTGTAAAATCTAAAATAATTCTAAAACAAACTATTGTAGAATACAAAAATTGTTATCTGTCAACAAATTCAGTATAATTGAACCAAGGATATGTCAAGCTCTTTTTAAAATAAATGCTTGGAATATCTCAAACAACAGTAAAAAATGTAACTCTTAGAAACATTGGAAGTATTTTGATGAATTTAAAAATCTTGTATCTTTGTCAACCATTTTTGATGATTTTATAGCCAATTAGTAATCAAAATGAATATCACTATTTAATAGCATTTACATATTATATAAGGTTGATTATGTAAAAGGAAAATATATTCTGCTATGAAATTCTTTCTCTTTTATCCCCCTTAATATGTATAATCATGATTTAAATAGATTAAAAACTATAATTTGCATAAAAATTAATTTCAAACTGGCTGAATAAGCGCTAGTAATTCTTGTTTTAAATATCCGGCAGATTCGGTATCTACCGTATGCTGCCAGAAAAATACCAAAAGAGCAGCAGGAAATAATTCCAATTCAAGTAACGTTTTATCAAAGGAATCTTCGTTAAACGTTGGTCCTGCTAACTTCTTCAAACAGAAAGGCCTGTTTGCTTTTATCAAATTCTCGTTAACAAAATTAACTACATTCTGAAATTTTTCGTGGACCAAGAACGTTCCTTGTAGAATAAGATCATCTGGAAACTTTATACGAATCAACGAATACTTATACTTTCTAAGTCTTTGTTTTTCGTCTCTTTCTCTCATAGCTTTGGTTCTCAACATTTGGTCCTTTTCAATAGCTTCAGATCTATTAATATTATCAATATTATTAAATATTTTATATTTTATTCGTAATAAATGATTTAATATAAATATATTTACCGAAGTTGCTGTTCTCTTTTTATTTCTTCGGGTGTTAAATTGTACAAAGTTGGCGGAAGTTCAGTTCTTTTGCTTGCTTGTGTAGGTAATAAAACTTGAAGATTTCTATCCAATTCAAGCGGAATAGTTTCTGCATTTTTCAGTGCATCAGCTAGTTTTTCAACATCTTCAAGATTACAGTTTTCTGGACTCCAAACTAGGAAATCTTCCTCTACATCATTATGTTGCATTTTTTTTGGCCAAAAACCAACAGCATTTAAGAACTCTGAAGCACCTTCGATTGGGAGTACTTTATCCTTTAAAATATTAATTTTATATTTAATATAATGAGACTATATGTATAATAGGATAAAGAGAAATTAATAAAAACATTCAACATTTTTACTTCATATATCTAAATAATACTCTGCAATATTAATTGTCATAATAGATTTTCAAAAAATAATTTCTTAATAATATAAAATATGATACATATGTAAAAAGTTGAAAGTTTTTACTAAAAATTTTGTCTATAAATAAATTAATAAAACAAAACATTACTTGGAATATTCGATTATGTATTCGAATTTTTCTATATTTTTCTTCTTCTGGATTTTTTATAATATTATCTAAATATTTTCCAAGAGTTTCAACACAACTGTCAATTTTTTCTTTACTAGTATTGCAATTCTGTATAATTAAGCAAGCTGTTAGACCTGCTTCTTCTCCTTGTAATTGTTCGTACAAAAATTCTCTAATCTTTTCCTTCCACTCTTCTTGTGATAATATTTCATCTGATAAATACGGGCATTTGAAATATACATTAGAAACAGCTAACAATGATTTATCTTTGACTCTATCTTTAGTTTCTTTTTTCACTGGTGTTTTATTTTTTTGCATTTCTTCCTGTGCTTTCTTTTCTAAATCTAATTCCCGTTTCACCTGTGCTTTAATAGCTGCATATGATCTGCGAACAACATAGGTATATATCATAGCCTTTGTTATTTAAATAAATTCAATTTAAATATATTAAAAACTTAATATTACTGTTAGAAATAACTTACGTGTTAAATTTAGCTGTGTTACTCTCTTTTGCTTGTAGTCTAGCTAAAGCAGCTTCACCAGCTGTTTTAGCTTCATTTGTTGGTTCCACTCTTTTTATGGGTTCTACTATCCGAACAGATGTACCAATATTGTTTGAATCCGTTAACCTACATAACAAAATGTTAAATTCACTATAACGTGTTATATAATTTAAATTCCTTACATTTTACACACAAAATAATTCAACAATTAAAATTTATAGTTGGAAAGTTTCAATATATGCAAGAAAATTTACTTGTATCCTTTTCCCGCGTTCATAAATTTTACATCTGCCTTTTTCTTTTTAAAGAATGATTTGATTTTTTCTGACATGTTGGCTAATTAGTTCAGTATTGTGATATGTTGTATCAGATGAATCATCAAGATCTCTTTATCAATTTCGCTGATGCAAATACGTTTTACTTTATAAAAACCTACAAAATGAAAATAAATAAAATTACATGCATATCTTTAATGTATGTTAAATTAATATTAAATGAATACTTATTAATAAGTATTAATTAATACTTACACTTGCAATTATTGTATTCAAGAAAATTGTTAGATAATTATTTATCGGATGGAAAGTCAAAATCTTCTGATACAGATTCTAAAAAGTTACAATATGTAATGTTAACTTCTATACCAAAAATTAATTTTTCATTATACATATAATTAACAAAAATCTGTCAAAGTTATATCTTAATACGAAATGTACAAAGATTATAATAAATATAGTGACAAGATATAAATATAGATATAAATAAATATATACTATATTTCTCTCTCGTTTTAATGATGGTAATAAAAATAAATATTTTGTATCTTTAAACAATAAAAAATTATAAAGGACCTATATAACTTGTTTCAGAGTTTAAATGTAAGCACTCATATGAGTGGAAATATAAAATTCTTACTTGGCTCCATAAATTGCGTGGAAATTCTATGCCCGTAAATATGCCAAGCAATTAAAAGCAATGCCACAATACTAACAAACGTGAATAAGAAAATCTTCAACAGTTGCAACTGAAAATCATCAAACGCTAACAAAGCAACAAATTCGTGAAAAACTCCAGATAATTTTTGTTGAAATTCATTATTAACGATGGTATCGGTCGATTGTAACGTTAACTCAAACGTTGTGGATAGGAAGTTGACTAAATCATGTGTAAGTTTATTGATTGTTTCCACCAAATTTCCTACCCAAGACCACAAATTTTCATGTATACTGCTCATCACATGTGAAAAACTCTTAATTAAATATGAGTAAAAGCACTCTTTGTGTATTACTTGCTTATGTCACATTGCCACTTCATCATTCGACAATTCAACTGTTCGATTTATTGCAATGTTGAGAATGAAGTTTCAAAATGCAATGAAACTTCACTATTGGAAAAACTCCTAAACTTAACAAATATTACTAGATTCTCCATCTTATGCTGGGTCTACACTGGGCGAATATAAAGCAATATACGTTTGTGTTCGCCTTGTTAGTTCGTTAAATTAGTATTAACATATATTTTAATAAATATAAAGATTTAAATATAATATAAATAATATAATTATAAGTTTAATATAAATATAAAGACTATTCTTCGTTTAAACACTAAAATATAGTTCATAACACATCCACCAGGGTTATTAGTGATTTTATTATTTCAACATAGATTTTAGGATCTATGCCGCATGCCAACAATGATTGTTAATGTTGTGTGTACGGACAAGAAATTGTAAGGTACATAAGATATAAAATCTGAATTGTATAATAATAAAATTAATAATGGGAGGAGGAGATTTGGTAAGTCAATGTGTAATTTTATATGAAAGAACAAATATGTTTTTACATAAATAAAAAAATAGATTGATACATGTATAGATTATATATAAAATATATTTAATAAAATTAAGTATTTGTTAAGACAGAATTTGAAGAAATCATGGCATCCATCTACTATGAAAAATATAGAAAAGGTTTGGAAAGCAGAACAACAACAACATCAGGAAAAGAAAAAGATAGCAGAATTAAAGAAAGAATTAGAAATTGAAAAAGACAGAGAGGACATGAAAAAGTATGCAATGGAACAGGGTGTAATAGAAAAAAAGGATGACAAAAAATTAGATTGGATGTACAAAGGACCAAATCAATTAGTTAATAGAGAAGAATATTTACTTGGACGTCCGATTGATAAATCTTTTGAGCAATTAGCCCAAGCAGAGAAAGAAGTAAATCAGGCTAAAAATCATGTTGAACACGGTAAGTCATATTATAAGTTTTATATATGTAATCCCTCATAAGAACATATGCACTAAGTCTGCTATTGTAGGACTGATTGTACATATAATGATTCATAAATAAATATATATTTCTGTTTTATGTTTGATGTATTTGTAACTTCAGAATGTATTCCACCATCACTGCGTTTCTTTTCTGGAAATGAACAAGTTGACTTAGTACGAAAGATGCAAGAAGATCCTTTGTATGCTATAAAAAAAAAAGAAATGGAAACAAGGAGTCAGTTATTGAAAAATCCTGTTAAATTAAAACAACTGAGACAGTTGGTATGTAAATAACATTATCAGTTAATCATGAATGCTATTTTATGTATATTAGTTACATGTTACTAATTAATTACTAATTGATATGTAGCTGGAACAACAATCAAAGAAAGATAAAAGCGAAAAGAAACCGAAGAAGAAGAAAAAACATAAACACTCTGCAGAGAGTGATGATGAATCACAATTGGACATACTACTAGTTGCTAAATACAAACTGCTGAAAGAAAGGATTAATGATAAAGATTTAATAAAATCTATGAAAAAAGTTAAACATAAGCGAAAGAAGAAATTAAAAAACAAACATGACTCCACTGATGAATCAGAAGATAGTAGTGAAGAAAATTCAAGTGATGAAGATGCAAAAAAACATAAACGAAAAGCAAGTAAAAGTACAGAAAATGCTGAAATTTGGAAACATGGTAAGGACAAGTATGAAGTTGATAAAAAGGAAAGTAATAAACAAATGTCAACAAAACGTGTGAGAAGTCGCAGTTCAAGTACAGAAAGTAACAGCAATTCAGTTCATAGAAAAAGAAACAATATGCATAGAAAAGACACATATAAAACTGAAAACAAAAATTTTCATTCAAAAAGTCCACAGAGGGAACACAGTTCTCATAGAAACAAATATAGTCATAGAAGCAGAATTGAAGATAAATATACACCAAATAAATTACGTCAAAAGGACATAACGCATTCTAAATCACTTACTGATACAGTTCAAAAAAATTCAAAAGAAGAAAATTTAAACAAAGACAGATGGAGTTCCAAGAAGAAACACAATCTTACAGAAGAAGAAAAGGAGAAACGTAGGCAAGAAATGATAGCAAACGCAACGTGGAGAGATAAGGAACTAGAGCGAAATGTTAAAAAATATCGAGAAGAAGAAAAGAAAGAAATTGATAGTAGTAAAGTATACAATCAAGACTTTGTTAGGAAACAACTGGCGGTTGCTGCAGAAGTTGGTACCGTTGCGTCTAGAATTAAATCTAATATAAATAACATACAACGATCTGGCAGAGCAATGGATACAAACTTCGCTAAAAGATAATTTTAAACAATTAAATCTGTACAGTTGTGTAAAAATTAATTTAGATTTTTGTATAAAGTGGTAAAGAATTGCAAATGTTGAATATTAAGAAATATATTTTTTAACATAGAATGATGTACTTTATCAATATAAAAATACACATTTTTAGATAGATTTATCATTTTTTGTAATCTCGATGGTTTATTTATATCAAAAAACCTTTTTGTCGGAAAAATATATGTATATTTAAAAAATGCAACAATATATTTGTATACATATGATTTTATTTTCAAACAATTCACTATTTTAATAAATAGATGCTGTATATTACGCAATTTTACAAGTTTCACTATTTTCAATTGCATCATTAATGTCATTTATAGTTGCAAAACATCCTCCAGTGAGTACATTATTAACTATAGCCCTAGCAAGGTATCCTGTAGTTATTGAGTAATGAGTAGAGAAAAATAACGATTGATCAGCTGTTTTTTCTAAATTATTATCCTAAAATAAATTTTTATATAGTGACTAATAGGAGTATAATTCTTAATCATAGATAACATATATTTAATTGTAGATTTACCTTACAGAACATAAAGAAAGCGTCTTCAACAAGTTTGTTAAGATTCAACTGTTTCTGGAAACTTAATTCTGGATTTCTAAGTAAAATTGTTGACACTGTGGTGAGTAACTGCAAACCCAAAAATTATAAATATAACGTCACCAAATTTGAAAATTTATTATACTATGAGGATCGATACGATTCCAAAAATACTATAAAATTCCGAAAGTTTATGTATTTATATAAAATGCTTAAAAAATCGATAAACACCTCTACAATGATTTGGCGATACTCAGGTAATTGTATGTGATGTAGCAAAGATTCCACAAGTAAAGCAAATGTAAGTTCTGAACGGGTCATATTAGAAAGTGTAGGTTGTTGTGGCAATACTTGTTCATTAACGCAAATACCACCTGGACAACGCATCAAAACTTCCCAAACATGATTATAAAAATGTGAAGGTACTCTGCATAAGCATCCTTCAATTTTTCTACGCCCTAATACTGTAAGTCTATTACAAAATAATATATGTATTAATTTATATAGTACTTATGAATTAATTAATATCGCATTTACTGAAAAAATATTAAATCAATATACTTTTCATCATTGGCCCAATTTTTAACCGTCAATACTTTGATGAGAAATCGGCGAATTTCAAAAGGACTGTAATTTTCAATAGGTTTGGAGTTTTTAATAAACATTTGCAGATAAAGTTTTATTGCTTCTAACACCCACCTAAAATGTAAATGATGTTTAATACTGTTTTTTAAGACATTAATATTATTTATCAAGTTAGATATTATGTACCCGATACGAATTTTTAATATTCCTTTAAACATTTCTGGATTTGTTCCAATCAGTCTACCACAATATAATAAAACTTCTTGCTGAAGTACTGCATGCACTACATTATGTGGTTGAATTGTAGAATACATAACTGATTGAATTTCTGCAGGTGTCATTGGTTTATCAAATACTGTTTCTTCTTGTCCAATGACTCCAACTGTAATCTATATTAATCATGATATTAATAATAATGAAAGTATTTTAACATTTCTTGAATTTTACAAATGTTTAATTAATAATTTAATAAAACTACCTGCTTTCCCTTAACAAGAACGCCCGTAATAAAAGGGCTGATACTATCAACAGTATGATTTAATAAACTACTACAGTAACGAACGACCATCCAATATCTGAGACAACCTGCTTGTTGATATAAAGTTCGCAAATAGTCGCCAACTAAAATAATGTTCTGAATAAAATAAAAGTAATCGAATATGTATTCGATATTCTCATACTGTTTATAAGTTTATAAGCCGATACCTGTCATTCCATTAATTTCATAATTAATACCCTCACGTTTCAACAAAAAACCATAAAGTTGACATAAACTATAAAGACTTTTATTATTGCGTATTTCATTTAGTATATTATATAGTGGTTCATTCATATAATGCTGAAATATAAAATAATTAATATGGATGAAAAAATAAACCAGTATATACTTGCAGATATTTACAGAATAATCGTCTATATCTTCAGTATATGTTAAAGCTCTAGGTACATCTGTAAGACTTTGATATCCAATATAATCATGCTCTAATTGTTTAAACTGACTGAGCTCAAGATCAGTTTCTATCGTATTTACAAAATCCAAATGTTCTGCCAAATAAATAATTAAGTGTGAATATTGAGTAGATACTAACGGATAAAAGTGAGAAATGCTAATTACCAATACACGACGATGAAATAAGGTTTTGCAATCTCCCAATTCGTACTTTTGTTTTATCACAATATCCTTTCTTTAACATTGCAAAAAGATCAAGCATTTCTTTAAATTGCGGATCCCTAGAATCAATGGAACTGTCAGTAATTTATAAAGAAAGCAAGTATTTAACGTAGTTTAACTACAGATTAACGAATACCTCATATGTTCTTCTCGTATTAAAAGACATACAGTAGGTCGACCGGAAAGTCGCCAATATTTGCCTACGAACTGGAGCTCAGTTTTTATATCATCAATTAATAGAGCCATATCTCTATATAAATAAAATTCTGATACTTCAAATATCAAGGGATAACATAGCACAGTCATACCGCATACTCTATACACCTATAAAAAAAATGTTTATTTCCTTTTTACGCTTTTAATTTAGTATGCCAAACATACCTTACTTGTACCCAGAGATCCAATTGGCCTAGCAGGACGACCTTGCAAATTCAACTTAATATTCACGCCCAATTTTTCATAAACTTTTACTAATTGCGTAGATGACAATATCTGAACAGGTTCCACTTCATGTGGCGTTTGTGTTTGTATGCCATATGTTGCCATCATAGCTTGCAATCTCATAGATTCAGCAATAAGGACGATTTGTACTACAAGATCGGTATGAGTACCCTAACATAGAGAAATTTTATAATAGATAAATCATGCATTACTAATCACAATAAACATATTACTAAGACTATCAACATAATCAATTTCCTTCTTCCATAATGCAAAGAAACTTCAAAAATCATAAATCTTATGAGGTGTATATAAATTAAATGCTATACATATAGATTATGAAATTATAAAGGGTAATTATTAGAAAAGTAAAGTAATAAAGTAACTGTCGTCATAAGAGAGTAGATTAAATCATGCTTTAACTCAAGCTTCATGCATTATTGCATTATTAAAGAGTTCTAAAATACATGTTGCACTATAATTTTATTAATTCTGCATGATATCAAGCAAACAATTGGTTTAAACATTACAATAGAATCGGTATGTTATACTACATAAGCATATCTACCATTTAGCACACAAATTATACATATATACATATACATATAGATTATTCAATAGATATTAAGAAATTATCTTTCTCTCGAGTGCTAAAATAGAATTAATGCAAAGTATTGCTAATGCTACATTACATGTATTAATCATTTACTTACAATACTGGGTTTAGCCTGTATGGGACAAACATGTATAAAATAATTTATACGACTAATTGCTTTAGTAAGGATAATGCTGTAAATAAATTGTGCTTTCACTTACTTGAAAAGCTGAATATCTTCCAGCTTTTCGTGGTCTATTGTACGAGGGTAGATAACGTCGGATTGGATCTAATTCATTAATGTGTAACAAACCAGCTGTTAATAATTGTGATATTATAAACATAGCTTGATTCCATAAATACATAGGTGCTGGTTCTGTATCTGCAGAACTTTTCTGCCCCCTTCCCTCGTTACTTGGTATTCGATAGGTACTACCAGGATCATTTCTTTCTGCTTCCAAATTATCCTCAGGTACGTAGTAACACATAGGTATCACAGGATCTGTTTGATTATAAAAAAATAAGGTAGTTGAATATTATTGCAATTAATTCCATTTTATATAACTATACCTCCATTTATGTCTTTATACATTCTTTCTTTCAACAAATTTTGATATTCTTCTACTTGCTCTGGTAATGTTTTAAAAACACCATCAATGATCATGAAAATGTAAAACAATGGCCATTCACATTCTACATTATCAAATTCCTGTAACAAAAAATACCCTTTTCAGTATTACGTTATTAATACGATAAAAGTTAATATTATTATATAAAATGCGATTATAAATAGTAATATAAATATTAAGTGCATTTTCAATAGTAGTATATACTAACAATCAAATACATCAGAGACCTTGATTTCACCAGATTTATAATAACGCCGACTTTTGTCCTCCAAGACTGTTTTATATCCATCTCTACCGAATCTTTTAAATCCATAACTGCCTCTTAATCTTCGAACTATATTAGCTTTTGTTTCATTATATAATACTTCTTCATGTGTCGCAAATGCAGGAAAAGATATTGTTGGTAATAAAGCTACATCTACACTCTAAATATTAATAATATAATTGTAGCAAAATAACATATTTTCAAAATGTGTTAAACATTTACACTGTACGAATATGCTATACCTTAGAACTGGATTCTCTTGGGAGCATTGTTTCAAAAATGCTACGATTTCGATTATGTGCATCAATATCAACATATATTACTGACCAAGATGCTCCTTTTTCTCCAAATAAATTACATCCATTAATTGCTTCTAGAGCACTCTTAGCTATACCAATTGAACTTGCATGTATTTCAGGGGTGCCATCATTATATCGACTACCTCGTTCCCACATACCATAATCTGGTGTACGATATGCTCTTTCTACGTAGTATACAAGATTTTGTATAAATGCTACTTCGTCTTGAGTATATATAATTTGTAATCCCGAAGAAATCATTTGTACCAAAAATATCAAATACAAAGAAACAATATCGATCTGCAAGAAGTTGAAATTAAGTTATTCAGAGTGCATTAAGTAATTTAAAATAGTACAAGTTATATTTTACTTTATACTATAGGTACCTGCAAATGATTGTAATCAGCATCTTGAAAAATCTCATCACCAGTATTCAAATGAAATTTACAATGCAAAGCAAAACGGTTACACTGATTACGTTTAAACAATTCTATTCTAGCAGACTGTTTTACCCAACATTCCAAGATTCCACGCATACATTTGACAGCTGATTGTCCAAGTTCATAAGATTTTCCACGATCATCATCTATACGCCTATAACAATGTTATACACATTATTATATCAAATAGTAAAATAAAATGATTTATTCAATTACCTGTATGCTTGATATAAGCTCCATATAGCAGCAGCACAATATATACTTTCTCGCACACTTCCAGCTACTTTATCACTTGAAATTTGAGGAAAAAGACCTGTTATGCAACTTTGGTAGCGTAACAATTGTCTCTTAACTAAAAATTATTTATTTAATAGGTATTCAATTTAATTTTAACATATTATTAAAGTAGATATTCATACCAATTCCATAATAAATATCAAGTTGTCTAACGGTGTCCTCATAATTTGATATCTTAAGAAACATGTCAATATCCAAATCAATAACACTACCCTGACGTACATTTCTGAATTGGGCGATTCTATAAAATAAATTATAATTAAAGGTAAGTTAATTACATTTTGTAACACTTTTGATCAAATATATTAAATTCTATACTTTTTTGTAGGTGTCAATGTAAGAGATGCCATCTTATTCCCAGCAAGTCTGACTTTCTTTTGAATTGATTTTATTAGTTTGTAATGCACATAATCATATATTAATGAATATTATTATTTTATTGTTTAAAATTAATATCATCCTTTTGAAACAAAATATTGCCACATTAAAGAGGAAGATGTTTATTGTGTCAAACTCTTTAATAAAACATGAAGTAAACACATCCGAGGTAACTAGCAACTGAAGCAATAAAATCTTCTTCGGTAGTACGCGTTAACCTTGACTATGTTCTTTTCAGCAGTTATTTTACTTAACTATAACTAAATCAGCTATATAATTAGCACATAAGAGAGTTATTCTACATACTATCTTTGATTTATAAATAGAAATCAGGAAACTGCTATTAACAGTGATCTTCTTAACCAATTTTAGAGTTACTTAAAGAGACGCAAAGACGTTCAGTTTTTCAATTACATTTTACAATATTTTACATTCTTGTAGTTTTACAACCATAATAAATAAAAATAAAAAATATAAACAAATTTATGGTATATGTAATATATATATAACTATATTTAACATTATAGTTTTTAAAGAAAAATATAAATCATTTATACATAATATATGCATTTCTATTCTCAAGTCGCAGTTTGAAATCTAACTCATATTTCCTGATTCATTTTACATAAAATATAAAACGTATAAAATATGTGATGTATATTTTAATTTATATTTCGTATTTGTTCTAGAATAACTGCAGCAAGTGTCTAAGAATAAGTGTAGAAAGAAGAGCATTATACTATTTGCCTGCGTTTACTTTCTAAATTTAAATGTTGATGAATTCAAAAATTTGAAAATTTAAAAATCTGAAATTTGATAAATTCAAGATTTCAAAACTTCAAAGTTTAGAAGGTGATATATTTTAAAGTTGATAAATTTGAAAATCTGAAAATTTTGAAGTTAGTAAATTCGAAAATTTGGAAGTTTGTCAGTTGGTAAATTTGAAAATCTGAAAATTTATAAGTTCACAAGTTGGTAAATTCGAAAATTTGAAAATTTATTTGATTCGTTCGACTAAGGAGTGGTGGGAATTTTTGTCCTCAACATCGCCATTTTATACACGATATAAGATATTGTGTTCGCCAGTATATCGTTTGATATCGCATATTTTTAATTAATGTTTTTAAAATCGTCTATGTATCTATGCGTGTTAACCATATCGAAATGTTTATTTATATGTCTCCTCGCAAACTAAAATGAGACCGTATCTAAATTTAAATCTAATAGTGTGTTCTAGTATACTTAATAGTTCAAAGAAAACAAGCACTTAATTGTATTTATTACTATGAATAATTGACCAATGAACTCAACTATTTTGACACAAATAATTTAGCAAGTGAAAATCGACCTTAAAAAAATCATTGCAAATGTAGTTTGCGTTGTTCTGTTTTCTCGCGAAACATTCTTAGAATGTGTTACGGAACACGCGCGACGATCGTGACAGAAAATTGAGTCAGTTCCGTAAGCAGAGTGCAAGAGGAGTTGTGTCTCTGTTCCGTTTCGAATTTTAAAGAGCTCTGGTATATGATGGCGTCCGCAAAAAGAAAGCAAGATGAAAAGAATTTAAAAATATTACGCGAGCTGGTCTCGCAACCCGGTAACAAAGAATGTTTCGACTGCCATCAGCGGGGTCCTACTTACGTCAACATGACAATCGGTTCATTTGTCTGTACCTCTTGTTCTGGTATGCTGTAAGTATTCATTACCTGTAAGAAGCCAATAAAATGTATAGGGTCTTCTTCATCATGAAAAATGACGTAACGATTATTTTACTCATCGTTTATTTCAATCAAGAACGAGGCTAACAAAATTGCATTTTTTTCGCGCGTTGTTTAATGTTCAAAGGTTCATCATTAACATTGGATAAATGTCAACATTTCAGACACATTAGGCAGTGTTCCAATATAAATAAAAAATAAGGAGCCATTTACGTACATATAAATTGTAGATTTTGTTGGAACGCGTACAATGAATATATTTTACTATTGGCTGATATAGATTATAAATTTACTGAACGTTTGCAGTCAGGAAGTTAATATACTATCAGCATCAGTATTGTCTTTGTGCGTAGTAGTTGTTATCAATGGTCAAAATATTATACTCACAAGTAATAAAGAAAATCACTAAAGTCTATGAATGGTTTCGACATTGTAATACTTATTAAATACACAAAATCATTCAATGAAAAAAGTTCTTATGAACAATGTTTCATACTTAAATGTTAGCAATAAATTATGATTTATCTATATAATTAATACCTTCTATGATTAAGTCTTTGAATTGTACTGTTTAATAGATAACATAAAGCTAAGTATTCATTTAAATTATCAATAAGATTGTAATATGTATTAAATATAAGATTTTATCTATAGTGTCATAAGATTATTTAAAATATTCAGCCTACAGTAAATGTATATAACAAATAATTATTGTTGTTTAAAGAAATTAGTTAATCAATTTATTCTAACTTATTATTTTAAGCGATTTTATAATAACATCAACAAATTATAAAGTTTATAATCAATGTATAAAAATAAAAAAATAACATATTAAAAATTATTTTTATTATTTTAATACATACATCTGTATTAATTTGATATGTTAAAACTTTAATAAGAAATTTAATACTTATAATATGAAGATTTCCATCAATTAATATAGGAATAAACATTTGTATCACTAGTTTTGTTTAAAATTACAGGCGGGGCTTAACACCACCACATAGAGTAAAGTCTATTTCTATGGCAACATTTACACAAGAGGAAATAGATTTTATAAAGGAACGTGGTAATGAATATTGCAGAAGAATATGGTTAGGCTTGATGAATTCAAATTCTCCTCAAATCTTAGATACAAAAGATGAACAAAAAATGAAAGATCTTATGAGTGCAAAATATGAGCTTAAGAGATACTATTTAGATCCGTCCATGGCAAATCAAAACTCCAATCAAAAATTGCAGCCGTCAAATCAAACAAACATTCCAAGGGTTCCACATTCTGGAACATCTACATTATCATCTATATCCACTCAGAAAATAAACAATTCTGAATCTGTGAATTCTAACAATTTTTCGACAGATTTCGTAGCTGATTTCAGTAAAGTTCCTGATCCATTTATTACTACTACAATGCCTACAAATAAATTCAGTCAACCGATTGTACCTCAGCCATTTTTTGCCAATTTTGACAACAATCCCGTTTTTAATAGTCCTAAAAATACAAGTAAATGAAATGTTCTTTATTTCATACAAATTTCATTTTGTAATATAATATAATTTTAATAATTATTTTTTCTGCGTTTAGATATTGAGTCATCAAGCCCTTTTAGTCAGACTACAGGAAATTCAACTAACGCAATGAATGCAAATGGAACATATTTACCTCCATCTGAAGATCGTTATGCGGCACTTAAAGACTTAGATTCTTTAATGAAACAAACACAATTAAAAGATGATACTCCAACAACATTAAACACATCTACGTGGAACTCTAATAATGGTATGTACATAATTTATACTATTGAATTTTTACTGTGTTATGTTTATTAGAAAAATTACTTCATATTTTCCAGCTTCAAATTCAATTTGGAATGTAGGAAATCAAACTACAAATGTAATTTCAAACCCTTTTGTAACTGGTGATGTATGGCGACCATCAGCTAATGTAGTTAATAATAATACACAGTCGATTGATACCTCTCTATACAATCCTATCAATCCTTTTAAACCAGCGCAGTTTCCTATAAATAATGGTAAGTTTTCACTGAAATGGCATAAAATACTATATATGTATATAAACACTGACAATAAATAAGGTAATATTTCAGATCCACAATGGGTAGGTATTGGATCATCTAATAACAGAGATGTAATTCAATTTAGTCAATTAATGACAAATAAAATGTGGCAACCAACTCTTCCAGCATATCATGCAAATCCTTTTATGGTATAGATATTATTTTTTCTATTATTTTTATTTTACATGTATAAAATACATTCAAGTACATACAAGCATTTTTAGGTCGGTTCTGGTGTGAGTAACATGACAAGAAATTCGAACAATCCTTTCTTATGATTAAGTAAGCATAAGCTTTTAATGGAATTACGAACAAATAATACAGAGCTAAAATATGTTTAGACTAGGGCAATTGTTTATATACGTGACCTTATTGGCAATTAGTGCCATTAACTTTTATCTCCAGGAGCACCAATCTCTTATTCATATAACTAAAATAATACCTTTATTTATGAATATGATATACACGTTAAATAAAGATTAATATTTGTTACCAATTATGTATTTTGCCTGTTATAGTTATCCCTGTTTAATATAATTTTAATTTTATTTAAGTTTATTTTATTTGGTTTCTACATACGTTGATAGAGATACCAAGATATTATCTGTATAAAATCTTGTCTAATTTAATATGTAAATATATATAAAAAATTTACAAGAATAAGACATACAGTAAATAAAGGATAGATAAAAAATGCATTTTACCTGATGCACACTTAAATACAGTTTATTTACTTAAAAATTTCTAATAAATACAAAATCACAAATGAACACTTAGTCTTTGTCATAATTCAATACCAATAGATTCAGAGTAGAGATCCACTTAACCGGTCGTAATTGCATGATAATTAACCGTTATTTGATCGTTACACTTGCAGCCTACATTATGTGTAGTTGTAAATATATTAATAATTGTAATAACATGGTCGGTCGTGTTTTACAATTACATATGGATATAAAGAGAAGCTTTATGTGTCAACTAGTCAATTGTATAGCTGTCGTACAAATGTTTTATCCGTCTTTCTTAGCTTTGTTCGCTAAATAGTATGGAAGCTCCAATGAATGGTACGAATTGCTGGTGGTGGCAATTACTTAGAGTAATAAATTATTTACGCGTGTAAATGGACAAACAATCAAGAAACACTAATATATGAGTTCACCAATTATATTAATTGTTATGTATAAACATACGAGATGTGTGATATTGTGATATTACTAGGCAGGCGTCACGTATCTCAAAGATACGTTCCAAAAAGCGCATGGACTGTCTCATGGCACGAATTTACCTAGCAACCATTGCTACTAGGGTTGCCTTTTGGCAATGGGCGCACCAAGTATAACTTTTCACCTTGCTTGTTAGTATAAATAGGCGCTCGTTGATAATGGTCTACCAATTGGTCTAATGTATGGAATTTTCTTTGACCAATACAGTATAACGCTCCTTCCACGTGTACCCTAAAATGCTTATTACGTCCTGGAGCTTTCAAAGATACTGAATAATCTCCCACCTGAAAAATATATTTTCAATATATAATTTGCACTCAAATATATTAGTATTATTAATGCTACGTTATTATTAATTAATAATATAATTAAATTTATTTATTTGATTAACTAAAGTATATTCATTCATACTTACATTTGTTTCACTATCTCTAATTAAAAAGTCACCATCATGACCATGTTGATTCAGTAGTGTATCGCATTGGGAACGTGAAATACTACCATAGTACCAAGGTTTTCCAATAAGGTGTGGTCTATCGCCGGGGTCTGGCCTTCTTTCAAGAGAATCTCCTGTACTAATCTCACTGCTTGTCATTCCTCGTTCACGATATGGTTGTGTTAAATATTCGCTGAGTTCCTGAAGATAATTACGTGGTACAAGACCTATTTGTCCTTGACTATTCCTTGCTTTATACCATTCAGGATCTGCTGGTGGACGGTCAAGGATTTCCAAACGATCACCCTTTTCGAAAGATAGTTCCTGGTCATTGTTAGAAGAAAACGAATAAAGTGCCACAACAATATCAAGAACATTCTCTGCCATTGCATATGTGTGAAGAGTATCATCTGCGTCTCCTTCTTCTTGAGTATAATTTGATGGGAACCAGCCTGCTTGTGTACCACTTTGACCTCTCCACCATCCATCATTACTTTTTTCTAATATTAAAATTCTAGTGCCTTTGACAAGTGATAACTCATCCGCTTGTTGTGCTTGATAATTGTATTTGACAACTGCTGTTCCTATCGCTTCACTTGGATCAGCAGGCAAACGCCTAGCCATAATAGGAGATTCCACAGCTCTAGATGGTGAGTTACTGGATGGAAGAGTTTTTGAACCAGAGCCCTTTTTGACTTTCTTTTTGATACTATCAAACAGGGATGGTTTTTCTTTTTTAACATAGTTACTTGGCACATAGCCAGCCTGACCTCTTGCACTTTGTACTCTCCACCAGTGTTTAGAATCATCAAGAAGTAAATAACGTTCATTTTTACGTAAATCTAACTCTTGAGCACCTTGTGCTCCATAATCATATTTGGCGACAACATAACATACGTCGTCCTGACTTGTCTTGCCTGAAAATTATTACAATTATATTTCCTCCAAATATAATTCTAGACTAGCATCTTAAGACAGCAATACATTTTATGAATACAAAATATCTAATGAATACTGAAAGTTTATTAATAATAATTCTAACTTAAATTCCTGTAAATACAAATTAAACAAATTCTGAAAATTAAAAACAAAATCTGAAAATTATTTATGTTTACTATTTAAGCAAACCATGAATGTAAAACTGAGAACACATACAAACAAAAGCTTACGTAAGGAAATAATCACAACTGAAAGAAAAGACATATACTAAGATTTAGAAAATTTTCAATTTAACATAACAAAATCTACTAATAACATAATTATATTATAATACACTAATGGCACAGAACTACTATGCCACAGATAAATTACTGTTCATAATTTTCAATCATAGTTTCATAAATATAGTTAGTAAACAGAAATAATTTAATAACAACCAAAGTTTACTTAATTGTATATAACTGATACAATAAAAAATGGTGTTAAAAGATTATCACATTTTAAAATATGTAAATATATATTATATTTTTAAACATATTTGTTCTTTAGAACATTAGTAGAAATATGAGTGGACAGATTTATTTATACTTATCTTTTACCTTCTTTAACAACTATATTTTATTAACGTAACGTTTACTAATATAAATTGCATTTTAAATTTAAAAAACTTTCAAATAAGTAACACTGTAAGTTACTTTATTTAAACCATCATACATAACAGTTTAATATTTATTACAAATTGCAATTTATTAATCATACTGAAAGTTAAGAAACAACATATAGAATGCAATATATTACTTCTAATTACTAAACTTTTCTGATAGCAAATTTATTTGTTATATTTTGAGGTTGATATCGAATACATATTTCAAATACATCATTCACCAAAATATGTTTTCCTTTTTTTCTTGATAAACTATACTGATATGACTTTATAAATAAATTTACATACAAAGCAAAGCATACAAGAATAAAACGTACCATGCTTCATGGCTGCCATGTGCGAAAACAGAGATATATGTCTGAGTGTGGCGTGAGTAGCTGCTACTCACGCACTACTTGCATAAATGTTAAGTCTGCTTGTTCTGTGTCGGCAGCGTAAGTGCAGCAGGCATTCATTCTTTAGCTTTTTGTTTAGTGTTGATATACCTGCTGATTTCTTTGCTCAGAGTCCATCGTTCTCAAGGGTAGGGCAAGCAAGTGCATTACCAACACTTTAGAGAAAATGAAATAATCATTAAAATGACATTATAAACATTGTAAAATAAGTATCTTTAATGTATAGTAAAAAAGTATTATGTTATTACTTAATATTATTGTAAGTTGCATAGTTATCCAACTCACAACAGTTTTGTTATTATAATCACTGTTAAAATGAGTAAAATATTTATTCTTCAAGCAGCATAATAGGTATTAATTTATTAATATATTATAATCCTATTAATATCATTAGTAAAATTATTGCATTAAATTTTTTCAATATATTTTTGCATTGTTTTGTAATGTATAAAGTTTGTTTCATATTAAAACGTCCTACATTATAGCTATTGAACTGTATTTTCACACTGCATAATTTTTTATATTTTTGTAATTATAAATATAAAACCCCAAAATAAATCATTATGTACAGAATAGATAAAGATTCATGCAAATATTACTTCTCCTTAAATAAAAATTAAATTATTATCATATACATAACAAATTAAACAAATTATAAAACTGATAATACTATTTTATTCAAAATGATGATATATTTGTGTTTAATACAAATAAAATTATATTGACATATATCATTTAAAATACAAGATTACATTCAAAGTGAAAATGATTATAACAATATCGGTTGATTGCAAAAAAAAAAAAGATATATTCAATATTATACTAACAAATATTCTATATAAATATGAAAAATTAATGTATTATCTTTTACAACAAATTTTAAATTGTTATAGAGAACTGACAATGATTCTAAAAAAAAACCCTTCTTAAATAATGAAACGTATCTGAACATAGATTAACAATGAGTTGACATTCATGCTGACTGTAACAAATCGTTATAACAAAAGTATTTAAACAGTGTAAAATTTTAATGATTACTATAATCAAAGCTGATATAAAATTTTCCCTATATATGTTTTGCAAACAATAACCATAGCAAAGAACTGACTAGTAAGATAAAAGAAGATCAAATACCATTCACCAAATTTCTTTGACTGATTGTGAGAAAAACACGTAAAAAGCTTGTACCAAAAAGGAAAAAAAACACTGTAGTACTATTTTAACTACGGTTTATATTCTATCAAATTCGGCAAACGTCAGAAGCGACGACTCGATAAAACCGCGTATGTCGTGAAATATTTACAATAAGTAATACAGCGTGTAGACGTAAAAGTCAGGAAACTATTTTCCGATCCCCTTCGCGCAAACCTTGAACAAGAATCGGCGACTTTCGAAGCACGTATATAGAGTACGTTCATTGCCTTCTTGCCTACCATACTACAAAAGCAAAGTAGAAGCGTGTTGGATGCAAAGGGGCAACAACTAGCGCGAGTCAATTCAGCCGCTCGTCTCATTATCCATGAAGTATGATAATTTATCACCTGATTATAGAAAAAAAAGCAATTAATATTAACTTACCGATTTTTAAACTTGACATATTCCTGCATACAAGCTTCGAAATTTTACGTCGTTACACAGCTTGTTTTCCCCCACCCCGGGCCGCAGCCATGAACGGGAGCGACTAGAGACTATAGGGGATTGAATCTTTATGGGGAATCGGGTCGACTGAAGGGGGGGCTTGGAAATTAGGGAAAGATATCACGAATTGTACAGAACTCCATGCACCAACAGGTTTTGTTCACTATTACGATGTCAGTAAACACCACTCACAATACTACGATGTTAGCACTTTTATCCACAATATTAATAGTCACATATACAATCGATGAGCAAACGAAACTTGCGTGAATATTACTATAATCTTTATTTGTTACTCTTGGATTCGTTTGTACGACCCCTCCCGCAAAAAGAACAGACACACCCTTAATCCAAAGATGTTGAACGATCATGCGCGCCACTGACGAGAAGAGCCCCCAAAACGCGCTTCTCAGATTTTAATGAACTATTGCATGTTTTTATGAATCTCCTTAAACGTAGCGTTTCAGATATAAATGACTAATAGTTTAACAGGTATAATGTTAAAGTTTTGATACGATTTATTTATTTTACTATAAGAGCTGTTTACTGAAAGTAAAAAAGACTATATTAGGACAGCCGACTAGGCGCTAGGTAACTTTCTTTTTGCGCGCGGATTCAAATCATGGCAAATAAATTTTGAATTGTATTTTCTCTTTGAAACAATTATAAAATTATTCAAATAACTTGTATACAATACAGTGCAGATTTAAATTCAGGCATAAAACATAGTTGCTCGTTCTTTGAAGTTAAATAGATTGTTAAATCGTGATAAACCTTATCAGAACTTTAACATTATCCTGAACAAAAATTGAAAGATGGCGAAAGGTGAATGGTTAATGTAGGGAGACTGTAAAAACTGTTTTAGATTTCGGGTTGTTAGGTGAGGTGTATCTAAAGATATAGAGGAAGAAGATATTTTTTTAGATGTGGCTTATTCTTTTTAATTATATATTAAACGACAGAAAAACTCATTTTGATGGTGATATTAGTGAATGAGATTTAAACGAAGAGTTTTTGTTTATTTTGTGCATGTCAGTCCTCATTGGTCGTGTGCGATATGTAACCAAGGGTAACACACATGCGCATTTGCTACATTCGCACCGTCATGCGCGTATACCCAGTGATTTTTTATTTTGAATATTTCCTATATCAACCATTTTTTCCTTATTTATATAACTTTGTCTACCAGATATATAACAAAATGAACAAAAACACGTATAATGATGGTAACATGACATTATTGAATAGTGGGAAATCTATTGAAGTTTGCCAAGTTGCATGAAATGGGTACGATTTACGGTGGAATGAATGATAAAGCGATATTAGCGCCATGATATCAGAATTAATAAATGACAATGCTGTTATTTGTTGTATAGCGTTTTTCGTTTATTGATTTACTTATTGTTTCTACTTGATTACGAAAATCGGATGGAAATGATAAATCATTCAACACTGGTACATTTTTTGCAAAGTTCATTTCTAAACAATTAGACTCTTTCCACGAACACATACAGATTCTAAAATCCACGTTTTACAAGATTTGCAAGTGATTATGGCTACCAGCTTGTGTACTGACGTATACGTATGACAGTATTTTAATGTATGATGTCGAATGACATTTAAGCAAGTAGAAACGTATGTTGTACACCATTAGTATGTGATATTCAATCGTCTTTTATTAAATGACTGTAAGGTAATTACTTCGAGTGTACAGGAGCATTTTATAGAATGAAACGTGTATAATAAATATATTTTGTAAAAAGTGATATTCATATGAAAACCGATAGTAAGAATGAATTAACATAACTTACTAAAATTACTATTATTTATTGTTGTATACATCTGTTTTTATAATATGTTACATTTGTTAAAGAAAAGAATGTCCTAATTATATATTAGATTTTTCTGTAATTTGGGGCAATGGATAATTTATCAGATTCATTCAGAGGTGAATTAGATTCTGCTACATCAACAGATTCTCTGCAATTAGTAGCAGGTGAGTTCTCTATTAGACATTTATCGACACCTGATGTTTCAAGCATAGAACTGTCAAAGCGTGCTGCATTGTTGGAATTAGAAAATGAACGTCTTAGAATGGATCTAGAAAATATGCGCATAGAACTCAATGCTAGAATTGCGGCTAATGAAGGTCTTAAAGGAAAAATAACTGAATTGTATGTAGAAATGCAATTGATACTTCAAGATAAACAAAAACTCCAAAACACTCTAACAGATGTAAATAATCGATTAGATGCAACAGAAGCATCTGCAAAATGGTATCAGTCTCAAGTACATGGTTTACAAGCGAGCAAAAAGACTTTGCAACTAGAAGTTGATACTTACCAAGGGATATTGCAACAAAGACAACAAACTATAGCAAATATAAATGCTAGGTATAAACAGCTTAATATGGATTATACAGAGCTTCTTCAAAAGCATCAAAAAGAAAAACAAAATTTACAACACGAAGTACAAAGTTTAAAAATGCAGAATCAATCAAATAATGTCTTAGAATCATTAGATACAAATATAATATCCAATTCTCCTGATGTATCTACAAAATTAGAATTAACAGAAGATGAATTGAGAAATACAAAAGCAGAATTAAAGACATTGGAAAAGCGACTTTTAGGCAATGAAGTTTCCAAGACATTAATGGAAAATACATTGAGTAAACAGAGAGTATTGATTACAACTATGGAAGGAAATATACAAAGGTGTGAAACAGAAAAAAATCAAACTGCTGATTCTTTACGTAAAACACAGCTTGAAATTCAGAAGTTACATTCTGAAAATGAAGTATTGCAGACCACTCTACTTTCTTCCAAACAGGAACAAAGTCAGATAGAAGATGCAATCTTTCAATTGCGATTACGGTTAACAAAGATGATTGAGCAGTATAAGCTTTTAAAATCAAAAAATACAGAAGCAGAAGAAAAATTAAGTTCAATGCAAGATGTAATAAATGAAAATAAACGATTAAAAACGTTATCGTATGAAGCTAATAGTGCTCTTATTAGAAAAATCCGGCAGGAAAAGCGTAAAGTTAAGCATTTGGAAAATAAGCTTCATAGCATTCAAATTACGGGACATTTAAGTAATATGGTATTGAAAACAATTGCATAAAATCTGTTAACAAATAAAGAAGACCAGTAGAGAAATTATGTCAAATTTTTTTATAATTGCATTGTTTCAGAAAAGCAAGATGGATGTATCCTTGCAAGAGTGCCTCAAACAGGTTTTAATGAGAAACAAAGTAATGTTTATTATTATTTATTTGTTTTTTATGCTATTTTTAGGCTGTGGATGTTTATATATTTATGATATATATCGTGGTTTGCGAAATCTACATACCTCGTATTATCTATACCCTATTGATCTCCATACTTTATAGAAAGATAAATACTTTACAGACTTTGATATATCATAAGTGTATCAACATTCATAGACAAATTATTACTTCTGTTACATAATACAATATAATGGTAAAAATGCTTTTACACTACAGGATTTAAAAGATCAATTGAAGGCACTTACAAAAAATTCAGATGAAAGTATTGATGAAGGATATGGTGATAGCAGTATTGTTAGTTCTGTTTCTATAGACATTCCATCACCACGTTCCATTAATCCAGTATTATTAAATACAGCTTCCAGTGTACTACTACAGTGTAAGGATTTTTGTAAACCAGTACAAATAGAACTTGATCATCTCCGACTAAAACTTAATAAGTTAAAAGAATGTGCTATTTAGTATTAAATTAATGTATTAATAACTATTTTGAAAAATGTATATTACTACAAATTATACAATATATATTACATAAAAGGCGGTGTTTGGTAATTAAACTAAATGGTCATTAAAGTTGACTGAATTGTAAATACTTTAACTTATTATAAATTTTATGATTGCTACAATTATAAATAAAAAAAAATCCGAATTTTTTTATATAAACGTTTTATTAAAATTGAACTTAAAATACAGTCCTCATTAGTAAAACGGCAATACTGAGCTGTAATTGTAAGAATATGTTACTGAAAACAACAAATTCTTTCGTTTTTTGTTGAATACTTTTAAGATATTAATCTTGAAGAAAGAGTTGTAACTAAAAAAAAATTATGTATTAACTAACTACAATTACATTTTTATATAATACATCTTAATTGTTAGAATTCCGAACAAATTTGTAATTAAAAAAAATTATATAAACTGTTTTACAGGTACAATATAGTGTTTACATCATATAATATCAGAATGAGTGTAAATATTTCGTAAAAGTTTACAGTAAATATGAGATGTACATATAGTGAATAATAGTTATTTAACAAAAATGTCGGTTATTTCAATTTACAAGAAATTAAATGTAATGTAATTTGTTGTAATAACTACTTACAGCTACTATGTAAATATTAATACTTTATGCAATTTTTTTTTAATGAATGGAATAACAGATATACGTAACATAGTTGTACAAGCAGAAAAACTGAAATTTATCGTTATTTTCTCAACATTTATGATACGGTATATAATATGGGAGCATATTAGTTAATGTCATGAAAGTATCAATACTTCCAAAGCCTTTTTAATATGTGTATTGAACATAGGTGCTAATAAAATCCAGGATTCCTAAAAATGGGAGTTGAAGATATTTTCAAATTGAAGTATTTTATTAAACAATTCATAACAAATTTTACACTAATAATTTTAAAACCACTCTAAAGACTATTATTATAATTAAATTTATTTCAAATTTGTTACAATTTTATTTACGAGAAAAATTATTTATTTAATTTTGTACTTGCTTTTATTAATGTTATTTAAAACATTCTTTCATTTTTCAGAAAATATTTTTAGTAACATTAGTAAGAAATAAGTATCCAGACTGCAAAGTTTTTATAATTACAAATACTCAACAAATTCTGTTTTTAATTTTTGGTATAACTATTCATATATACATGTAAATATTTATAAATTAAGCGTAATTAAAATGGAATTATAGCTTTTTTAAGTATCACAGATAAATATGTCAACAAAATAAAAAAAGAGTTTTCTGTATTTAAAACGTATTTAATCTAATTAAATACAAGTTCTTTGGTATACATAAAGAACAATCGGCATAACATTAAAATAATATTATTGAATAAAAAGGAAAACATTTTTTTGGACAGTTCTCAAACATTTTTAATGATCAGTTGAATTTTTCTCCCTTCAAAAAATTTACAAAAAGTTTTAATTTAGAATACTGGGACGTTTGAGTATGTATTCAATATAATAAACTAAACTGTACAATAAATTAAATGTAACATAATATAAAAACATAAATAGAGCGACAGATACTTTAGCATATTCTAAATGTAAATTAGAACATTTTTTTATTATTTAAACGCTATTAAAATCTCGCCTTCAATAAAAAAATATATGAAATAATTACTTTACTTTTATGAAAAATATTTACTATCCGATATTTATAGATAGTGATAACTTCAGTAATACTTAAAGCATAACGTAATAAATTTATTATTACTGTACTAAATCATTCGCTTCACGATAAAATTAATGCTTAAGCTTACTTGTATTGGAATGATTTAATATTTTCCATCTTTCCCAATTTTTTCTAGTTTTATTCCACTACCCTTTTGTATCACAATAACAAGGAAAATTTGTTTTTTTTTTTAATAGAATATTCTTCATTACATGATAATGAATTATTTCACGCATAAAAATAAAATAAAGAAAGCAAAATATTAGTTTTAACGATACAACTAAATAGCAAAAATTAAAAACTTAACTAAATTTGTTGAATATAAATATTATATACATATACAAAAAGCAGTACTTTGCGATATTTTGCAAATTAATATGTAACGTTTTTTCTTGTATTTTTTGAATAGCGTTTTCTCAGAAGTAGTGGTTATTTTATGCATTAAACCAAAATTCTTAACTCTTGAAAGGTATATTTCATATGTTAAACTTGTAATATAATAGAATTACATATTTTTCTAAAGATTTACATTGCTTCAGAATGTATGTTTAGAGCAAAAATTAAATTTTTGATTCCTATCAAAGGAATATATAAATATGTGCTTAAACACTGATCCATGTCTGCTCTGTTATACATCGCGATCTATGACATCGTTGATAAATTTCCGTATAAAAATAAATAGTGCACATTGAGAAACGCATTCGAAAATGGTTGTAAAAGTTGCATAATACATAACACGATACATGTTACTTTCACGATACTTTACCATTAACTAATTTAAAATCACCGGTATAAAATATTTTTATTATAACATTTTGATTACGCATTTTTTTCTATGTTTCTGATTCATAATTTGTTACAATACTTACAGTTTTGTATACATATTTATATTAACAAAAAAAAATTAACTTTGTACGATTGCAGATCGTTTAAAAGAGCACCATGGCTTCAGTCTACACAAACAGTCCTTGAAAATTTCAACACATCCCATTTTATACACCGTTACAAGGGGAATGTTGCTGAACAATAATACCTATAATTTTATCATGTAAAAGTAATTTGAAATTAAACAGTTATTATATAATACATTCATAATTATGCTACTAATGCTAATCATATCATTATATATATTTAGTAAAATAGGAGACCAGACAGTAAACAGTTTATCTCGAACCCATTGTCATCTGGGAGTAGATTCCGTCTGCCTAACTTTGTCAAATTGACGTCGATAATGAGACCGTCCACGACCTCTATTTCGATGCCCGTGATTATTATGTCCATGATAACTATGATGTAATTGTGCATGATTCCGTGTTTGATGTGTAGATTGCTTTGATTGCGGCATTTGCTAAGGAAAATATTTTATAAACTATATAAAGCAAATATGTTTTTGACAACACATTAATCAAATTTTTGATATTTCAATTTATAAGAATCTATTCCTAGCCATGTAGATTTCCATTAATAAATAATATTTAATATTCATTACAAAAGTACAAGCTATCTCATAAACATTGTATAATTCGAAAACTACAAATTTCTAGTGTTAAAATACATTGAAATTTTTTATCTTTACCAGAAGCAATGCTCAATTACCTAGATCTAAATATACCACAGGTTGGAAAAGATACAAGATCTTTTGCTTCATTTTTACACAGAGAATCTGCAGTTTACAAATTGTACAAACCTTTTAAGAAAAAATTGTTTAAAGTCAGAAATATGTGAACATACCATATGATTAACAGATTGCATATTTTGATTCGAAAATGCATTTAAACTGGTTCCAGGTGGATTAAGTCCTTCAGTTGTAGCACCAGGCTCATCTTCTGTTCTTACCAACATTTTTACTTCTTCAGCTTCTAAATCAATTATACCGCCTCTTTGTTGTTGCCTTAAAAATAATGCTGCCATTTGTTTCTGCAGTTCTCTTAATTCTGCAGTAACTGAAAAATCAGTTGCAGCTTCAACATCTATAGGCGGTGGAGCAGACCATAAACTTTCTACATCACAATTGATTGATTCTCGACATACAGGACATATAGCCTGTGAAAATATATTAATATTAATGTATTTTACCTAGTGAGTTATTAAAACTATTGAAAACACACTTAGTTTTAATAGACATGATAATAATAGAGATAATGATAAAATGTCAATGATACTTGTATAAAATAAAATGACATACCTGAAATTTATTAGTAGTATCTTGTTGCCACTGTGGCAATTTTTCTTGTTCTTCTCTATAGTATCGTTCTGCAGCAGCTACATGTGCTGCTAAACAGTGTGAATGAAAATAATGATAACATTCTGTTTTTGTAAATTCATCACCTTCTCGAAAACCATACAAGCATATGGCACATTGATCCGTTGGAAGATTACTTCTTGTAAGATGTTCTCTTATTAACTGTTACAATTAAAATTACTATATAAGATATAATATGTCATTACCATTTGAGTGATAATTTTAATTATCATTCAATTCGTTTGATATTTAAGTATCAGAATATTTAGCAAATGAACTTAATTTTGTATACGACATACCTCAATAAGTTCAAACATAACTGGTTGGCCTATGAAATCTTTACATTTTGCTTCTGCGTCTGATTTCATAAGCCTTACTGTATTTTCGTCTAATCCCCTAGGATTCCTAAGACTAATAGCAGGTGGTATATCTGGATATCCCATAGGTAATTGAACAATTAATGTTACGCAAACATATTGAGATTGGGAATCCTCTCCAGTAGATGGAAATAACACAGTTTCAATACACTCTGGTTCACCTCTAAAAAAGGAAAAATAATTTTCATAACATAGTTATATGAAAAGATACTTTATTTAATAAGTTTTATTTGTTCTTATTATTAAACTAACAATAAATATATATTATTGCAAGTGAAATCTATATTATTACTTATAACATTAATTTATCATAATCAGAAATCAAAAATAGATATAGCACTGCATATAAAAAAAAAGCAAAAATGTTTTCAATCATAAAACATTTTACAAATAAACAAAAACTAATATATTAGAATATTTATTATAAGTATAACATCAATGTAATTAATTACAAATTAATCATAAAATAAATATAATTTTAACATAATCTTTAAATATTTGTAGCATGCAAAAATTTATACATTTGAAATTCAAATATATTTTTACCTTCAACAGCTATATTAAAATATTTGCAAATTAATCTATTTAGATAGATTTTTATTTTATTTACTTGAATATTAAATTTAATACTTTGCTTTCTTAAAAAAACAAAACTTAAAACTCTAAAAGGATAATTCAATTCAAGAATTATGTTAATGACAGAAAATTTGCAATAATTGATTCAGATCAGTTGTTAGGTTAAAAGTTCTAGATTTATTCGCAAAAAGAACGTACCTTTCGTTTTCTTTTATATTTAATTCATCATCAAGTAGAATAGCCTTTAATGCTTCAATTTCGTCAGTCACTCTGTGCAAAATGTTCATATATATTAAAAAGGAATCGAAACTCCATGAAAAATACTGAGTATAGAATTTCATAAAAATTACCTCTCATCTATTGCTGTGTCTGACATCGTTCTCGAAACAAATAATACTTCCGATTGTCTCGCGAAAATTATTTCGAATTTGACAGAATTTTTTCAGTCTTCAACGATTACAAGATTCTCGATAAGCGTCAATGTGCGTCAATATTGAAAACCTTCTGCTACTATTACTGTTACCAACCGGTTCGCTTTAGAATTATTGGTAACATATTATTGCTATTGTTACTAAGAAAAGTTTCACTAAAGAAAATAATACCGTTTTGTTATCTTTCGGTTGCTATACAATTTTACGGTTACTGCAGCTTTTGCGTGTATAAATATGTAACTATATATTATTAATATTATACATATGATATGTTTGCATATAAAACTTTTAATTTTAATTGTGTTTAATAATTTTGGTAAACTGATTTTTAATACATATAAATATATACAGATACAGTAGTAACTATGTTGAAAATAAGGTGTGAATTGAATAAATTTAAAATACAAGAAAATTCAATGCACCACGCATTGTTAGCTATATGCTTATAATTTCCATATTTTAACACTAATACTTATATTATAAAACATTTTGAAGCACTTTTTATCGCTTTATTTTGAATAAAATATTTAGAATTTTTTAATTATATATTTTCAAATTTTATACATATGAAATCGATACAGTTGAATATATCGATTTTTGTATCGCATGTATTTCACACAATCCCATAATCATAGTTGCCTATAATTTCACATTTGTTATTGTATACTTAACCTCTTATTGTTCTAATATAAAGAGAAACGTCTAAAATCGTTACGATATTTCTGGTGTTAAAGTTATTCTTTGAATAATAATAAAATAATATGCCGAAGAATAAAGAAAAAGAGGAAGAGAAACCTGTCGTTGCAAAAACAGCAGTTGATCTGCAACGATTAAAATTACAAAAATTAATGAAAAATCCGGTATGTCATAAAATTTAAACATATTTTTGTTCATTGTTTTTCTACAGGATGATTTTGTTGATTAAAAAGTAATATGTATGAAAAAATTTGCGTTAACTAAAATAATGTTATTTATAGTTTTAAGAGTATTTTAAAGTTTTATTATTGTTGTAACAGGAAAAACCTATTATAATACCAGAACGCCCTAAAATTAAAAATACACCAACTGTGCCAGAATTTGTTCGTAATGTAATGGGCAGTAGTGCAGGTGCAGGTAGCGGAGAATTCCATGTATATAGACATTTACGACGTAAAGAATATGCGCGACAAAAGTTTATTCAAGAAAAGGGACAAAAGGTACTTTTAGTACTGTAATACATATGTGTATTTACTTTAAAATAAGTAAACATTTATAAATTTATAAATTTTGTGATTAAATTCATTTGAATGTTTAATGTATGTTTATTAGGAACTATTAGATGAAGAGTATCACAGGAAATTAGAAGAAAATAGAAAAGCAGCTGAGGAAGTAACAGCAAAAAAACGAGCAAAAAGATTAAAACGGAGGCAAAGGGGGAAACAAAAAAAACGAACAAAAGCTGAAAATGTTGAACAGCACAATATAAATGAAAATAGTAGTTCCGAAGAAGAAAGTTCAGGTGAACAAGAAACAAATGATAAGGATGATAATATATGTGAACATACATCTAATAATGAAACTAATGATAAAAATAATAAACTTGAAGATGAAACAATTGTAAAGTCTACATTAACTAATTTAAGAGACGATCAAAATGAGAATAGTAGTAGTGATGATAAATTACCTTTACAAAATTGTTGTAATGAAGAAAATAACTGTGAAGTTGGTTGTGTTAATGAAACATCCAGTGAAATATTAGATACATCTGTAAATGCATCTAAAAATGATAATAGCAATGCAGGACAGACATGCACAGATTCAACAGATGCAGTTTCATAATACTGACCAATAAACTTATTCAAATTTGAAATGATAAGAAATAATTTTCACAAAAATGACCAAATAAAATATTCAAAGTTACATCTCTTTTATATAATTAAAACTATAAAACTGAAAAGTCAAGTAACATTAAAATGAAAATATAATTTTATTTCAAATTGTGTACAACACATATTGATTGTAAATGAATCTAAATGGGACCTGAGATATAAATAACAGGACAGTAATATACAACTTGTTTCCTTCTACTATTATTATTTTCAAATAGTAACATCTAAATTATCATATCGTTTGGTTCTTTCAAAGATACTTGCTAATGTTTGGGCAATTTTTTGTTCCTCTGATGATGGAGCACTTTTTATATATTTTTCTAGTTGAGATTGTGCTTTTATTAAATCTCCAACTTTTTCAAGTACAATAGTTTCCTGAAATAAAAGAGGATAGTATTTATGAACGTTTTCCCTTTATCGCACTTCCTAAATAGTAATAATAAAATATAAAATCAATTATTGTACCTGAAATTGTTTCATATAATTAGAAATATCATGTACATATTCGCCTATTTCTGTCCAAAGATTTAATAAATCTGGCACTTCGGTACAAGCAGCTACGTGACTAAGCGTAAGGCACAGCTAAAAAGTGTTAATTGATAAATAATATATAATTTATATTGTAACTATATAAGTTTGTATGTAACAGTAATTTTAAGTACTTGTTGAATCAGAGCGTCGCGATGGGGATACTCAATGTAACTTGGTACATGTTGAGAGTTTTCAAATGCCAAAGTAATACTTTTCCATAAAGTTACGGTATATTTACCGTAAGAATTACAAGAATATAGTGCCCATGCTGCGTTAGTTCGAACTTTAAAATTCGGGCTATCACATATTAAGTTGCATAACGCAGGAAATACTTGGTCCTACTAAAACAATAATATTGTATTAATTTCAGTAACAGAAATAAGTAAAATATTCATTGTATTAGTACATACTCGCCAAGAAGATGGTAATATATTATCTGGATTGTTGCTTAAAACCAATCCTAACGCTCGACAAGCATTCCAACGGACCTTTAATATTTGACAAGTGAAACATATTAAAAATTATATTTACTAGGAGTATAATAAAAGTTAAGTAAAATTGTATAATGTAATATAAAGAATAATAAATATGTAAAATAATTTAAATTGTTAGCTAAACGTGTAATGGTATTTACTTTCATATCGTTTCCTAAAATGGCACAGTTTATGAGAGTTTCTAATCCCGATGATGTATCATTTAGTATATTTTTATCAGAACATAAGTACAGAATACTTCCAAGGGCTCTGACAGCATTGCATTTTACTTTATCACTGTCTTTAGATGCTTTAATACTGACTTGATAAATTTTTGGTAATAAAATTTCTAAAGGAATATGTTCTACTAATTCTTCTTGATCTCTGAAAACAGATTTTATACATATGAATTGAACATTTTTATTTTGAATTTATAACATGCTTATAACTTACTTTTCTTCTGAAAGGCAATTGCACAAATTTGCTAATGCCCAAGCACCTTTAATGCGAACGCCAAGATTTTTATCGTCAGCGGTTAAACAAACTATATCAGCTAAATCCATTAAAAATCCAATTTCCTCTTTCAATGCAGGTAAAGTAACCAACATACCTAATGCTCGTAATGCAGCAGCTCTTACAGCACTTTCTTTATCGTGCACTGCACCAAAAATTACTGTGATAATTAAAACTGCTTTTTGCCGCTACAAAAATATTAACCAAAGGATATATATAAATATTTTCAATTTATTCAGTTTTTGAAAAGATTTAAATTACTAATCAATTCTATGTTTATGTCTGTCTAAGCATTTATTTGTATAAGATTATTAAATGGAAATACTGAGAATAATTAAAGTTAATTTAGGGATGGAGTCATATATAAAATATTAAGTAAATTATAGTATACGAAATTACTTACAGGTAGTTGAGTAAACACGGTAGAACTGATGCTACCTAAGCAATCACATGCAGCTTCTCTTATTATTGTTTCTTGGTGTTGGAGAAGCAGAACCATAGGTTCAAATATAATATTCCAGAATACTGAAGCATTATTGTCTTCAAAGTCGGAATTAATGAGGCAGCCAGCCATAATTTCAAGTGCTCGACAAGTATGTAATATTACTTGTGTTTCAGAATCTTGTATAGCTGCTATTAAAGTTGTTGTAACTAATTCTATGTATGGAAATACAAGACTTCTCGTACTGAATACCATTCTTCCAATTAATTTTAAAGACTGAAGGCGAACAGGTGTACTTAATGTCTACAATTAAAGGAATCATTTTACAAACTTATTTGTTTCATTTTTCACACGTATTTTTTCTTTAGATGTACCTTGGTCGATATGTTTTCTAAACAAACGTGAACCAAAAAACAGATATTTGTTTCTGCCAATAATTTATTGTTATAATTAACAACTATATTATTTTTTAAATCTTCAGCATCTATTTCTTCCTCTTGCTCATCTGTGTTGTCGTTACTTGAAATGTTTAAATGCAATTGATCTGACTCTATATTCATAGTTGATTGTTTTCCAAGGATTTCAAATATTTCTGGTGTTATTGGATCACAAGAAGCAATAGCTTCAAAAGCAGCCAACGCTGCAACCCGGACCGTTGGATCTAGATAAAACATAATAAATGTAATATCTGATTCTTGTACCTATCTTTATTAACAATATAAATACCTTTATGAAATATGCACGGTCTACAATTTCTCATTAATTTTGTAGCAAGTCCAACTTTCAAACGCGCATATGGTGTTCCTTGTATTAAGGAAGCAGCACATTTCAAAGTATGAGTTAAAACTGCTACATTTGTTTCACTGCTTAAAATTAAAGATAACGTGAAATGTAACTCTTTGATCATTAGACATACTGTGCCAAAAAAGGTAATAAATGATGTATGTTGAACGTCTTCTGCATGCATTAAAAAAGGTTTGGCATCTGTCAGTAATTCTGTTAATGTGCTTAACATGTGTTGCTTCACCTTTGATACAGATTCTTTTAAAATACATCTAGTTAATACCCTGGCATCAGTACGTGAACCAGTGGCAACAATTTGTGGCCAAAATCCGAACATCTCACGACTTTGTGAAGTTTCAATAAGTGCTTGTAATAAATGAACAGTTTCCAGCCTTACTTTAGAATCCAGAAGGACAGAATTATTACTTTCAGTATCTGAAGTATCTGAATCACTAGAATATATACTGACTCCTTTGCATTCTGGCACAATACTATTCTTAATCTCTATACCTTTTTTAGCAGGTTGTTTCTTTAATTTTGCTTTGTGATTTTTTAAGTTTTTACATTTAGGAATAACATGAATCCGTTCTGGAAGATTCATTACCGCTGGACGAAGAAGTTCTGGTCTCATAGGAGGATAGTCTTTAATACCATAAAATAAAAATGCTTGTATCACTCCTAAAATTTCGCCCATAAAATCAGTGGAATGTGGTATTAATCTATTGATGGTTACAATATGTAAAATATGTAAGCATGAGCATAAAATCTAAAAATTTGATTTAATAAATGATGGTTATTACAGATCTTTTTATAAAAAATTTATTACTTACTTTTATGTGAATAAGTTTATTATCATTTACACACAAAGCAGATGAAATGATATTTAGTATAGCATCCTTGATGATATATACAAATTCTTTAGTTACGGAAGTACTATTGTTTATATTTACTAAAATTCCTTCTAAGCAACCAATTGCATTATAATGGATTTCATTCCATTCTGTACTACACTGGTTTAGGTATTTGATCAAAAGTTGATTCTCTTCAAGTAACAATTGTAAGTCCTGCAAATATATATTATTTTAAATATTATGCATCTGTTATTTTTAAAAAAATATTAGTACAATATAAAATGTTGCTTTAAATTAATTTATATTTACTTGATTGATATCTGTAAATTGATTATTTGCCAAAATACTCTTTAAGGCTAAAAAAATATTGTTATGTGCAACTGATGAAGCAAGTTTTATAGCTTCTAAAATCCACTGTTTGAAATATGCAAATGTTTCTTCTTGAAGTTGAATATTATTCTGAATCAATGTAGTCAAAAATTTACACAGATTTTGAACTAGAACTGTTTCTGCAGGAGTTGCAATAGCACATAGTTGTTTAATCAATAATTGCACTGCCTAAAACATAATTATAAAATAAAATAATGACATATTACATCTAATAGAAAGTTCTGCTTACTTTATATCCATAATATGATTGAGAACTCTTAGAATATATAGAGAATATAGAACATATGAGCATCATATATTATGAATCAGCTATAGCTGAAAGTTTTAAGGATAGCGAATAAAACATAAGAATAAATATTCAAACATTAATTGAAAGTTGATATCTATATTCTATAGAATGTTTAAAAGAAAAACTCAGTTTTGATTTAAAAGGCAATAAGTGAATAGTTGAATGTTACTAAAGAATATCTGATTGCACTCAATAAACAGGATTTGTATGTAAATGGTCACATTATTAGAAGACAGCTGTATGCTACAGAACTTTTTAACCGACTTAACATTTAATATTATAATAAACATCTTAATGTGGTTTAATGGAAAAACTGCATCTCTAAACGTTGCTTTTAAGTACTTACATTGTCATTCGAAATAGTGATGTATCTATAATCGAGTTCAATGAGATTACAAAGGTAATTGTTAATTAACTTTGTTTCATTATCCTTTTTCTTGGTCAATGCGATTAATTTTTCTATTGCCAAATCAAATTTGGCTACATTATTTGGGTAATCAGCCTGTGTCAAAGCCATTTTTTTACAGTTATATATTTTTAAACATAACTATGAAACATTTTAATAAGAAACATTGTACCATCACTTATGCATCAGATTTCTACTACGGTTGATTACCATTTTTAGCAATACTATCATCTCGTTCTCCTTTACTTTGTAAGCTAAAAATTCCAACAGTGCCATCTATTGAATAGTATTGTTGACTTCTCGCCATATCAAATCATATCATAATTTAAAAAAGTAATAGTCACAAATAACAATTGTACGGCAAGGATACGTTAAGTAAATCATATCTAACAATATAAAATCTTTATGTATTCATTGTACATGTATAATTAATTTGTTAATTTTTGGAATTGTGTTTGATAGTTCACAAATTTTGCAATCTTTATTCATAGTTTCTACAAGTATATCGAGTACAATGTTATATGAAAAAGTAGCTACGTTTGCCTTTGTTGAACATAATTACAATTTCTGTTTACAACTTCTTCAGTTATATTATCCTGATACCAAAAACGCAGCTGCCAGTACTCTCTCATAGATGGTGCCGTTTCCATGTCCAATAACCCGCAAAATACAATGAAAGTTTTACTACAATATGTGTAGCAAATTTAAAATAAATTTGAAAAATTACTAATTTTATAGAACTATGAAATGTTTATACATTTTACGTTTAAATTAATTTACATTATATAAATGAGAATTATTCATATGATATATTAATAACAAAATGTATGATAATAAAACAATATTCATAAGGATATTTTATTTTCATGACGACGACAATCATAAGAATACAGTTCTGAGGAAATAACATTTTTAATAGAATATTTGGGTACAACGACATTATTTATAATACACGATGAATCATACAATGAAATTGTCAGACAAAAGAATGATCGAAATGTAAAATGTAATACATAAAAAGTCCGTTGCTCTTTGTAAACCTAAAAATAAAAGATTAATAATGTTTTATACATACACGGTTTTTTAAATATTTCAGTTAAATTATATATATACGTACAGCACGTTAAAATAGATTGTTTTGAAATAAATTTGATATTTTCTGTCACTCTTAATTAATTAACATTTAGATTTTGTAACCTAGAGCTTACAGCGTTACTTATTTGTTCTTTATCCATATCGCTTATTTTCGCGTTTGGCGTTATACTTTGACCTAACCGAGTACATGCTTTTTTATGCATAAACCAATGAAGTCTTTGACATTCCCTATCACAATATTGCACTGTTTTACATTTACTGCATTTTTTATTAGCTTTGTCTTCTCCACATGTGATGCAGATTTGTGCATTATCCGAAAATGCTCTCTGACCATTAATTGCAGCTGATACTACTGACACCGCTGATGGTGGGTCTGTGGCTGCAAGAGTTGCTACCATTTGACGAAAAATTGTGCTTTCTCTATATGGAAATTCTCTTACAGTTTCTCTTAAAAATGCTTCTTGATATTCTGGCATACCATCGTTTTTGCTACATTTTAAAAATTTTCTTATTAGCCCTTCTATAGTATCTGATTTTCTTTCTTCTCCTTCTTCATTTGTTCTTTCAGTTTTTTCTGCCTTCATTGCCTCTTGCCTTTTTTGAAATTTAATTACTTCAGCTACGACACAGCTGAGGTAGTGATACTTAAATGCCATCACTTCATTTGTTTCTGCACCTCTTGTCATTTCTTTGTGACGCATTGATTCTAGAACTTTTTGTACCTAAAAGTTAGGAAACATGAGCATGATTTGGGTAATTTTTATTATTTCGTGTATATTTTACCTTAACAGCATTTTCTAAAAGACCAGGACATCTCTGTAAGTTCAGTGCTACACGTACAGGATGTACATTCACTTGCATTATAAATTTATGGAATGAATCTGCTAGATGTGGTGGAAGCATTGATTCAGTCTGTAAACCTTGCGGTTTTACATAATAATCTATATCAGCCTTTGGAATAAAGTTGTTAATAGTTGCTACACAATTATGATTCCCCACAAAAGCAGCCATTTGTGCTGGAGTTCGCCCTACACTGTTTGTTGCTGTCAATCGAGCTCCATGTGACATTAAAAGATGACATAGTTCAGCATTTCCACTAAGAGCAGCGAAATGAAGAGCTGTATATGCATGTTCATGCTGACATGCATTTACATCAGCACCCTACAAGAATAAATTTAAATTAATTAGTCAAATAAAACAATGCATTAAATAATTTCTTACATATCACATATTATAAATAGATATTAAATATTAAAATATTAAATTATTTCTAAGTATATATTGAATAATAAGTTATAGTTTCATGCAATTATTTTAAGTTTTTAAAATATATAAATACAATCCTTTTATTTCAAAATATTCCAAAAATATTTTAAAGTAAAAAGAGTTAAATCGTCATTTATAATTCATGCACAATGTTACAGTTCAAAATAAATATACATATATGTTTGTTTGTACTTTGTAAAATGGAAATTTGTAATTTGTTCAGTTTATTAGGCACACAACAGACGATTAAATTTATAATGATTTAAATTACTGTTATAGAAAACGAGGAATTAGTAAAAACATTTAATCCTGTTGTTAAATCACTAAAGTTAACCTACCTGATCGAGAAGCATCTGTACAATTTCCTTATTTCCTTTGTAACAGGCATGTTGAAGCGGACTCATACCGTTTTCATCTACGAAATCCATTTTAATTTTATTTGCTGCTAACAATGTTTTAAGCTCCGCCACTTCATTGTTGCTGATTTTTGTAAAAATTTGCTTTTGTACATCGGTTAAACCTTCCATGGCAGGCGCCATTTTTCCTACTATCGATCAAAGTAACGAGAAGTCGAGTATCATGGAATCCTCGAGAATTTTGAATGGAGAACTTTTTAATTCACGCCTGATTATTAAATTTTACAATAATGAAAAACTTTTATATACATTTACGCACACAAGGAAAAGTTCTTTCTTTCTTCCTCGATAAATACTGTAAGCATCGATATATTTGTAATATACATATTGATAGCATAACGTATACTGCTTATCTATGGTCTTCATAACATCTTTATAAATCAATCATTTTAAAAACGTTTTTGTGACGTTTTCGTAATGTTATTATCAAAATCATATTTTCAAGATATTCTTTTGTAATTACCAAAACATATCAAAAGTACTATATAGAATAATTGTATTGTCATTATGTTAAAAAGCTAAAAAAAAACATAGCGATGAGGCCTTTAACTCAATTGGATAAACAAAGTGAAATCAAAATATATTTAATTTAAGACAATAATGGATATATTCTAGTTTTTGTACTTTCCATAAATTTTTATTAAAGAAACAATGGTCTCATTTCACAAAGTAGATCATACATAACATTACAACGCGGAAACTACACAAAACGGAAGTAAAAATGCGATTCAATAAACGCGCGGTCTTCCTGAAATTTTTTTCTGATACGATAACACAGTTATTAATAAATTTCGACAAAATCTTCGTTCAATAAATATACGAGGAATTTTATCAACAAGATGACTAAAGAATATATGTATTATTTCGTTTATGATACAGGTGTCAATTTGTTGCGAGTATTTATTTAGTTCATTTATTTCTTATGTTTACAACAAGGCCCGAGCTGTTACCTATGGCTGTGGTTGCAGCTCAGATGCGATGTATAAAATATAACATATAATTATACAGGATGATTCATTTTAAATGGAATACTAGAGTACTGTTTTCGATTCGTGAGAATTTGAATGATGTTGTAGGTAGAATTGAAGTATTTTTAAATGCAAATTCGACGGAAAAAAAATTCTTATTATAAAATATAAAATGTATTGTTTCACAAAATTTAGTAACGGAGAAATGTCTAAAAAAATATAATTACATACAATAATAATTCAACAAATTATAAATGATAAAAATAAAAATTGTTACATAAATTCTGGTTTGAATATTTGCTTTCCATCAAATTCATTTTCCTAAATCGCTCAAATACAGAACATTATTCAAAATTCTCACGGTTAAAGAAGACATTTAGATTTCTTTTGATGGTCGATTTTTGTATACATGTATGTATAAATATATGTACACAAAAACATATATTTATACACGTATAAATATCGTTGCATCTAACAACAATAAACTATATCTCGGCACATACAATATTTTCTAACAAGTTCACGGAGATAGTTTTTTTTTTCAAATACTTAACATCTATTCAACTATTTGTGATGTTGTCATTTCTCACAATTAAGAAAACAGATAACCGCTATAGAATATTTTTTGCAATATAACATCTTAATTTTCATCGTACTATATAGAAATACTTACGTTGTATCATAATACTGCGAAAACGTTAAAAAATTATATTTAACAAGTACTTGTATCGTAAGTAATTAAGAACTGTAACACGGTGGAAGATCTTGCATAATTTTAACTGCAGAAAAGTAACAGGCTTTACGAAATAAAATGTAATTCACTAGCAGTGATTAAGAACTATTATAATTTCAAATGATGTTATAATAGCTATGTACGTAGCCAAGATTAAGGAGGAGGGATTGCTCATTAGTGTAAAAGATATTACGTTGTATGTAATGATAAATGAAAAATAAACGTAAGTTTAAAGTAACATCATGAAAAAAACTTGAGATAAATTTTGTTTTGCCTGCCCCTACAGTGATAACCTGGCTACGTGCATGATAACAATTTTAGAATACTGTTTTCATTTTTGACCAAAAGTTTCACCTCCCTGTGCAATTCTATTGCCCGTACGAGAACCGTACTTTATTAAATATTTAATGCATAAAGCGTGGTTTCTTCGTTATCTCCTTAACACTTAAACAACACTACTTTTTAATGTAACGTTTTACACCTGGCCGGTGATTACAACTCGCGTATAGTCTACACAGCATATACGTCTGGACGAAGCCAGACGATGTAAAAGCGTCGAATAATCAAATGGAAACCATTGGATTTAACAATAATGTACTTTCAGTATGCATCCTCTGAGATTCGTATTAACATTCTGCAATATGCTACTACAAATTGTCTCTGAACACTTTCTTCATTATTACACGCTGCGAAACGAAGAGAAAAGAATTTTCATTTTTATATACTTCAAAAGGGTTAGCACTTTAAATGTAGATATCTTTTTAAGTAATAATAAAATTGAAACCTATGGATTCTATAAATATTCATAGATCAGATAAAAACTATTCCTTATCATAATTTTGTTTCTTTTTTCTTTACTGTTACCTATATTTACTTTATGTTACTTTCATATTGCAAGGATCCAACTTTTTCTCTCTGTCTTTGATAATCAGAAGATAAGTGTTAATTTAAAGCTATTGCCCAAGGAAACTTCTTTCTTCTAAATAGTGAGAAAGCCTTAGATGTACGGTAATATTGCTAGATCTATGGTAACGTTAGTAATCTAGTTATTAAGTTCACCTAGGAAATTTCATAATGCCTGTAATATTCACAGGTTGGACCATCTGCGACGTGCTCTCTTGAACACTATAAGAAAATTCCACGAGTTTCATATCATACTTGTAGAAAAAAGAAAACGCTCGATAGTGCATCAAAAGGCTAATATTAACTACTACTCGGCAATTACTGTGAGAATCTCCAAATTAATATTACAGATTAAAAGCCTGTTAACAGTCTTCCGGTCAACGAATACTGATCTTCAGATTTACGATACACAACATGATTTTGTTTCGCAAAATTCGCTATCGTTAGATGACGACGAGTTACGGAATATATTCTTCTCACGGTCGAAAGGATTTGAGTCCACTGCGCAGAAAGTCTCGTTATTCGGAGATAAAAGAATCATCGAGGGGGCCGTATCGTAAAATATAAGTGAGTGCGTTCGAAGATCTCATGATTCAGCGCAAAGACTTGCATAAAACTGGATCCAAACGAGGGAATGTTAGCAAAGATATACTTGGAACCGGGCACCGTGCAAAATCACAACCGCACTGTCCTAGACTGGTTCCGGAGGTGGATCTCCGTTAATACCCTCCCTGGATTGGATCATAACTTCCGTTTGTTCTTTGGTCAATTCTTGTTGTTCCTTGGACAAGTTCATGTCCTGGTCTACGATTAGGCTGCGACGAACAGCGCCGTTTGCAACCGAAGACAACAAGTCCGCGTTTCTTTGTTGAGTATCCCTCCAGGGTGTGGTGAGAATCTTCAATCTCTGCAATAATATTATTCGGTTAATTTTGATCTTACAATTGAGAGGCTGAATTTGGTTCACAAGTAGTTAATCATAGTGAGTCTGTTACAATATATTATCAAGTACAGTATTCGAAACAGTGATAGATGAATCGAGAGTCTAACGAAAAATTTAAGGATAGTGTTGTACGTCGTGACATAGTGTTGACTATCTATCGAAATTTCAAATTTGCAAATGCATAGATTTGTAAATTTGTAATTCAAATTTCAAAATGTCATATTTCGCTACTTGTAAATTTCGACACTGTAAAAGTTTAATATAACGATTTTATGTCAAATTTTCGAATTCAGTGATTAAGAAATTTTATAGTTGTATTTTGTAAAACACAGATACATTTAATGCAACCAGGATCGTACGCGGAACTTTTTTTTACATGACCCCAGAGTTCCAGGTCCTTACCGCCCCTAATCCGCTATTTATGGACTTTAACTTCTGTAGAGGTTTATGAGTTTCGTGAAATGCAGGTCTTATTGGCTTTAAAATCTCAGAGCCCACTTCTTTTTAACGCTGTTGCAGAGATATGATTCATGCATTTCCATAATTCGTCGAAATGGTAATATCTAGTAATAAATTCGTGTAACTGATAACTAATGATAATGTGGGGGCACTTCTCTTGCCTCTGAATCATCTGTAACTCACTGTATGCAATAACTATACATCTAGTCACACCAACACATATAGTTTTATGAATTTCGTATAAAAATAATTTTATAAAATATCAATGGTAGTCATATTGCGAGGCAGATTTATGTATTGGTTTGCTACCACTGTATATAAGTTCACACTATATCCACATCCATTCTCACAATATCTTACTTGCCCAAAAAATTCAGTGTCTATAATTTGAAGTACAAATGAATCGTTAAATCGTTAGAAAAATAAATAAAATTGGAGAACTGATATTGCAGAAGAAGGGAAAGCGAAATCACTCTAAGATCAAGATAATCACCTGGATGAAACTGCCTGGCGTGACGATGATCTTATAAATTGCAATTCCTGGTATCATGGCAATTGAGGAAGTCGCAATTAACCAGCCTAATACGTTTGCCCAGACGGGGTACACGTAATCCTCGTAAGTCAATGGTTCGTAACCCATTAAACCATAAACGATAATGAACTGTAACAACATAAAAAGTCATTTTGAAGATGGTATCTTTGCTGTCATCGTTTTATGTATCTTTGTTACTCGTTTGCACTTCCTCACTTTCGTTATACATATTCAATTAGATAATTAATCCAGTTATAAATTATCATTGCACCATATTACAGTCTTTTTTAGAATTTGCACATTTCTAGAGGTTGCACATTGATTTGAACAATGGAGACTCTATTGTATTATGAAAATTTGATTTTACTTGTAAACGAGGATTGAAATTTACTTCAAGAAACGTTAATAACAGCGAAGCCTTAGTAAACTAGTTCCATTAATTTTAAATTCATTGTTTCATTTAAGTTCTTATGAAGCGCAGAGAATGTACCATGAGAAATATCGGCGCGACGAACTTCCAGCAAACCCGCCAATAGATTCCGGGCGAGAATCCAATCATATCTTTGATATCTGCACAAAATCTATCAGTTCCGTAGATCCAACTGACTGCGATTGATTCTGCCAAAACTGCGAACAGCATCGAATAACCGGCAGCGTAACGATCCAACAGGTGGAAGAAGTAGAAACCACCCTGTACAAACATTAGTATTTATTAATGCTTCGTATTTCAAATATTTTTATAAACATCACAAATGTGTTTTTCCGTAGTAACTGGTGCTTAATTATTTTACCTGCGAACACGAAGCCAAACCAACAACGAAATATAACGTGAACAGTAAAGCGACGAAAATTTCTCGATTATTGCCAATAATTGGAAACTCGTCGCTGAGAGCGGTTATTATTGCTTCAGATCCTCCGAACTGGAAAAAAGGAATACAAGCATTATTACTATTGTTTTTAAACGGTGAAACTCTTAAATTTAAGATTTAGATTATATTTAGATAGTACGTTTATTGATAATACAATTACATTATTAAGGAACAAATACAAAGTAGTATCATTTTTCAACCCTTATTTAGATAAGTAACTTTCTTAAACCATTATTTCATTTAAGTACTTATTTATTATTTTATTAATAACTACTTTTCAACATTGAAAATTTTGATAAGATTTAAAGGCGTGATTAGAATTTTTATCTAGGCTGAACTAGGTCATTGCGTTTTACTAATAATGTTAACGTCCCAAACTAGAACTGTAAATCTTCAAATAATCATATTAACACGCATTAGACATGATTAATTTTTTGATAACTGAAAGAATCAAATTCAAATCGAGGAGTCAATATAGTTGCTTCAAAATGATATATATCAAAGACTGTACCGAACTATCCAATCCCAGAGTAAGCAACATCATAAAGAAGATGAGTGCCCAAAACATCGATCCAGGCATGGTAGCGATAGCAGCAGGGTAAACAATAAACACTAGACCCGGCCCTTCAGTTGCCACATCCTGAATGGATTTACCACTTGCTCGGGCCATGTATCCTAATACAGAAAAAATCACAAATCCTGCGACAAAGGACGTTGCGCTGTTGATTAGGCTGGTTAATAAAGCGTCCCTGGAAGGTAAAATCCCTTTAATATCATCCTTCTCAAAAATGTGGAATATCATTAATTTACTATCGTGATTATAAAATGTATACAATGTTGTCCGTAAATGTTCACATAACATGGTCATTTTGTTCATATAATAACTCTAACACTCCGTAACAGATGAAGCTAGCTCGTATCATGATAATTCGTTACAGATGTTTGTTCAAGGTATTATCATTTTTAATTATTCATCAAGTGCTTACTTGTAAACGTTGTTGTGGTATTTATTATAACTCGCATAAGCTAGAAGCACTCCGAAGCCAGGTCCTAGGGAGAAAAACACCTGCGTTGCAGCGTCTACCCACACCTACACAAAGATTAAGGACTTTTATTAAAAGCGACGGAACAGGCTTCTTCTTTTTTATTCCAACAGTAAAATTTTAATCAAACTCCATACAAACCGACAAAAGCTGATTACATATCTAGAAACATATCTATAATTTTTGAACATAAAATGTTTGAACGCTATTTTATGACATAAAAATATTGTAAGATTGGACTTATGGAATAACAAATTGAGTCTTGAAGTTTAATAAGTATGTCCGAATAACTTAAACGAATCCTTCGTCGATATTCTCAATATATAATGGCTGATCGATTATATTAATGGATGAAATTGAAAATCCTCACTACATCTTTTGATCGAATCGATCAAATTTGATTGATCGAACAGTCGATTCATTGAATAATCGAATTTGATTATATCTTTAAATTCTAATTAGGAGATCATTATCAATTTAGTGCAGGCGATGTGAATCGAAGGTTTAGATTAAATAATCGGCTTCTTTTTCCAAGCTTCGGAAGAATTCTGGCAAGGGTCTTAAATAAGGGAATCCTTTTCCGGACACTAAGACGGATCACAGAAATTCCCGTAAATCCTCGGATCACGGAAATCAACAAATTTCTCCGGCTAGAATCTATCCCGGCGATTCAGAAGTTAAGTCGTCGGGTAGAAATGCATTCCCTTTGCCAGCCAAGAGGGTTGTACGTGCGATCTGCGTCCAAACTCTAATGGTCATTATGACAGGTACACAGAGTTTCCATTTTCAGCGTCGTCAGTTAAACCTGGCACGTTTCTCTCCCTCCCATTTTTCTCGCTGCTCGATCCTGTCGACCCTCTTATGCTGGTGCATTAACTTTCTGGCCTTCAGTTTTTTATTCTTCTCCATGGCCACTGTAAATGGCCACTTCATAATACCGCAATCATCCGCTGGGAGACGATTCACCAAGTCCACGGTTAGAATGGAGAACGCACAGCGAACCGGCATGATTTTCTGTGACCGAGGAATGAGTTCCTTTGAAGTTTTAGAAATAATTTTCTCTTAAGATTCAGGGCAAATTTTCTGTGAAGTATTAGGAATAAATTTTCTGTGAATTGGATAAAGGCAATACATGTTTCTCTAGTTTAATAAATTATAATTTTTTGTTAGTAGGTTTTTAATATGATGTACGATTTAATGTGTTAGGTTGGTGCGTTTGGAATAGGAGATTTTGAAATGTTGAAAGTGATGACATAAAAGTATCGTAAAATAGCACTTGCGACATATCAATTTGAAGCTTAGACTCTGCCGAAGACGACTATGTAAGAGACTAAGAAAAATTTGTAAGAAAAAATGAATAATTGATAACTACAGAAGACAATGATCTACGAGTTTAGATGTATAGTGGCGGATAAATTGATGACATAAAAGTATCTCGAAATTGCATTCATGCTACATTAATTTCAAGCTTAAAGTTAAACGAAAATAACTGCTTAAATGTTTCGAATACAACGAAGAAATAAATTGCTAATTTTTATTAATTATTCGCTTACCTCTGCTTTTGTGATTGCTGAGAAATTTGGGTTGAGGTAGTAGCGTATTCCTTCGAGACTTCCGGGCAATGTGACTCCTCGTATCAACAGAATCAGGAGGACAGCATAAGGAAACAGAGCCGTGAACCAAACCACCTGTAGCAAAAGACATTTTCTTTTTAACTACAAATCTATCAGGTGGTGGAAATAACATTGTGCATTCTGACTGATTCGATTTAGAAATTGAAATGCTTACAAACAGAAGATAATGTAAGAAAGACAAGAACCAAGAAAGAAAATAAGAAAGGTATTCAAAAATGTGAAAGAAAATAACTAACCCAGTAATATTAATTTTTCATTAATTTTACTATAAAATGTTTAATCAAATCGTACTAAAAATATACAGTTACCAAATCAAGATTTCATTATTTTATTTAAGTCAATATTACATTTTTTATTTTAGTTTCAATTCAATTATATAAATTGATATTAAACTGCTTACTATAAAATCACAAATCTTTAAAATGACCACCATAAATATCAATTTACTCGGAGCATTCTTACTATTTTCATGCCGAATAATTAACATTCGAAGTGTGTTTTTACAACAATTTTATTGAAGTACTCACCAAGTATAACAAATCTTACCTTGCCCGAGGTGGAAATGCCTTTCCACAAGGAAAAGTAACAGATTAAGTAGACCACCAGCAAGCACATCGCAATGTCCCATTTAATTGCCCCAAGATCGTGTAAGCCCTCGCTTTCATGGAGTTCCAGAATCGCTCGGCTTTAAACAAAATTATCAAAAATTACCTACATCTTAGTATACAATAATAAACATTATACAATTATACAATAGTGTATAATAAACAATATTTAATACATCATTTTATAGAAGACTCTCGTTATACATTGTCACTAACAGTGAAAATACAAAATTCTTCCAATTGACAATGTATTAAACTGTTCATAAAATTTTCTCTCTTGATACTGTGAGTGAATCTTTTTCGTATGTGTGAATCTTCATTCTACGATGGCGACAGTTTGGAGTATGGACAGTATGGAGCTCGTATAAAATGGTAATATAACGAGAGTTTATCAAAGTACATATAATGTTCATTTTAATAAGCTTAAGTAATCGAGTTTAACAAGGATACTTCGCTTACTTGAAATATTCTTGTGCAGCGCTCGTGTACCACGTGTTGTTGTACCCCTGATTCGAATTTCTATCAAATCGTCCACCGATCAGTGTCGAGTTATCACTCGGATCGATAGGAAACGTCTCGTCGAAATTGTAAGAAATGTTTGCGTCGAATGCTCGACAATGTGGTGTATTCCAAGCATTGTCGCAAGTGGTCCACGGCAGAAGGCTGGAGAACGAGGCGAAGAAGTACCTCAGTGCCCATGCGATGATCACGTTGTAATAGAAGTCAACGTAGAACGCTATTAGGGCCACTGCATATCCGATTCCTGTGAAAATAATATAACACAACGTTAAACTTCATTGTAAAGCATTAAACTAGCGCTACATTAACAACAAAATTGAATAAAACCAGCATAGAACGGAGTACTAATTCACATTTGTTTACCAGCAAGATAAACTTATTTACCGATTAGCTGTGTATGATCTAGTAATAATTATTCATCGATTAACTGTACGTCAGCAGGTAATAATTATTTATCGATTAACTGTATATGAGCAGGTAAAAATTACTTAGTAACTCTGTATCAGTAACTGTAATTTCGTAATAATTTTTCTGTACCAGATTAAATTATACTGCCATGACGATAAACTCTCACAAGTAAACTATACTGTCTAAATACTAAACGGATACAAATGAAACGGAAGAGGATCGATTCGCGTTTGAAATGATAAATCTTCATCCCCGCGTGTCCGTTCGGGGGAATTAAAAATCTCTCAGGTCCTGTCCCATGTCCTGATTTCCGAGTAGAAGAATATCCCATTATCCCGTGGGAGAGTCTTCAACGACGAATCAATTACGTCGTTCATCGATGCGGATCAAAAGGAAAGAGATCACGTTGGAGACAAGAGTCAAGAGGAATCCTGCGCTTACATCGATCATCAGGAATAGTTCCAGGAGGAAATCGGCGGAAATGGAGGCTCTTCAACCACTGGTCGTCCAACCTTGGATTTTCTCGGATTTATACGCGTTACATAATGTACTATACGATGTAGGGTGGAATAAGAGAAAATAATACCGGGTGTGTCTAATGCGTGGCTTTCCGACGGGGAAGATGACGGTAAAGTGCCTTTGGAACGATTTCGAAGAAATCAGAAAAGCGTTCCTTATATCTCCGCTGATGCCACAATTTTCGAAAGCTTAGACGATTACTCGTGAGAATTGCAGTAAAGTAACGTGTGAGCTGTTGTAATATCTCAGCCACTCAGAGACATTAACGCTTTTTGTATTGCATGAAATGTTGATCCTACAACAATTGCTGCTCAATACCTTTTGTATTAAAAATCTCTGGTTATATTAATACATTTGATACTACCAAATGACATGAGATTTATTTCTTTTTTTATACACATATTCCAGTTTGAAATATTTAGTTATTTATACAACAGTTTAGTCGATCAAATACTCTTTTTTTATATTGTCACTCTGAAACATTGAATTATTTCAAACGACATGTTTCTTTAGTAAGTCATTTTTATTCATATAGATATTTTTTTTAATTTTCTCCTATTACTAATAAAAATTTTATTGTCAATTAAACTGTGTTGAGTCGAAGATTAAAATTTATTTTTTCTATCAATTTCGTTTTGTTAATTTTCAATTAAAAATCGACATTAATTTACTTGTAATCTATGAAAAAACATTCGAATTAATTTTCTAAAAAATATTCAGATTTATAGAGTTAATGTACGAATCTTACCTTTTAAAAGTGGCACTAAACGACCCCAACAGGTGATAGCACCCTTGCGATTGAACTGACCCAATGCAAGTTCCATGTAAAAAAGTGGAATCCCTCCTACCACCAACATTATGCAATACGGAACCAAAAAAGCCCCTGTAACAATAAATTTACTCATAATTCACCACCAATACAAATTTGGCAACGATCAACAACAATAAAACCTCGATACGTGTACTTAGAATGCAAATAGCGAAAATCGTTCGATGAAAAATTAGTTGAAAAATCTGGATGGTATTTTTAATCAAATCAAATGCGTTCGATTTATTTACGGGTGCTCTGGAAAACGTCTGAATTCTTATCATCTTTGATGACATCTGCTGCGTGACAAGAGGGTGATATGAAGAGGGTGGAAAAAAAAGGAAAAAAAAGTGATGTGCGAGCCACTCGCATCATCCTGTTAGCTGCATAACTGAATTGCAGAATATTTAGAGCACCGCTGGCAGCAAGGTGCTTTTATGTACGTAATTCGATAGAGAACTTTCGAAAATGCTGCAATCTGATGGTAAAATGGTGATTCCCACGGAATTGATTCATGAAACGATTAAAGGGTTACAAATGTTGCAGAATATCTTTTGTACAAATCAAATCAAAATTGAGTAAGGAGCACGAAAAGACTCGTTAAATTGCAAAAAAAAAAACTTCTCATTTAACATTTTTCGTGTAAACACAAATTACATTTGATTTAAAGATCTCGATTAAATATAAATTATACAACTAGTTAGATTAGGTTAGTAAATAAGAATTAGGGTATGTATGTAAATAAAGTTTAGGTTAGGTAAGTAAGGGTTGGGTTAGGTTAGCTTACAAAGTCAGGATTAGATTAGGTGAATAAATGAGAATTAGAAATAAAAAATAAAAAATAAAACATTATAGTACAATTACATTACATTCTAATAGCTAGTTGGTGTAATATGAATATGTGGTGTAGCTAACAAAAAGTTGACAAACTAACTTTTAATATTACTGTTAATTCATAATACATGTGTATAATTATAAATGTACACGTATGCATATGTACAAAATTAAGATTCTATAAAATGCTAAAATTATAATTCTATAAAATCGTTTATATGAATAAACGATTAAAAATTGTTTAAATAAAATATTTTAGAATCAAAAAACCTTGAATTACTTAAACAGATTAGATAGTCTAAGTGAAATATTGAAATTTTCTCGAATTATTAGAATTGCATCGGATATATGGTACATTCCTACAGATGGTTCCATCTTTTTATTCCTTTCGATAAATTCTCCTTCGTAACCACGGAGACGTAATCGCATTAAGAAAGAATATTCCCTTCTTCTTATACCTTGAGGTTACTTTGATTAATTTCCTTTTTCTAGCAAATTCGCCGGGAGTGCCCTATAATATCTAGTTCATTTGTTATTAGAGAAAATCATTTTATCCTAATCTTACATTTATTGATCTTCATTGAAACAAACATGTGTATTTTACGTTCTGTGAAACAATTACATTGAACTTTGAGAATAATTTAATAAAAATTAATATATAAATTCTGTTAGAGATTGTATTTATAAAATATTGTAAATCAGAAAATTACAATATTTTGTATTGTAAATTACAATATTAAATAAATTGATCGTTAAAGACAATGCTTGTAGAATGCGTTTCTTATTCACTAAGATTTGATAAATAGAATATTAAGAGTAATTATATCGTTGAATATTTAATGTTTAATGGTTGTATAATATTTAATAATCGAATGCGGTATTGGTGAATACTGTAATGTAAAACAAGAATCTATTGTACGATCGACTGTTGATTTATGTACATATGTGCACATCATCTGAAGAAATTTCCTCCTTATGTCATGACCATATGTCCGGTTTTAAATAACATTTCCGTCCAATTTTCGTTCTTTGAAGGCGCAGACTCTGTCAAATACATATCTTCAAGCACCGACATCTCATATTTGCATTTAAATAATTTTCTTCAACCATTGTCACAACTACATCGATACAATTAATTTAAAATATTTTAAATATAGCAACTAATTTCATAAAATATTGGATTATAACATATATCCATAATAAAAGAGGATAAAAGCGAAACCTTGTTCTCTGTTTCTAGTAACTTAGAAATCAGTCATTTTCACAAAAAAAACACATTTGACTTCGCATGTCTATTGTTGTTACAGTTGTACTGTTAAAAAATGTATATGTATATTGTATCCATAATAAAGTTGCAAAACTATCTATACTTCTGAAGAATGTAGTACTTCTCTTTTATAATTGAATTGTTATGCAATATATTGTGCGTATATTATACAATATATATTAATTATTAGTTAGCTTATATAAATTTATATCACTCAAATTTATAGATACAATAATTTTGTAACGTATATATGTGTAAACGACCGACAATGAGTAATTAAATTATGTATTCTATGCAAAAATATCCGGAAGTGTTTCTTGCGCTGAAATGTGCAATTGCAAAAAAAATAAGTCAGTACTCGACAAGAAAACGAGACGTTTAGATGTTGGTAAGTCACGTTTCATTGATCATGGCATAAACAAATTAGAGTGGAACAGAACGTAAAATGTGATTCACGATATTGCATAAAACGCGTGAAACACGAATGTACGTTTCTGTTAATGGCTGAAACAAAATTGCGAACAATATTAAAAGTAACATTAAGTGTTGTGCAACATATTTGAATACCAAATATCAAATGAGTTCTTAGAACGACGAGGTGTTTAATGATCACGTTCCTCGAATATTTAAATTCCGAATAAAACGATACACTACTTTTAATTCCTTATGTTGATAAAGCAATCGATATTTGTATAGTAAGACTTTAGTTACACGTGCGATGTTATCTCTATAAAAAAATAACAGAACATTTTGTCCGACACAATGTTTCATTTATTGCATGGACTCTCCATAAGAAAGAAAACATTCTGTTCGAGCCAACATTTCATTTATAGCACAGACTCTTCGTAAGAAAAAAAAATAGTTTGGTCAACCGAATCTTTCGTTCATTGCATGGATTGTTCATAAGAAGGAAAGCATTTTGTTCCACCCAATATTTCGGTTATATAATAGCATAGACTCTTTGTAAGAAAGAAAACATTCTGTTGGACGCAACATTTCATTTATAGCATAGACTCTTCGTAAGAAAGAAAACATTTGTATTCGTCCCAATATCTCATTTATGGCACAGACTCTCCGTAAGAAAGGAAACAGTTTGTCCAACCGAATATTTCGTTTATTGCATAGAGTTAATTATGCGAGGGAGTGTAATCGTTTAAGCCACTGTTAGAGATGTGAAGGCATGTGTACGAGGAGATGGCATCAAACGACGTGCGAAATTGGCAAATTTCCGCAAAGAAGAAGCGCGAAACGTAGGAGGAAATCACGCGGCATAATGGATCGCGTATGGTGATATAGCAGCAGGTAGAGGCGTCGCGGACGTTCATGATCAAAGGCCGGCCCGAATGGGAAATTATAATTAATTAAGGTAATTGGAAATTAGCGACCGATCTTGCCGGTACTAATGGCGCGCCCTACTCTCCTCTTAATTGAGTTAGCAGCCGCTTTTGAGGAGCCCCGTATCGCTGATAGCCGGCCCTAATCGTATTCCTACGGGAGACTCGATAGAACGAGGCTAATAGCATCCTAGTAGACCGGGAACAGTCTTACAAGTCGTTGTGTGTTGCTTGCTGGACTTGTTGTCAGAAACTTTGCGAAAGGGAGCGGTGTTATGAGCCCGCGGTGTCGTCCGATTTTAGCACGGAAAAATCTGTGACGTGTCGCGAATGAGTTTTACTGATTACACCATTCACCTTCAGGATTAACCACATATTATTCGATAAGCGATATAAAATTATCACTTGATATTGCCAATTATTTCAAACGAATATGTTTTCTCGATACAACGATTAATTTTATCCAAATTTCAATTCGAAATATTTCATTATTTCAAATAAGTTTCTTCAATGAAATACTTATTTTTATGTAAAGTCTGATCTGAAACATTTAATTATTCCAAACAACGTGTTCCTTTAATAACATACTTGTTCTTGTATCAATTTTAATGTGAAGTATTAAACCGATTCGAAGAACATGGTTTTACAATAAAATTCAAAATTTAATGAAAATGACTATGTATCAATTTTATTTTATTTTTGTTAGCGTTTTATTTACCAGGTTGTCCCATATTACATGTACAACTTCTGACACAATTTGATGACATAAAAGTACCACAAAACAATAACCATGATAGATCAATTTAAAGTTAAGAGTTCAATACAACCAACTGCATAAACAACTCATAAAAATTCTTCATATAAAATGATTATATTATTAAAACAAAAAATGTATCTTCTGTGATCTTCGTAACAGTGCCTTAGATCTTAGCTAAAGTTAATAGCTTTATGATCTTCATGAGTTCATAACTTTATAATGTTTATAAGCTTATACAGTCGTGGACAAAATTAAGTGGACAGGTATCATAAATAACAAAAGGTTAATTTAATTTAACTAAGAATGCCTTTAAATCAAAACTTTATTGTACTATTATATACATTAAATAAATGTTTTTTCAAGTCTACAAAAACATTTCACGTTCTAAATTTAAAATTTATTTAAAGCGTTTTAGTAAAACAAAAAATTTTTTTATATGTCTGCAATGTCCACTTAATTTTGTCCATGATTGTAACTTAATGATGTTCATAAGTTCATAACTTTATAATCTTCGTAAGTTCATAGCTTAATGATCTATATAAGTTCATAATTTAATGATCTTCGTAACTGTCTCAACTGGCTAACAAAATCTACATCTGCAGTCTAACCAAAGATTTTAATCGAAAACGAGGTAATAATTCTGTAGGAATTGAATCTGGACCTGGACGCAATCTTCCCAAGTTAGTAGGTGACTCTTAAATTGCTCTTTCGTTTTAATTTCAGCCAATTTCGAGTGCTGTAGACACTTTCGCTGGATAAGAAGGTTCGAGTGAAATCTAAATCCCGGGGTCATTTTCCACGAGGTAAATGCCAATTAGTCGACCGGTTAACGCGGTATTGCCTCGCTTGCCGGAGTGCATTACTTGATGCATCCCCTGTTGCAGCTGCGAAATAACGCCTGACAAAGTTACACGACGTGACGAAATGCAGGAACAAAAATGACCCGTAAACTGATAGGAAACAAATTGATCCGGCATCGATATCTATTTGCAACTTTTCATTCGTTACTAATGAGTCCCTCAACGTTTATCTGGCTATAAATCAATGCTCACAAACATGTAAGAAATCTTTAAACTTACATGTGTATTTTGTATGAAAAATTTAACTTTTATGCAAGCTCGCTACATTGTTGCAAAATTTCGCATATCGTGTATTATCAGTTGTAACTTTATTCTTTTTATTCCTAAGGGAAATAGAGACGTTTCATACAAGATATGAAATATTTCTTGAAATTTACATTTTTATGTGCAATGTTTTATAGAATGCAACAAGTATGCAACATTATTAAAACGAAATGCACTTTTCAAATTACGTACGTATTTGTTTTTGTATAAATTAACCGTATAACGTCTACGCTAACAAAAAATTAAATAAATTATTTCAAATATGTGAAAATCGTGTGTAAAATAGGAATTAAAATATTTTCAACCACTTATGTTAAAGGTAAAAAAGTATTCACAATGTATTAACTATTTTTTAATGACATCATAAATGTTCATCAATTACCAATAAAATCTCAATTACCTTTTCACTGCGAAAGGATTGAAGCAGTTCATTAATCTCTGAATGAAAAAATTGCGCGCGATTGGAGCAATTTAATTCTCGTAAAGATTTTTTTCTTAAATAAAGAATTAAACGAGGTTCGCGTCGCAAAATCTGTTTATTCTTTCAGATTATTTTCTCGGAAATTTTAAATTAACCGTGACATATGTTATCGGCGATTACAGAATGATATACGAAGTTGATTCTGTAAGTGTCTTCGGCTGTAACATTATCCTCTCGGAATTAAAGCGTTAATCGCATAAAAAACGCAGGAACTAATCAATTCGGGGAAAAATCGTGGGATTACGAGCTAAGAGTAGTTGTGCGAATAGAAAATGTGTTTTCGTGTTAACGAAATGAGGAAAATTGTGAGCTACGCTCGATGAAGACAAATTGACAATGGCTGTCAATTATTTACAATATAAATTGTACACATCGCATAAAGAAATTTTTATTATTATAATTTCTCTATCGAATTACGCAGAATGCATATAATCGACACGGTATTTCTCGTAACTTTCATTCAAAGATACAAAAATAAATTTAAGATTCACCAATGAAGATTCGGTGTACAATATGTATATGTAATAAAGTTAGTGGAGTTTACTCACCACCGCCATTTTTGTAACACAGGTAGGGAAATCTCCAGACATTGGCAAGATCGACCGCGAATCCGATGACCGACAAAAGGAAGTCAACTTTCCCGGACCAAGTCTCTCTGCCGTCCACACTTCCGTTCAGTTTTGGAGGATTTTTCACCACTCTCGACGACATGTCTCGTTTTCCTACAACAGAACGAGCGAACAATTCAAACTTTTTCATTTCCTACTTTTCAAAATAACATCGTTGACGTCAGTTTTTACCGAATATTATTTCAACTTGTACAATCGTTGTTTCAACGTTATAATTTATATTTGTGGAGTATAATGGGAACTTGATTTGCATCTGCAATACGTACAATGACCTTTTTTTTATTTTTAAATAATATTACTTTGTTTCGGATATTAATTCATAAACGTGTATGATGGAATTATGGTCGATGGTTTGGAATCTTCAAAGATTTAGACATGTACTAATAACACTTAATGTTATCATATTTATTAATTTGTATTTTGACAAATTTATATACTTATTTGTATATCTATACATTCAAATTTCTATATTTCCAAATTTCTATGCATAAATTGATAAAATCAATAAAGTTTGCGAAAGGTGTTAAACAGTACACGGTACGTTAATAAAATACATATGTTAAGTAGGAGCAAGCATTGGCCAAGCATTATAATAAGATTCATGCCTCCAATGAGTTAATTATTCGATTTTATTAAATTTCTGACGCCATTCACCCTGAAAAGCGGAGGAGGTACTTCAGGTACAACAGATCGAGATCCATCGAACCGACAGCGGAACTGACAAGCGTAATGGGTCCTCTGTTCCAAGCGGATTTTTTCCCTAAATACATCACTGTATTATAGATCACGCCTAAAACATCACAAATCGTTCGAATTTATTATATTATCGAATCCATAAAACACTATTTAGTAAGTTTTTTAACAAAACAAGCTATATCTTATTTGCACTTTGTGTATCTCCATTTTGTTGAACATCTGGTAAGGTTTTTAACTTTTATATTTAAGTAGTAGCTCGTATAATAATGATAGTAATTTATACTTTCACTGACATATTACTAGTACATTAATATGTTGCTTTCGTGACAAGAAGCGGAATGCATTTCGAATATTTAACCCCTTGCGCTCGAAAGCATTTTTGCAACTGCAAAGCTTCTAGTTGAAAAGTGTGATGAATTTTTTCGAAATTATTTTATTATTATCACTTGCCAATATTGTCAATTTCGCTATGTTCAAACATCGCATGTATAATACTACAAATTACTTAAAACTTAGATATTTTAAATTGTTGCATCAATTGAAATGGCGAAAGTCAGTAGCCTCTCGAGCCCAAAGGGTTAATTAAATACATTATACTTGTCTTTTATTCTATTCGCGTGATTACGTTCGACAATTTCTTCAGTGTCAAATATTCTTTACACCGTCAAAATTTAATATAATAGAAATCTGAATACTCTATTGTAACTCTAATAATATAATAATAATAATAATAATATAATAATTTACTTAAAATATTCTCTCCAATATGTTAAACAAAAAATGTGGCATTCAGTACATAATAATAATTTACTAAAAATATCATATAATATCTTGAATTCATCTCTACATTCTTTTTAATATGTTAAACAAAAAATGTGTTCTTACTCGCAAAACCCAGGGTGATTTCACAACGAGAAACTATAATAGATTAGAATAAACTAATTCTAAACGTCTCCTTATCAAACATCAACAAGGGCGTGAAAAATCGTACATCGACAGAGGATTTGAAACATAATGGATAGGATTTTACCTACACTCTATACACTATAATTCTAATTCCATACTTCTTTTTATCGAACAGCAGCAAGGGGGTGAAAAATCGCGCATCGACCACAGAGGACGTGAAACGTAATGGATAGGATTCGGAATAGTGGTAGAATTATGAAATAGTAATTACTTTCGGGAAAGAATGACGAAGAAACGAATGGTCATAAAAACGAGAGAACTTTCCGATAGACCTAATATTCCGCAAACCGGACAAACGTAGAGAAGGGGGTGGTTTTCGAGGCGCGTGCGGGTGCGGTCGCGTGTAATTTGGCGACGACAAGTTATCGATAGCCCTTCAAGTGACAACGCTTAACCCCCAGAGCCGAGGCTCATTGTGCCCTGGTGACGGGTTCCGGACAAACAGCGTATATTTCAAAGGCGACCGCGGCACCGGCTTCGAGGGGACTCTCGACCGAGGGGTTTTCTGTCACATGCACTGATCCACGCTTGTCTATGGATCGACCCGATTAATTGATATTCGGCGGTTATTGCCGAACGACGATGGAACTTCGCGAAACAGGTGCGACGGAAAAAAAATCCTCTTTCCAACATTTCTTTTCCTGCACCCGCCGTAAAATCGCATCTAGAATACCGAAGACCCTACTGTATTCTTTTCCGATTGGAGCAAGACTTTTCTCGATGGGACGAAGAAACTCTCTTTCCACCATTATGTAACTACTTCTGTCACAAGGAGAGTTCTAGAATATCAGAGACTAATATACTTTTTATACCTTTCGATTACCAGAAACATGAGATAATGTAACAAATGGCGATTTGCAATCGAGTTTACTTTTTATCAAAAAGTTTGGATTAATTTTGTTAACACTAGAAGTACCGGCATTAAATGCATGCTTACTTCAAAACTGAAAATAAAGTAGAAAAATAAATAAATAAATATTGCAGCATCACCTAACATATACAACCATTCATTAGCTCAATAAAACATGACAGACATTTTGACAAAAGGAGGGCAATAAAATTTTGTAATAAGAAATGCCAAACCCAAAACCAGTCATTTTGACTGGTTGGTAGTTCTAGTTTTAATATCTTTGCAATTAAATATGAAATGAGTCCAAAGTTAGATTTTTAAAATCACTAGATCAAGTTTTATGAGCTTACTTTAAAGATGAAGGAATAGTTTTTATTACATTTTGATGTACAATTCTGTAAGTACACGAATTTACACAAAGCATTTCATTTTTGTAGTTTTTACCCCCTATTTTGGATTTGTCATAAGAGTTTTCGAATTTTTATTTCAAGTTTGTAATGGGAGATCTCAAAAATACATAGTATGTAACTTTTATGACGATATGATTTATAAATCATTGTAAAATAAATATTTTTTAGAATATATACAGTCCCCGACAATTTGTTTATTTTTGGAATTGTTAAATGTAATTAAATTGAATTTTTCACATGTTTTGAACGTTTATCAATATCTATGTTATATATTGTATTTCAAATGGAAATTCGATTAAAAAATGTGAATTATAATTCAATGTGTAGATAAATTGTTGTCTTATTAACAAAGAAAAACAACACATTAATAACTATATTCTTTTTTATAAGTCTTATTATATTTTAATTTTACTGTTACAGTGCAATTATAAAAAAATTGTCCACTTTGTTGTTTGTTCTGTTTAATCTTGTTGCCATGAGTTCATATTATTTGTATCAAATAAATAATAAAAATTGTAAAAATTCTAATTGCGTGTAGAACGGTCTAGACAAGATACCGTTTGTGGTTTTCAGATTTGATACAACATCCCTCCGCAAGATGGTAGTCAAAAGGAGCTTAAAATTGAGCAGAAACACTAGTTTGAATTAAACATTACAACTACTGTTCGAAAACTGAAATAACTATTATAATTGTAATATCCGTAAGTGTATAAATCCGTAAATCTATATATTAAAAAAATTTTAAATATTTAATCAGTCTTTCTAAATTTACACATCTTCAAATTTTTACAAATTCCTAAATATTCGCTATAATGAGTTAGCTATACAATTTTTTTCATTTTAGAAAAGTATAAACTATAATTTTGCTTTATGTTTTGTGCCCTCCTCATTAAAAAATGAATCAATAGAAAAATATTACTCATTAAATTTTCTTTAAAGTTTCCTACATAATAACACAATTTGTATAGCGATTTAAAAATTGCAAAAAATTTACTTTCAACGCTCAACGCAAAACAAAAATATAAATGTCATCACCATTTTAAATTTCTATTTTTTCTTACTGACAGTTTTTCCCTATCTTCACAAAGAAACGTTTCCAGAATAAAATCAAATCCATGCTCTGCACGTTCCCAAAAAATACTAATTTTTACCAAAAAAAAAATGAGTACTTGTCAAAAATTGTCCCTATCTTAAAAATAGCGAAATAGAAATGCAAACGCGTACAAGAAAAATTTGTTCTCAACAAAATAACAAAGTATTGGAGCATTGCATCAACGTCTTCTCGCATTTGTATCATACCTTGTCGTACGAGGAACGTTACAACGTGGTAAAAACTAAACTCGAGTGCAATTAGATTAATCACGAACGCGTGAACAAGCATTACGAAATAGAAAACCATCCCAGATGCAACTCTGAACACATACCCTGGCCACGAGATCGCTTCGAGATCCAAAGAAGAGCCTTGTTCGGCGAGAAAGATCGTTCTTCAGGATCGAAACTGTGACACGACCGATTATAACCGTGGTCGAGGATGAAATAAACGGGGGAGAGACGTTGCGTACAAAATGTGCAAATTCGAGGAAAAAACGAAGACGAAGAAGGGGATTTCTTGTTCAAGGAAACAAACAAGATCTTCAGTAATTAATAATTCACCTTCAATTGGCTATGATTCGTTCTCGATTAGCATTTTTGTATATGCATAATCTCTTTCTTAATTTAATTTTCGTTCATTGAACGATTATTTCGGTTTTGATAAATTGAATATTTTACAAGGGGATCTGTTGAACTTTCACAATAAATTAATTGCTTTCTCATAACCGTAATTCGTGATTCTAATTTATGATTTTAATATATTGCTTTGATTCGCGATTTTTACCTGTGAGCCTAACTTACAGTCTTTATTTATTATTTTAACTCCTAATTTTAATTTATAATTCTAACTCACAATTTTAATTTATGATCCTGACTCATAATCATTATTTATGGTCTAAATTTACAGACCTCATCCATAATTCTAACTGAAAATTCTAATTTACAGTCTTTACTTGTAATTATAATTATTGATAACAACTTATTGGCCTTTCATAATTTTCACTTATTAATTTAATGATTTCATTTGATGGTTCTAACTCATAATCCTGGTTTATCATCTAAACGTACCGTTCTAATCCATGAACATAGCTTACAATGCTAAGAAACGATCACATTTTATAATCCTAATTCATAATTCTAATTCATGATCCTCACTTCTGATTTTGATTTACGATCCTAGCGTATGACCCTAATTTATAGATCCAAGTGATAATTGTATTTCATGATAGCAATTAATGCTTCCATTTTGTGAAAATGCAAATCTAATTGATTATGTTCTTTTGTGATATTACAAATTTTGCAATCTGTCTAATTTTAATTCGTAAATTCAAAACATGATACTAACTTATTCATATGAATATCTTGAATGAGTTTTCTACATGCTAATTTGAATATCAAACAATAACGTCAGTATTTCTTTGAATTGAATTCTTTTCCTGTATGTCTAATAATTGGTTTTCAAGATCTGTTGAATTGTATAATAATAGGTTTTGAAAATGATATTTATGCGAGCTATGCGACGCACGATAATCCGTGCGTCTCTAACAATACCTACCAATTGATAATTGATAATTGATGCTTTTTCGATCATACGATTTTTCCTACCTAGGAAAAGTCATTGTTTCGCAGAAGTATTAATTGTAATCGAAGCATATTTTCCGAGAATCGCGATCCTACGGTGGATTGTTTGAGAGACACGCGTTAAAAATGAATTACATGCTGAAACACGAGATAGATTAATAATCGAAACCGCAAACGTCTCCAAGAAATCGAGGCACTTGCCTATGCAATATAAATGAACAATTCCGACGGTTATTTTCAACTTCTTTATCGGAACTTTGCGATCCTTCTATAAGAAACTAAGTCCTTTAATCCTTCGTATTTGTTCTATTGTTCAGAAAAGAAAATTAAAATTCAATTCTATATCTTTAAAAGATGGTAATTTTATTGATAATTACAAAAATTTGTCTAGATACTAATGGTAAATGTTTTATGTGATATTCAATCATAATATTTAAAAAATTTGTATGATATAGATATTTGTACTGTAGATGTAGTTACGTAAACACTTGTAGAAAATACTACTCCTAAATTTATAATTATTTTCCAGTTTATCAAACACATTGTATTAAAAACTAAATTAAAATCATTTTCTAACAATTATTACCGTACTATTTAGCCTCTGTTAATATTTCCATTTTTTTTTTATTTCGTAAAGATTATTACCTCAAATTTTTACTAAAAATCATTTTTAACTGACGTTTTAATGTCAATGGGTAAGTAATTCTAGTAAAGCAATGAAAATTACTTAAATTGTTGAATCATTAACTAAATCGTTTATTTTGAAAATTATCTTATGTTAATTGGTACTTATTCAATTGATAGTTCATTTGTATTGAAGTATATACATTATTATTAACATCTGTGGTTGTTTTAATCTAGTTTAAGTTTTTAAAATTGCTATGGTAAATTGGGTCCGTTATATTCTAATATTTTATTGCAGTAACAGATGAGCAACTATGTATAAAGGATCCATTTCTATCTATAAACATTTTGATCCTCCTTTCTTTGATGGCAAATCCAGAGGTGGAAATCTTGCATTTTCGCCTAAAATAAATTTATAAAACATTTTGTAGTAATAGATCAACTGGAAAGCATAATTTATCTACAGACAATTTTTGCATATGAACTTATACCATTTTTAAAATAAACTTTAACGTCTATTTAACAAATAAATGCTTATGAGTAAACATATGTATATACACGGTATTTTATATAAAATGTTATAAAACCTTCTAAACAGTCTGAAATGAACTGCAGCTGTAGTGTGAAGAGTCCATACACTAACTAAGTAGTTGTAACTCGGTTCTTCTTTAAAAATGGATTTCTACCATTTTCAAAATACGTGGCATAAATAGTAAAATAATAAAAGATATCATACTCACCAAAGAACGTGGCCAAAACAATTAACAAACGAGACCGGCGATGCTGTGGCTCGGCAAGACACCACAACACTGATCGTGGATCTCTTCGGTCCACACGACTCCTACGACGAGAACCCGCCACAGGGTCAAAAGTAACTCGAAACTGGTATCCGTCAGACCCATTCCCGCGTCACTGGCCGTCGACGAATTTTTCCTTGTCGAAAATAATCCCAAAAATTAGTCGTGTATCGAACTAGAATACCGTTCGCGAAGGGAATCGTTAAATCGTGTTATTTACGCGCGCTTTTGCGTCTACTCGCGAAACAGTCTGCGAAAACTGCCGCCGCAAACGCGAACGGGCGGTCCCTCTGCAGACCGATCTCGGTACCAATTGCACATCAATCACGATGGAATATCATCAGAAAATCGGTATATAAATTCGAAAACGGAACCGCGTCGCAAAGGTTCGAAAGAATGAGTGAGGAACTTTGCCGGTGGCGGGTCGTATATACGAGCTGCGATCATGTGACCTCAGCGCATGCGCACGACACGGGGCCACTGAAAAGGCGCGCGCATCGCTGTTTTGAATTTTAAACAAGTTATTTTGGAAAAAGATTTGAGGAATTAAAAATAAGTGGCTGCAATTTATTTATGTCTATATTTTTTTTGTTCTTTGTTGATATAAATTCTTTATTATATAATCTTCTATAAGCTTATACATTTCTTTTATTGATATTAATTATGTTCATTTCTTATTCTCATAAACAAAAAATTATTTCCAATAATAACAAATACTTTCCATTTTATCATCAGCAATCTTTTCGTATTATTGTAATTTCAAATTATAACGCATCTATACATGTAGCTACAATTTGAAAAAATAACCTAAGAATGCCTGATACATTATGTGTGAACATAATTTCATAAAGTACACGTTCGAAATATACAATTTACAATTTCACGATAGTTAAAAGACAAAGAACGAAAGTGAATTTTTTCTTTATCTCGCTATTATCAAGCGGACATGTAACATATAGCGACATCTTTCAACGAACGTTTCAAAGTTGCCGGCACTCTGGAGATATGCCTTAAATTATATTTACTCATTGATTAAAATAGTTAAAATGGTTTAAAGCACCTATTATATTTTTGAAACTATTAATAAATGCAGTACATTTCAAACTATAGAAACTGACGTATTGCGAGTGCTTGACTGTTCAATCATTGGAACACACCATTATGTATTATTTCGTTATATAAATTTCTATTATTTTTATTGTGTATCTATATCAGTAACAGACACTTGGAATCAGTGTGAAAGATACCGATTTATCATTTGCAAATGTACCAATCACTAGGGTAGTGACGTGCCGTGTGTTACTTCCGCTTGCACAAGTCATTAGTTCGTCGCCATCATAGCGACGAGATCGCGACCGCTTTGGCCGCAGAGCCAGGAACCGAGGGTAATCGTCGTTTACGGCGAAAAGGGAGCCAGAGCTTTTGCTCTGTCGCAGAAGTATCCGTGGTCATCGTTCTACCGTAACATCGACCGTAGATCATCGACAGATCGAGGATCTTTTTTTCCATCTTTGACGATAACGAAACATGGCTTATTGAAGAAGATGAAGGGCCTGCAAAAATTCACTGTTTCTCCATACGGAGGAAACCGTAGCCTCAACAACTCTAAAAGTCAGCACGAGCATATTCGTGCCAGAAATGGAAAAAAACGCGAAATTTCAGCAGTCCTCTTCGAAGGGGGTTCCTGCTGATGCTAAGAAAACTCAAGGTGCGTTGTCTTTTCAGTGTTGATCGTTTCGATAACGACGTCATCATTTTGATAACGTCTTATATGCGCACTTTTTGCAGAAAAACAATCTTATTACTTACAGCGTGTATTTAATATGTTGATTTGTGATTTCTCTTTTAAGATTTATCGATCCCGATTTTTCACTTGTATCATTGAAACCTTGAACAGGATTATATAGACTCGAGACAAACGATAATATATATGCCTTACATTAGCACGAGATCATTCTTCGTGATGAAAAATACTAAGATGTTTTAGAAAATAGAAGATATGATTCTGTAAAAGAATTTTGTTTTTTTTTTCGGTTGAAGGAGTTTAGAATTTCTTAAAAATTGAATGTAGTAGTAGAAATTGGCATCATTTTACAAAGAGTATAAATTCATTTTTTATTTGAACATATTTCTACATTTACATTTCTATGTTGAAATTTATACAATATACAATCTCTATAATATTACTCTGGAGTAACTTTATCGCAATACGTCTGCATTCACTGCTTTTGGGACCTTCTAAGTGTTCTAATGCATTAAAGTTTTTAAAACTGATTTTCTTCATTTTTGATTCATCAAAATGAAAAATATATATTAAGTACTTTCATAATGTCCAGAAAGAAGGTAGTAACATTAAAAAAATCCCTATTGTGATTAAGAAAAAGGAAGATTGAAAGCAGTAATGGTCTTAGTTATTCCTCTAGTGTACTGCTAATAGATGCAAGAAATATGCTATTGTAGGATTATTGTTCTTCGCAAAGTGTTAATGGCATAATATAGAAAATAAAAGAAAATTGTTATTCTTTATGCAGATGTTACAAACAACAAACTTTTTCCAAGGACTTCGCGACGACGTGAACCAACTGGTGCTAGCAGTTATTCGAGATTTGAACAACCAAAGAAGTGCAATGTACAGAAAGGAAAAAGTTTTGATAAGAGACCAAAACCTAAAGGACAATATCATGGCAGTTCAAAGGAGGATACCAAGGTTAATATTTATCCTCAATCATATTAATTTTAAAATCTGTATGATCTTCAATATCTTAAATTGAATGTGTATATCCATATTCCAAAATTTACCATTAAAATCTGTTGTAGGTAGTTGAATCGGATTTAGCTGAGCCAGGCTCAGTAGTGGTCCAAGGAAGTAAAAAGCAGAACTTGAATTATCTGCTGAATTTTCATTATGAGACACGTGAGATGCAAAGTGGTTCAGGTGGATGGAGTCATGGAAAATCAGTGAAGGGTTACTCTCGCAATAGTAACAGATGGCTTCCACCAATACAGCGACACAAATACAATAAAGAACAATTTTTACAAGCCAGGTTCGTAAAATTATTCAGATGTAGATACCTCATTGAGGTTTTGATGACCTTCACAATGTCAGTGTTGTAAATAACCTTTTTCTATAATTACTGCATGATTTTGATTTTTAAAATAAATACAGTAATATATATAATCTAAATGTAACTCAATATAGTCCAAGCCTATTTCAAACATTAAAAATAAAGTATACCAAAATATTTGAATATTTGTATAATTCTAAAATTAAATCAGTGCAGTTAATATTGGCAGCATATTTCAAGGTCCCCAGAATCTGTGAAGTGTAATCTATTTTTATTAATGAGTAAAATTACAAAAATTTATTTTGGACACGTATTATTTTTTAGTTGCCAATTTGTTGTAACTGCAAATGGGAACTATTCATTATATCTAACTGATCCTGATGTACTAGTTGATTGGAAACTAGTTGAACAAATTGTAAGTTACAAATATAATCAGTAAAAATGGTTAAAATTGGCTTACGATGTTTGTCATTTTTAATAACGATATTTTACATTTCAGAAAATTCATAGTCCGGAGAACTTATCATGTCCAATATGTTTGTACTCACCAGTTGCAGGAAAAATGACACGTTGTGGTCATGTTTATTGTTGGTCTTGTATTCTTCATTATTTATCGCTTTCTGATAAGTCCTGGCGTAAATGTCCTATTTGTTATGAATCTATTCAAAAATCTGATTTAAAGAGGTAATTGATTTTAATGACATAAAACGGAATTCTGTACTTTTATGGAAGATTGATAGTTTATTTTTTGAACATAGTGTTACGGAAGTCCCTCAGAGTACATTAAATTCAGGAGATACTGTTACTTTACGATTGATGCGCCGCGAAAAAGGTTCATTGCTCGCAGTGCCCGTCGGATCTGTAACTCAAAGCCCAACAAATTTTTTTCCACTCTCAGAAGCTATTAGCAGCCAAGTGTACTCAAAACTACTCATTGCAAATACTGAAGATGTAGGTGTTATACTAATGTCTGTTAATACATATAAAGCTGTTATATTAATATACTAACTAAAGTCCCACGATTTCAAAACATCAATAGTTAGTTTATAATTACAATCGTTTAGGTTATGAACATCATCGAATGTGAACGCGCTCAATTGAAAATTGAACTGTTAGATAATCCTGATTCACCGGAGAATTGTTATATCGAACAAGCCCTCGAGGAACTTTCAAAACGAGAAGAAGAACTACTGCAAAGGGTAACGTTCATTAAAACAAAATATCTTAATTTATAATTTAATTTATAACTAACGAAGTGCTACAGGTATAGTCTGTTTTGTAGATTGAATCTTTTTTTTAGACAAAAACTCGTTTTATAGGTAAAACTGGAAACGGAAGTTGCTACCACGAATATAAATGTAACGGAGCAAACAGAAGACAATGATATTGAAAAACATCAAATGTTTCAATTGGAATCACCGAGTTCTGATGAAACCAATAATTTGACAACAAAAGATGTGAAAAATACGGTTGAAGAAACACCAAAAACTGCCGAGAGTTTACTTAACAGTGTTCAATCTACGTCAGGGATACAAAAGTTCTTTTATTTTTATCAAGGTGTGCAATTAAGAATACTAAGTTTATTTCTTAAATTCCCCTATACTTATTAAAAGTATTTGATTTTAGCGGAGGATGGACAACATTTATATTTACACGCAATGAACGTAAAGATGCTGGAAATGCAATATGGGAGTCTGGAAAATTCTCCTCACGTAATAACAGGAAAACTCTTAGAAAAAGAAGTGGGAAGTCTAACGGAAGATCTAAGACGCAGACTGAGATATTTATGTCATCTGCCAATAACTTGCCAGTTCGAAGTAGCTGAAATCGAATTGAAACCACCGGTTGTGTCAGAACAAGTTCTAGCTTCGTTTCAGGGTAATTATTTTTGCGAAAAAACAAATAATTATCTCAGTTTCTATTAAAATATTATTTATTAAATTGAAATCAATTTTATAGATCAGATAGCATTAAGACATAAACGCAGACAACAACGAGAACGCGAGGAAAGAAAAAGGGAGCGAAAAATCACAGAAGAAGAAAATAAACGAATGGGAAGATACCCAACACCTAACGTGCATATTGACTCTCAGCGGCACTTTCCTCAATGGCAACCAGAATTATTGTTCTCAGAGTATGTACATTCTCTTTACAGTATATTAACACTGTATTAATAATACTTACAATATTGCAATATACAGTGTAATCTATTTAAGGACACCGACATATCAAATATTAAAAAATATTTTTCTTTGCAGAGAAAGTGTTCCAACGCCACCAGAATCTACAACAATTTCTAGCGTTGCTAGTAGTCCATCTTCAAGCACGTTTGATGAAATTGTTTCATCCAATCAAACTAATAACACCAGTCACGAACAGGGACCATCGTTTGCAGAAATGTTGCGAAATACCGGAACACGTTCAAAGTCGCATACTACATGGCCATCAGTTAATTCTTCTCGCTGGAAATCAAATTCGAATACGGCTGTTCAAGCATGCTCAAGAAACATCGAGGACGAAGATTACATTCCGGCACCGTCATACAGTCGAAGTTTTGGTGATGCTTTAGCAGCTGCTTTGGAACAAACAAAATTGGGTAAGCCAATTTACACTAGCAGTTTTGAAAATTTCAGAATAGAACAAGGTCTATTTTTTATTTCACTCTGTTCTTTTAGAAACAAAGAATTGCGGAGGCGGGAAGAAGAAGAAGAAGAAAGGGAAAACAACCGTATTATTTGCAAATACTATGTCACATGCGTCTTAATTTTGTTTTCCTAATAAGACTTGCACCTTATGTTCTTATTTTCGAGTTTCGCGCAATTTAATTATTTATCACCTATTACATTTCACATTATTTCAGATACATGTTAGAAAATTTGTCAAGTGCTAGTACAAATCGTAATATACATAATGGTATCTTATTCAGCTATCGAATTTTTGTCATTGTATTACCGATTATTCAATAATTATTTTCTGTAGCATCGAGCTTGTTGTGCTTGAAAATAAAATTTAATTTCATGAAAAACCTAGTGTTGATTTCATACTATCTAATACAGTAATATTTGGTTACGTACAATGTTCTGCAAAGAATACATTCCCCCTTTCAAAAAATATTTTATTCTATAGTAACTGCAGTTTACAGTATAGTTATATAAGATTTATAATTTATAGACAGCAATGATGATTGTACTGTAGACTGGCAATATCTTTTAACCAATGTAAATTGTAAATGTTTAAGATAGAACGTATATGTGTAGTTCTAAATTAGTAAGATTTGAAAGCTGTAAATTTGAACTTAACGGGGACATGAAATACTCATATTATTAATATATAAATCACAAAGATAATAGAATTTCTCTTAAGATTATTTAAATTTATCCGAAGAAATCTCATTCAACTTGTAACTGAAGGAGAGAAATATATTACACAGTTTTATGTTTGTCAGGAGTGTTTTATTTTTTCGAAGTTCTTGAACATAGAAAATCAACAGCGGATCTTGTACCCTAAATGAATCACATATAAGTACAATTAAAGTTATACTTTTTACGAATCTCGTTGCGTAGAAAATAATTTAACAATACAAATTATTTTCATAGGTTTACAAAGAAATAAAATAAATAAATTGGTAAGTTTTATATTAACATAGGAGAGCAAATCTAAAAAACATAAGTTAAATTATACTGAGGAACGACCGACCGTAGCTGTAATAATTCTATGTTCTTCAATCCTCGATTTTCTCGAAAGCGAGATCATGGAGAGAAGGCAGTGGTAAGCGAGAATACGCTTTAGTCGACTTCCTCGATGGTAGGTCCAGATGCACCGCCACCCGGAGCACCGGCACCTGGAGCAGCACCACCTGCACCTGGGAATTCACCAGGCATACCGCCAGTTCCTTGATACAACTTCGTGACAATTGGGTTGCAGATAGATTCCAATTCTTTCTGCTTGTGTTCGTATTCTTCTTTATCAGCCAGCTGATTGGCATCCAACCATTTGATGATGTCGTTGCATTTATCAAGTACAACCTGTTTGTCGCTGGCGCTGATCTTATCCTTCAGCTTCTCATCTTCCACTGTACTCTTCATGTTGAAGCAGTAAGACTCAAGACTATTCTTAGCAGCGATAGTTTCCTTTTGTTTTTCATCTTCGTTACGATATTTCTCAGCTTCGTTGACCATCCTTTCAATATCTTCTTTACTGAGACGGCCCTTGTCGTTGGTGATGGTGATTTTATTCTCTTTACCAGTAGATTTGTCCACTGCCGAGACGTTCAGGATACCGTTGGCGTCAATGTCAAAGGTGACTTCGATTTGAGGAACTCCTCGGGGAGCTGGTGGAATACCACTGAGTTCGAATTTACCTAACAGATTATTGTCTTTCGTCATTGCACGCTCTCCCTCGTAGACTTGGATCAATACACCTGGTTGATTATCAGCGTACGTGGTGAAGGTTTGCGTTTGCTTTGTTGGAATGGTTGTATTTCTCTTAATGAGAGCGGTCATCACACCACCAGCAGTTTCAATACCAAGAGACAAAGGTGTAACATCAAGAAGCAACAGATCTTGTACTGCTTCAGACTTATCACCATGCAGAATGGCAGCTTGTACAGCAGCTCCATAAGCCACAGCCTCGTCAGGGTTAATGGATTTGTTCAGTTCCTTTCCGTTGAAGAAATCTTGCAATAGTTTCTGAATCTTAGGAATACGCGTTGATCCACCAACCAAAACGATATCGTGAATTTGAGCTTTATCCATTTTAGCATCGCGCAGCGATTTCTCTACTGGCTCTAACGTTCCTCTGAACAGATCAGCGCAGAGCTCTTCGAAACGAGCTCTGGTGATTGAAGTGTAGAAATCAATTCCGTCACAGAGCGAATCGATTTCGATGCTAGCTTGAGTGGACGAAGATAACGTGCGTTTCGCACGCTCACAAGCCGTTCTCAGACGACGAAGGGCACGTTTATTCGGGGCGAGGTCTTTCTTGTATTTACGTTTGAATTCCAGGACGAAGTGATTGACCATTCGGTTGTCGAAGTCTTCGCCGCCAAGATGAGTGTCTCCTGCTGTAGACTTGACCTCGAAAATGCCATCTTCGATAGTCAGAATGGAAACATCGAAGGTGCCACCGCCAAGATCAAAGATTAGGACGTTGCGCTCATTGTTGGTTTTCTTATCTAAACCATAAGCAATGGCAGCAGCGGTGGGCTCATTGATGATACGTAAAACGTTCAAGCCCGAGATGGTACCAGCGTCCTTGGTTGCCTGACGCTGCGAGTCGTTGAAGTAAGCAGGTACAGTGATCACAGCATTACTGACGGTCATTCCGAGGTATGCCTCAGCAGTTTCCTTCATCTTTACCAGGACCATTGAACTCACTTCTTCAGGGAAGAAAGTCTTCGTCTCTCCTTTGTAATGGACTTGGATCTTGGGTTTTCCACCATCATTTATAACGGTGAATGGCCAATGTTTCATATCAGCCTGAACTGTGGCGTCTTCGAAGCGGCGTCCAATAAGGCGCTTGGCATCTACGAAATTGAACAATTCAAATTACTATTAAATATCACAATATTATATGAATTTCAAGCATGCTATCAACACACTTTCGATTGTTCATAATTTGATATATTTAAACATTCATTTCTTCTATTTCTCATTAAAAATTGGTGATTTTATAATTTCTCATAAATTATTTTAAAATAATTTTTAATTTCTACTTGTGAAAGGCAATGCATACATATATATATAATTATAGTACGAATTTAATTTTTATTACTTTAATTCAATATCAATTACGTAAAAATGAAGTATACATTAAAGTATACTATTTAAAATAGGAATTGCAAAATAATAATTCTTTATTGATTCATTATCAACTTAAATAGGTCAGATAAAGAACGAATATATAAATATAATATAGTCAAAGACGATAACAATTGAATCGAAATTATAACCTAGTTTTATACCGCGTGGCGATAATCTGATAAAGCAGTAAAAAAAAGGCGTTCTCTAGTGGATATGACCTTAACTTAACAGTGCGCGTGCTTCGGTCCAACACACATGTATGCATATAACGCGGTAGTTGTATTGATCTTCCTACAGCCGGTCATATTTAGACATGTTCCACACCCATTACAAACATTTCGGAATATTTAAAAAGTTTAGTTACAAATTATTTTCATTACATTTCGCTGCAACTTGAAAATTGAATACAAAATGGAAGCAATCGAAGTTCCGTTAATTAATGCCAGTAAAATACATATTTAAACGCTTCTTAAAAAGGTATTTCTTAATATTCCAATTCTAATTCACAGAAAGTATGATGAAAGAATTTTTTTACAAACTGTATTTATACTTGTTCATCTCAATTTCAGAAATATTTTTCATTCAAAAAAAAAAATTATAATTGTTAGACATCTTATGAAAACGCTTAGAGATCAATGATTCATCCTAATCTGATTTGCAAGGAATACAACGGTATCCCAACATGAAAAAAAATTCTGCAGATATTTTCAATAAAGATATTTACCAAATATGGTGTTGTTGGGGTTCATGGCGACTTGGCTTTTGGCAGCATCACCGATTAACCGTTCGGTGTGTGTAAATGCAACGTAGCTGGGTGTTGTGCGGTTTCCTTGATCATTGGCGATGATTTCCACTTTTCCATGCTGGAACACTCCAACGCAGGAATAGGTGGTGCCGAGATCAATACCAACTGCGGGTGCTTTGGCCATCTTTGCTTTTCTGCAAAAATACAAATGATTGATCAATTTTTGGGAATAATAACTCAGCTCGGATCCGCGACAATCGATGATGCATCGAATATGATTGGAGCTGACGTAGATAGGGGATCACGCACCTTTTCTTTGTTCGCTTGTAAAAATTCGCTTTCAAGGATAATGAAGAAGTTCTTCGTTAGACGATTCGCAACGTTAGTGAAGAGCCCGCACTCCCGGCCCCATATATATTACATTCCTAGAGGACGCTTCTGGAATGTTCTTCCCGCTCAAGCACTTTATGCCAGCCAATCAAATTACAGCTTCGGACAGTCCTCGCGCTCATTGGTCACGTGATACCGACTACGTGCGTCAACGACGAAATTTTGCAACGGTTATCGATCGATGAAATTCTGCTCAATGTATAGTAAACATTTTTAAATTTTACTCTGTTTACCGAGTAAAAATTACTTTGAATTTTTATAAATGTATTTGAAATAACGGATATTTGATCGAAATCGTCTTTAAGAAATGATTTCCTGCTGGAATGGCTGATGATACGGAAGTAGGGTGCGACGAAAGTTTGAGAAATATCTAGTAGCTAATTCTAGAAGGTGAGCGACCACTCATACAAGGAAACGTGTAGTTTACATCCATGCATGGTTATAGGTCGTACATTTTTCAAGGTCTCATAATTCTTTTAACCTTTATGGATTACAAGTTCACTTTTTCAGTTTGTAACTTTAACGTGAGGAAGAAAATTACGATGCATTAATATTGATAGATAGTATTGTTCTTTTCGAAATCATTATTCGTATATCAACACATTGACTCAGTATCAAATGTGTATGAAATAATATAACAATAATAATGCTGTATTTAAATATGACAAAATAATTGCTAATACAACTGTAAGACTGTAAGATTTCACAAAGCATATATTTTTACAATTTCTTGAGTTTCATATATCACTCCTGTACATCGTACTTTTTAAGTAAAAATCGAATGAAAGATGAGAAAAAGATCAGTTGAATTATGAATTTATTTACATGTGCATTCTATAATGGTGTAAAGTAGTAGCTATGAACTTGAACTTCATTATTATACATATGTATAGTAACTAACATCGCACGATGCAAAGGTTAGACATATGAATGTGTGAAGTATACATATGTGTGTACATAGAATATAAGCATATATTCAATCTTTCTTCGTATTATGGTATTTCTTCGTTACCAAACTGAAACAAAGAATTGTATTGCATACATCAGAGTGATACATCGAAAGTCATATTATAAAGTAGGTATCAAAATAAAAACTTAGAGATTTCCATTTATATAATTTCCTTGAAATTCGCATGGTTATACACGGGGAACACATGTACGAATACATACATCGCTCAGCAATTGTGACGCACGAAGCGTGTATATAAACTGTTCGGTTTTCACATAAGTTGGAAATGTCGTAAATTAACCCGTAACTAGCATGGTGGTTGTTTTTCACGTATAAAATACGGAAAATCTTATAAAACTTCATAAAAGCATATATGTATAAATATACAGACCAATTATAAAATAATAGAACGTACTGCATTGAAATACTCAAATATTTGAACTCCAAATCTTCGAATAGTTAAGTTATCGCAATTTTGTTTTATATTTTATTTACTTATCTTGCATATTATGAAATATGCACAATATACATATGTATATTATCTGTACAATACAATACAATATTTTAAATATCCGTTTGATAAAACATGTCTCAAGATAAAAGCAATTTATATTTAATCATTGTATTTATCGGAAACGTCTAGACTCGTTGAATTTTAGAAAAAAATATTTATTCTAGGAGAACGTTGCTTATGCGGCAAAACGTAGTGCATGTAATCGATGACGGCAAGCGTTGCAGTAGAGTTCGCGAGCTGTGCAGAAACTTCCAGTACAGTCTCGTACAATCATGTCACATCCGTTCAATACCCTATTACGCGTGTACATACATTATATTTGTTGAGTCACTTTTCCTCGTACTGTATCAGTTTTTAAAACGAATTTATATCACATACTGATTGCTCATACACGTGGAGCGAAGTGAGTACTATTAGAATAACCTCCAAATAAAAATCTCTACTGGAAGGAACATACTTGAGAATAACAGTTGCATTTTGTACTTAAATAGAAACACGTTCGAAGATTTTTTCGTAAACGTAAAGATTAAATACCTAAATAAGAATAAACAATAAAAGTTCATGTATTTAAATTAAAAACTATTTATTACTTTTAGAATAATTTTATTCTACTTGGCATTTTCATTTAAATATCTTCGGATATATTTTCATTAATAAAAGGAGTTATTTATTAACGGAAGATATTATGCACTGATTATTTTCAAATACCTTGGTTTTATTTGAAATTTGTAGTTGAAAGTCATTTGAATAATGTCCAACTCTGAACATTTATACTTGTCTGTATTATTCAAGCTGTGATCGATCGGAATCTGCTTGAACTAACATGCCCAGGTTACTAATCCAATTCATCTTTACTGCTATAAAATGTTTACAAAGCCTTTGACAAGGACAAATGTGTTTTCTTTTGAAAAGAAATAAAAATTAGTGACATGCAGTACTTATTTTTAACTATTTAAGTTTGTTTATTATACATATATTAATTATACGATCGAGATTTCTACTAAAACTTATTAAATTAATTTATAGTTATTTTATGATTATGTTACTGTCTATTTAGAATTTAATAACACGTTCATTTTTGTAAAAATATCTCCTGAATTAATAACATTCTATGTCTTTCTCTTACATGGAAAAATAGTCACATTTTGTTGAATATAGGTAACCAGTTATGAAATCGATTTCTGGGAATAGACCGAGAATGATGTTATTCGAATAATAGATGTTAGGAACGTACGATATTTAATGCGTTTTTCAGATAATTGATTTCTTATATGCGAGTCTATATGTATATTACTATCGATCTCTTAAATATCTTTATTGAAATAGTTCACTAAACAATGACAAGTAAAACGATATTTACAATATCAAATAATATTTTTTTAATAAAACTTTGCTATTACTAAAATCAAGAAGTGTGTGTAGTGAAAATATATTTCAATATTAATTATTTTGTAGGAGCAAAGTTATATCTGATACTGATAGTTGCAGCGTTAACGTATAACGAGCCATAAAAAATTGAAGACTTATCAGCAGTTAGAAACAATATTCTTTGATTATTATTTGCAATTTCAAAGGATCACTGTCTGTGGCATATTGATTGTAAGGCTTCTGAAGAAAAGGAGACAGCACTGGCAGGTGTACAACTTTAACGGTCTTCTGAACGATACGAAGTGCACGTTCAGATGTTTTGTGCAAACGCGTTACGAAGCACAATTAGTGATATCCGTCTATCGATAAAAAACTGCACCTTTTATCATTACTTGCAAATGTACTGCGTAAAAGAGTTTTAGTCGTTAAAAGCAAAAACTACTTAATATTTAATATACATAAACAAATTATATATTTTTACGATTTTGTCATTTTGATTTATGTTTAATAAATAGTTCAACTAGAAAATAAATAAAAACTAAGAAGTATAATATATTACACATATTAAACCAGAAATTATCAGTTAGAAAATAACTTTATTATACAATTTTTTAAAATTGTGTTTTTATAATACAATATTTATAACATGTATAAAAAAGATGTTAGTTTTAGAAAATTAAATGACAGTCAATTCGATTCCTACCACATAATTCACTAAACTTTTATTGAATAAAACAAATATAGAAGAAAATGACTGTTTATTTTCGTTTTTGTTCAGAAAACAGATTACTTGAAATAAATGACCTCAGGTAAATGTAGCAATGATCCAAGAAGGACACGCTTATTTTGAAGGAAGTTGATTGCTCTGTGTATAATAAAAACCCCCGCCTCCACACACACATGTATATATGTATACAAGTAAATATGTTTCAGTTCATGTTTAATTAGTTTGTATATAAGTATTTAATTTTATATTCAAAATGTTAAAGCACAATATTCCCACAGCTCATTCAACTGAACTCGGTCGATAAAGAAACGATTGAGAACGATTAATGCTTACATTAAATATTAAGAATAAAATAATCTATTTTTGATTAAATAAAATGTCATTTAATTTTAGTTATACTTTTCAATAAACTCTTATTACTTAAAACAGTCCATACAACTAATAGACATCAAAATAAAGAAATGTAGTATGAGACTTTAATTGTCGAAGTCCAAATTTTCTGATTTTAAGTTTTTTATTTGTCCCAAATAACAGCCAGTCAAAACTGCACATTGATTTATTTTGCCGTTTTGTCGCACAATGGCTTCTTGCCCTAAAAGATATGCTCTATCCCTATGTCCTCGTGCCTATGATACAGTGCTGTATTTAAAGGCGGTTTTGTATGTTCACCTAACCTGATAAATTCACTGGCCACGTATTAATAATATGGCTTTCGGCGACATACATATGGTTCAAGATATGTAATTTGCAATAAAATAGTGATGTGATTTGTTGACAAAAAAGGTAAATTTTAATACCTTTGATTTCATGCAGTACGGAATTTAATTCAACGAACGACATGGAGATTTCTTTATAGTTGTCATCGATGTGTTGTTAGCTTTAAATGCATCGTGTTTTAACCTGTAATCTAACTTGCCGGTTAGAACCAATTCAGCAAGTTATGAACTTGATCAGTTCCTTAAGATTGAGTATTACTATACAATAAGAAAGATGATTTCAGGATGGGAAGTATACTTTTTGACATTATCAACATTGTTACTTGCTTGTTGCGTGCAAAATCTCCAGAGTCTGGAGGTAATATATGCGATAAATGCTGGTGGTGGGTCACACACTGATAGTTATGGAATTCGCTATGCTAGAGACCCTTTAATGGGTAAAGTTGGAACAGCGTCTGATTATGGCAAGCAGTTAATTATTGGACGTGTGAATGCCATTGATCAAATACTGTATCAAACAGAACGTTATCATCATAGTACTTTTGGCTATGATATCCCTATTAACGTAGATGGAGATTATGTTATGATATTGAAGTTTTGTGAAGTTTATTTTAACTCGCCTAACATGAAGGTACAATTTTATTGTTTAATAACTAGAATACATTGGAAATGTTTTCAATGGTTACCTTATTTAAAAATGTATTTTCAGGTGTTCGATGTGGTATTAAATGGAGACCATACAGTTGTTACTGACTTAGATATTTTTGAAAGAGTTGGTCGTGGTATAGCACATGATGAATATATTCCATTTAAAGTTCATGCTGGAAAATTAATATACAACGACGAAGAGTCTGATATACTAGCTGGAAAAATCAGAGTGGAGTTCATAAAAGTATTACAATCATGTGTATTATTCTTGTATAGATTGTTTATTAGTTTTACAGTTTAAATATATGTCATTTATTAATTACAGGGCTATAGAGATAATCCAAAAATAAATGCTATTGCTGTTGTAAAAGGAAGTATAGAAGGTATTAATGTTTCTATATATTTGAAAGAAAAGAATTTAGACGATATTTTATGACTGATTTCAATTATTTTCAGATATACCGCAATTAGGTCCAATTCCTCAAGAACCAGAAGAGTATCATAATATACAAGAAGACGAAGAAGAATCTACAGTTCGTAGTCGACACACAAGTGGCCCAAGAACTCCAGATCCTTATTCGATTGATGATTCTTCAGTAATGTTACCAGTCTTTGTAGCTATTGGGGCATTTATTCCTTTACTATTTTGTCTATGTAAACTATAGGCAGCAAAAATTTTGTGCACATAAATGCCTTGTACTTAAGAATAATAGTGTTCTAATCATCTTAGGTCAAATTAGCGCATAAGAAGCTGCCTATGTTGATTCTGTACATAGAAAGAACATTCTTGTTTTTAAGCTACGTCATTGCACTTTATTGAAGCTGTTTATTATTAATTTAATGAAATGAACATATCTATATATATGTTTTTGTACAATGAACTACTAAAATTAAGAACAAAACTAGAGACTTAGAAAAGGTGGGGATTTGTGCAGTCACAACTTTTGTTGCAGGTTTAATGTGTTCATTCACGAGTTATTTAATTTATAACAATAGGATCAAATTAAGAATTAGCGCAAAGGTTTGCACAGGTCTTATTCATCTTTTCTTCTATAACTCGATTCCAAGTATTGTAAATATGTTGCAAGCACATATTTATTAAGTTTAAGAAAATCTGGTAACTTCGTAGAAGAATATATCAAACTTTGATATTAGAGCAACCAAAACACATCGACGTCACATGGGCGATTTTCAGATTTCTTATTTTAAATTATAATAATTATTTAAGGGATTTATCGTTAAAATGTACACTGATGTTTTTTAAATATAAAGGATAAAGAATGATTATGTAATACTAATTTATTTTTCACTTTACTACATTCAACGCTGGTTGCTCTAGTGTTAAGTGTGCTATGTAACTATTTTGCCATACGCACATGTAATAATGTTATAAGTGAATTTTATAATTTAATATGGTAAAAAATGTACGAAATCACAATCTTAATTATATTTTGAATAATTTTTATGTGAAAAGTTTATTTATCTTTATAATTGGTACGATTGTATTCAGTGAAAAACGGAAACGAAACCAATAGTCCGTCAGATACCAAAGTGATTTCAATCTTTTGCAGATAAGAGAAAATAAAGCTGTTATTATTGTCCTAAAATGTTTATCATTTATCCCTCTAATGTTAACCAATGTTGCTTTGAGTGCATTCATTTTGCATAGGATATTCAAAAATCTTAATTTACGCGCGTTTTTTCTGGAAATAGTACTTCTGGCGCCATCTAGCGGTTGGGTATCAGGATCACAGAAAAATGAAGGAGGTAAATGAAATAAGAGGTATCCAAGCTGCAGAACCTCGTCATACTGTATACACGAGTAACATGGGATGCAAAAAAATTAATTACTCATTTTCTGAGCACAATTTATGAGTCTTTACGATAGCTAAATTATTAGAATGCTAAATTATTCGTTTTTTAAATATAATTTATGCACTTTCGTAATTGAAGAATGGTCAGTTGATTCCAAACTATTTTTTCATATTAAATTTTCTTAGATTTTTATGGAGATTAATACTTTATTAATATTCTACTACGAGTGTGATAATCGTAGTATTATATTCATTTTCGTATATGTAGAAGAAATAATTAGTCTAGCAGAAGAAAATTTCGATCAGCTCCATCTAGCGTAGGGGTATCAGGAGCTACTCCTGGTATCAGGATCGCAGAAAAGTAAAGGAGGTATCCGGAGTAAGAGATTTCCCGCCAAGCTATAGTCACGCATGCGCAGTAACCTAGGGGTGTGGCCACTCCCCAGCGCAGAGCCGCGCACGCGTAGTACCATGTTGATGATTGCGCATGCGTGGCACTAGGCTGTAGGGGCGGTTCTACTCCGCTACGCGCATGCGCACCGGTTGCGCGGGAAACCTCTTACTCCGGATACCTCCTTTACTTTTCTGTGATCCTGATACCAGGAGTAGCTCCTGATACCCCTACGCTAGATGGCGCTGGCAGTATTATTAGTATTTTACCAGCTTATGTATTATATATTGATTTCCCCATCTTATACGACCATAGTACGCTTCAGAATGAAAAGATAATTAATTTCAGAATATTTCAGAAGTGTTGGTAAATTGGAAACATCGATAAATGCAAATTATTTTTTCGAAATTTAGTTCGATTAGTTCCCACCTTTCGCCGCTAGGTGGCTAGACTTTTTGTGGTCCATAAAATGCAATATTTCTCAATTTCTTTTCTATTGTTTGTATTGCACCATGCAAACGTTTTCCCCGTTCTATTGTCATCACAGAGCACTCTGCTTGTGCCGGAAAGGCGAAAAAGTCATTAATTTTGGAGAAAAACGCAATTTTTTATTTGGTTAGTTTCACCGTTCACCGCTAGATGGCGCTAGCGGTACTGTTTTTGATCGATTATAACTTATATTGATTTTTTCAGGTTAATTAGTTACAGTACCGGTCAAATTGCCTCCTGATAGCAATAATAATTATCCGTAGAACGATTCAACAGCGTGGTTAAGTTACAAAAGGTAATAAATGTAACACCTGTTTCGCAAAAATTAGTTCCGTTAGTTCCTGTCCTTCACCGCCAGATGGCTAGGCTTTTTGTGCCCCTTGAAATACACTTTTGTCAATTTTCGAAAAGAAAGCTTCAGCCTTACTGTAAAGCCACTTTTCTGACGTTATTGCGATCATAGAACAATTTCCAAGCAACACCGAGTCATAAAATTGCACCATTTTCCTAAAAATCGCAATTTTCTGATCCGACAGTTTCAGCATCGACCGCTAGATGGCGCTAGGGGTATCGTTTTCGTAGAAAGCGCGCGAAGATTCAAATTTGAAAGGCATGTTGCGTGACGCGACTCCCAGAACACGTTCAGGATTTTAAATTAATTACTTTACAACATACTATTGCTTCTTCTATACTTACTTCATAAATTAAATATAGATAGAAGCCTGAAAATTCGAATGTAACAATTATAAGAAAACTTAACACTTTAAGTTTGATTCTCGAAGAAGGTAACGAGTACATATGTCAAACTGTGGAGGACAAAAACAGTTGGGAAATTAAAAGCCAATTTACTTTTTTAGTTTCTCTTTATTTGTATTACTATTATATTTATATTTATGTATTTATTAAGATTGACACTACATTAGAATAATTAGTCCAGGCTGTCAGGTTATGTTAATTTATAGGTTAAGACTAGGATCTTTATTTTCTCAACGCCATCGTGATACATAACAAAGATTTTGAAAATAAGTTATGATCGCGAAGGGTATTAAATATAAATGGTAGTCGGGGATTATAATATATTTTAATGTTTCGTTCGAAATACCGAAAATTATGTTTCAACGGAGTGGATGGAACGTCTAGTATGTCTGCAGAGACCACGTTGGACGAAGCAGCCTGTAACGCATATACTATACCGTAAATCCACCTCAGGATGCGGTTGATGATCGATCGTGTGATTTGCACCGATGAACAGAAGAAAGCACTTACAACAAGTTCAATTGGGCGTCGAGTACTGCGAAAGGTAGTAAGTGCATGCGTTTGTGTGTACACACGCCGACTGTGGCCTGTTCTTTAATGGGAATAAGCTCATTCATCCCATATGAAACGGAAGATCACGTGACCTCCGATCGTCTAGGCCTTTGATGTATGCTCATCACTGACAATTAGTTGTCAATTCAAGGCCGTGCTTGTGTCTACGAACCCCCGAGCCCTAAGTCTCGAGTGGCAATCATCCCTCGGGAAGAAATGCAAAAATTCATCTGTTATCTTTGCCGAAATTCTATTCCAGAACTAGTCGTTTCGAGTATTGTATACACTCACCTTGATACCATGAGCGAAGAAATGAAATTGATCATTTGTGGCTAATTTTGTATTTTGTATTTACGAGCAATGTTAAATAAATTTATATTGCGGTTTGCATTAGATAAATTTGTATATGTATTGGGAAAATTTGTGGCAGATAGCCATATTAATAAATTTTTACATTATTATAATTTTATAATATTATAATATTAAATAAATTTGTACGAATTAAATTTATATCACATAAATTTGCACCAAACAAACTCGTATTAAATGAATATGTATGAATTAAATTTACATTAAATAAATTTGTAATAAATGAATATGTATAAATTAAATTTATATTAATTAAATTTGTACCAAACAAACTCGTATTAAATGAATATGTATGAATTAAATTTACATTAATTAAATTTGTATGAATTGAATTTATATTAAATAAATTTGTACCAAACAAACTTGTATCAAATGAATATGTATGAATTAAATTTGTATCAGGTGAATTGATATTAAACAAATTTGTACTAAATAAATGTTTGTTAAATAAATTTTGTTAACGAATTTCTGCGCTACTACCACGTCTGATAACGAATAAATTTTCGTATCTTTATTGTATTTGACGTTAAACAAATGTTAAGGTGCTACCTGACATTTATCAGTTAATTTAATAAAAAATTGTGGCTCACAAATTTGATCAGCAGCATTTTTCATTTTTATTTATGACTTAGGCTTAAAGAACCGAATACATTTATCGCCTAAAGAGTGCACAATTCAAGTGGATTTCAATCCGTTATCGCGTATTTTTATTGATTCCAAAATTGTTTGACCAAAGATTCGTAATTGAGCTCATTTTATCCGGTAAAAACCTTTGGTACATGTTTTTATGCTGCAAAACGCGACCTTGATGATCTTAATCATTTTAATCGTGGTGAACTTTGTTAAATATGATTTTATCTCTTATCGGTAAGTGGAACCGTACGAAATTTGAGCCCACCTTTTCGTCGTAGATATTTGTTAGCTTCAACAAAACCGAAAATTTTTATATTAATCTTTAGCAAACACGAAAAACAGAATTTACGTATCTATCATGCAATGTGATTCAGTTTAATATGTTAAAAAATGCGTTAATCTTAACGAGGTACATAATATGTATTAGAAAAAGTTTTAACAATAAGATTTCTTATATCTTTCATTTTTTAAAATTCTAGACTTCTAAATTTCTGGATTTTTCAATTTCTATGTTCTTAAATTTCTAGATATTTAAATTTCCTGGCATCTATACTACTAGATTTTCACATTTATAGGTTTTTAAATTTCTAGGTTTATATTTTTACGTTTAAAAATTTCTAGTGTTCTAAACTTCTAAATTTCTAGATCTCTAAGTTTATAATTTTTTAAGTATCTGGATTTCCAGATTTCTGAATTTCTGGGTTTTTACGTTTCTATATTTCTGGTTTTTTAAATTTCTAGGTTTATAATTTCTACCTTTATAAATTTTTAGTTTCCCAAACTTCTAAATTTCTAGATCTCTAAGTCTCTAATTTTGTAAGTTTCTGGATTTGCAGATTTCTGAATTTATGGGTTTCTAGATTTCCAGGTTCTCAAATCTCTAAATCTCTAAACCACCAAAATCTTTAATAAAAAAAAAACATTTCTAATTTCCAGAAAATGTAAAACCTTAAAAATTTCTAAGTTCCTAAGTGAAAATATTTTAAATCTTCTACAAAAATAAAACCAAAAGGATCATGTTCAACAAAGACTATTGACATTGATATTACTACTCTTGGTAGTAGAGTACTACTCTTAATATATAGAGAAAGACGAAGAGGGGTACCACGATGGTTTATTTAAAGGAAAAAAGAATGCATCGCAATGGTTGCAGGAATGTAATATGGAAATGGCTGGTTGAGTGCATTGAATGTAGCTCCTCAGCAACGGAGAACATGGTTGACGATTAAGCGGCCGCGTTGACTTGAATTCATATACATACCAATACTCGCCTCTGCTACGCGCTTTATTAAAATCACAGACATCAGGTTATTGTGGGGAATAAACTAGCTGGAATAAACTGTACGTCGATTCATACTAGCTCCTTTATTATTTTAAAAACAAACTTATATCGTTACCCTTCGTTTGTTGCGGAAGAGCCCTTGCGTGAACTTATTAATTTTTTGAATCCGAAATTGGTACGATTTAAAGAATTTTCAAATTTCCCAGTTTTCGAATTAAAATAATAACTTATGCAAAAACGTGATCTACACGTGTCTGTTTAGAAAGGATGTGGCTATTTACACATACAGGTATCTTTGGTATATGTTGTGTGTATGTATATGTATATATGCACTTGTATATACAAGTTACAAATGTAGTTAAGTTAGCTAAATTATGATAAGTCAATTTATACATACAGCGTGTGCACACAATTGGTTACTTGGAATATATTGTATATACATATGTATATGTATACATGCAGTATATATACTAGATAGTAAGTTTAGTTAAGTTAGTTAAGTTATGTTAAGTCAATTTATACAAACAGTGTGTGCACACAATTAGCTATTTAGTATATATTGTGTATATGTATATACATGTAGTATAAATACATGTTAGTAAATTTAGTTAAGTTATGTTAAGTGAATTTATACATACAGTGTGTATACACAATTGGCATTACACATATATTGTATATATGTATATATGTACATGTAGTATAAATATAAGTTAGTAAGTTTAATTAGTTAAGTTAGTTAAATTATGTTAAGTGAATCATTTATTGTACAATTTTAGTAATTGTGTACACATGCTGTATGCATAAATTGCCAATTGTATATGTATACAGTATGTATAAATAGTCACATTCGTTTATTAAACAAATAACTATTGGAAGTTAGGCAAACTAGATTTGTTCGTACTTCAAAATATAATAAAACAGCTGGAATATATGAACAAAGGAAATGTTTGTACGAACGTACTTTAAAGACTTTAAACTAACTGCACCTTTAACCTTCTTGTGCAGTGATTATGTGAAATCAAGTCGGATGAATTAATAGATAGGAGATGACTATGAAAGGAGATTCGAGTTAGCGTTTGAAGAAAATTGAAGGAAAGGATGAAATAGCGACTTGCTCTCGTCTTACTTCGTTCCATAGACTTTAAATCATCAATCACAACTCGTTGGTCCAATTTGATAATTTGCAACGCTAATTGTCTACTTAAAGTAGTTATTTGAATTAGAATTACGATTGATATATTGTGTAAGGGTGCGATTAGACCCAGCGAGCGAATTCTTCTACTTACCCCACTTAGACGGAATTTAAATTGGCTCATTTTTATTTAATTCTCGTTATTTTTACGCGATTTCATTCGGAGAAATTTTGTTCTTCGTGATTCAATTCAACGCGATTCGATTAAATATGATTCAATTCGGTGAAATTCAACTATGACGGGATTCGATTTTGTGCGAGTCAATGAAGCACGTTCTATTTAGAAGTGATTCATTCGATTTATTCTTAAAATTGTAGAGATGATAAATTTATAAATTTATGGCGGCGAATAATAATGGAAGAATAGTGAAAATAATGAAAATTTATTCATCTGTAATACTGAAAATTTATCATTGTATAATTATGAAAATTCACCAATGTACAATTGTGAAAATTTACCAATGTATAATTATGAAAATTTATGAATGTACAGTTGTGAAAATTTACCAATGTATAATTATGAAAATTTAGCAATGTATAATTATGAAAATTTATCAATGTGTACTAACAAAAGTTTAAGAAAAAAATGTTAGTGTTAAGGAAGTTTTAGAAATGAAAATTTGTATATTTCAAAAATACGTAAATTTTTAAACGCGTCAGCAAATATATTCTTTTTGTGAAAGTTCATAATGGATGAGCAAATACACCAAAGTACATTGATACGTAATCAAAAAATCCATTAGGTCAATAATAAATGTACTTACTTTCGATTTACAAGGTAAGACTGATTCAGCAGATAATTTCATTAAATTTACGTATGCGAATACACGAACATGACTTTCATGTTTGTTAAATCATTTATTCCTTCGAAACTCGTATATGTTCGATCACATTTCTAGAATTTAAAATCCAGATAATTATCTGTCGATCGTGATCGATAAACATAATCCATAAATCATGAATCCTTGATCAATTTCCAATCTTCCATTCTACACTTAATTTAATTTCTCTTCAATTTCTTCTAGAGAAACCTGGTCCTATCTCTTTTTTTTATAAAATAGTGTTCAATAACGGTAAAGCTTGTAAACTTACAAAATACAATTTTCATGCTAAAGAAACTATTAATTAACTTACTTTCAGTGACTATATTCAATTATGAATGTTGTTTAAACTGCTTAAATTTCATTGTTAAGGAAACCCTATGTGACAAAGGTCAATTTCCACCTTGAAATCATCATATGTTTTAAAGTAACAATTATTTAAAATCTCTCATCGCTTAAGATTCAAACGTTGCTAAAGTTAAAGTATTTGTAAGAGAAAAGTAAAAAAGTGATTTACTAAATTAAGTAAAGCAATCATATTTTTAATGCGCATGCGCTGTACGTGGCTATGCACATGCGCATTACGTATTTCCATTTAAGATAAAATTTAAATACTGTTTGTTACTTATTTAATCATATTAAACTATCAGATTAAATTTAAAACGTGGTCTAATTTACTTAAATATTAAGAAATTAACCTATTACCATCGTTCAAAATTATAACAGCAGATACGATAATTTATTCATTGTTACTTTAAAAATTGGGATTACGTTTTATTTTAATTTAAAACTATTTCAGTATAATCAATAATAAAGTTTAGATTAGAAACTGGAACACCAAAAGAATCAATATTAGAAAAGTTTCTGGTTTATTGACAACATAGATCAAAACATGTCGTCTAAAATGCTATACAATGTTTAATACTTCTATCCATACTTACCCATTCGATTTTCATACCAATTTTATACCGATTTTTCATGCCAATAAATACTGATTAATAAAAAAAAAAATAGCATTTGCAGTTATTTATTTTCACTATTCAATTGCTCTTTAAATAACGATGGAAAAACTGGTCTTAAAATTAGACTATGTGCATGATTTTATCTAACCTCTGCATCCTTTAACCTCAATCTGGAGATATCGGATGTTTAAGTAACAAAGTATTCGTCAACTTTTGGCACGTATATGTAAAAAGTTTGTCGACTATTGATACAGCCAGATCATGTTTCGCAGGTAACACAGACACGAGCGAAACGATGTTAGTGAAATGATAAAGCGAAACCGTGGCCGGTTGACGATAATCCGTTCGACACTTGTTCTGACCGATCGCAGATTGTCCGATGCGGCTGTGTGAACACACACTTGCACACAAGTACCTCCGATGATCTTATAAAAGCAGCGGCCAAGTCGGGGACCAGTAATTCGCCGTTAGCAACAGCTTCGTTTAACGTGTCGCTCGTGTAAACAGAACAACGTGCTCAAAGATGGTGCAGATCGTAGGAAAGTACCAACACGTCTCCAACGAGAATTTCGAGGATTTCTTGAAATCCTCCGGTCATCCCGAAATGGCTGGACCTCTGCTGCAATCGAAACCCGTCGTCGAGATCACCAACAACGGCGATCAATGGACTATCACCGTCACCTCCGACAACAAGTCCAGCACCTCCACCTTCAAACTGAACGAACCCTTCGAGGAGAAGCTGCCCTCTTACGATCGTAAATTCCAGGTTTGTTCAAATACTTAACCTCTTATCTTCTAATTCAAATAAACCATTTTCGCTATTTAAGTATACTTTATTCTTCAATACAATTATAGAAGAAAATTTGTTCGGTCAAGAAAGATTAGAATTTTGTGCTGATTTTAGTGACGTGTACCTGAGCGCGGATAATTCAAATTCGTTTTCGTTGCTTTAACACTAGAACTATCAACCAAAATGACTGGTTTTGGGTTTGGCATTTTTTATTACAAAATTTTATTGCCGTCCTTTTGCAAAATGTCTATGTTTTATTGAGCTAATGAATATATGTTAGATGATGCTGCAATATTTATTTATTTATTTTTTTACTTTATTTTCAGTTTTGAAGTAAGCATGCATTTAATGCCGGTACTTCTAGTGTTAAAAAAAAAGGCGGGAAACTCACTCGCACAGAAAAAAGCATTAATCAAGTAACATTTCGCAATAAGTAAAAGTAATTCCTCTTTTCAATCTTTCATAAAAAGTAGATTTATCTTATTACGAACGCGAGTAGACATATTTTCTTTACAATAGAAGTATTAGACTGTGTTATCCGCACGGAGACAGATAAGAATAATAAGCCTGTTATAAACTATTTACAGTAAATAAAAATAGTAAGTATATCTCCTACTGAAGCTTCGGTCAGCTCTATTGTTCGTTATTGAGAGATTAAGAAAAATAAATATAGATACGGATTAGTTTATCTTTCAGGAACAGAAACTGGGATCAATAGCTGATACTTTTTAGCAAGATCATTGATTCTGAATTAAATATATATTGTCTATAGCGGTTTCATGGTTGGCTGTAGCTCGGTCGTCGAACTCGAGAGGGGCTGATTATGGTGGTAGCTCGAAGGGCAATTGACATCGTTTTGCTTGTAGTATACTATAATTTATAGCAGCGATGGGCAATTGTGTCCGTGAGGGGTGCACGGATGTGTAAGCGGCGAGCACTCATGGGCATTGATGAGCGATAGCCTGCGGGCACTGTATTTGTCTGGTTATTAGGAGTGGGCAGATTCGGTATTGCTCACCCTCTTTCTCGCACATTCAATTGATGCATGAACATTTTAGTACGTTATGGACTTTCTCTCGTCGAGAAATGCTTTGGCATGCCCAGGGAGGATTTGTGGACTAGGGACAGCTTAGGGTCTTTGGAGGATTTAGGACAGCTGCGAGCAAATGGTCGCGTTTGGATGTATTTGAAATTTAATTCTCTAATTTCGCAAATATCTGAAATTTTTAATCTTTTAGCACTTGATGCGATGTTAAATACTTATATAAAAAAATTGTAACTTTTCAAGCTTGAAATCTGAAGTCCTTAAATTGTTAAATTTCCTAACTGCTAGTTTTTTAGAGTTTCCAAATCACCATAAATTTAAAATTTTCAAAAGTCCATGATTGGAAATTTGCAAATCTCTACATTTATAAATTTGTAATAGTGGTAATTTGGAAATTTTCATGACCCTATATTTTTAATTTGTCAAAAATCCAAATTTGGAAATATGCAATCTTTACATTCTTAATTTTCCAGTTTATCAACTTTCTTTTTTTCTAGAAAAATCGAAATTTTCAAATTTTCAAATTTCCAAATTTCAAGATTTAATAATTTGAAGTATGGATTAATCCCTGCATTCAATAAAACGAGAGTCTATCGAACCAAAATTCAGTAAAATCGAATTTCTTGCAGAAATATGTTTGATTTGCCAATTGAATTACAGAAATTTTTGTAAATTGCGATTTAGAACGGTTCAACCAGTAGTCTGACTGGTTAATGTTCAGTAGATAACATCTTTATGTGAACAGAAGAGAAATCTTTTTTTTTCCGGTTGAAAAATTATTCGGTTAGCAGATTGATAGCGATAAGATATTCTGATAATATTTGGATTGTAGGCACTTGGCGATAATCAATAGGTAACTTTGTTTCAAGTTTGTGCTTCAAATTTCAGAAGATTAAAATAACTTCTGCCATATGGATAACATTATTTATATTAATCTCATAACGTAAAAAATTATATAATTTATTATTATAACATAATATCAGATTAAATTATAAAATTAATGCATTATAATTATAGTTTTAACTATAATATTATAAAAATTAATTACTTTGAGCTTTAAGATATTTATAATCAAATTACAACATATGGTCATACAAATAAATTGTAAGATTACATTTGACATAATATTATTGAATTATAATAAATATCATTAAACGTGTTTATTAATTTCGCAATTAAATCTGATATTAAATTATATTAATTAAAATGATAAGCTTAATGATTACATAATAATGAACAGTAACTTAAAATTTTTCATGCGGAGTTCGAAATCTTTTTTTTGTGATGATACAACACGAATTTATACCTTCTGTCGATAATCTTGTTAACTGCAGAGTACTAAGAGAAATTTAAATTTTTCAATTGTTCATTTGCAGAGTGTTGCTGTTTTGGACGGCAACACCTTCAAAGTGACAACGGAGGTCGCTGATGCTAAAATGTTTCGCGTCTACGAATTTACGGACACTGGAATGAAAGTCGTAAGTTGAATTAAAAATAACATACAAAAGTTATAACAAAATTGTTAAGTTGACAAGATAAAATATGAAATGGATAAAAAAAAAGTTATACAATTTGTTAGTAAGAATTATTTGATATAAAAAAAATATTTTTAACGCAAATTTTATAACTTGTTAAAAAATAACTATTATTAACCCCTTGACATATAAAAATATCCGAGATACGTCATTATTTTGTCCTCCTCATTTATTCAATTTGTATCAAGTTAATAACACAATTTTATCATTGATATTTTTTTGAACTTTTCGAGTTTCGTTTAACATAAATGTCAAAGGATTAACGCAATTATCACATTAATAACTATTCAAAATAATTTTAATTCCTTTACAAACATTTTCAAATTCAGGAAACCCTTTGTTACATTTACATATACTACATAAAATTAAATGTAAGCTTTATAATCAACAAAGTTATCAAAGGAATTTTGTTTTGTTACAATTTTTTTCTGTACATTTTCAAAAATATTGAAAACATGCTCTATTACATAATTTCTTAAATAAAAAACATTTATTATTTTTCAATGAATTTAATTGTGTATTTTTGAAAATTGCGAAAATCAACATAACTAAATTGCAACAAAGGGTTAGAATATTTTATTGGCTGTATATTAATCATTGTAATTTTATTTTCAGCACCTGTCCACAAACAAAAACGACCTCAAGGCAACACGTACATACAAGAGGCTTTAAACTATGAGGACAGTTAGACAAAGAATTAACATTTCCATATTACGTTAATTAAAAATAAAAACTTTTTTACAACTTCATCGTGATCTTTTTTATCTTCCACGAATGTCGGTCGCGCCAAAATCGGTTAAAACTAAAAGAAAAATCGGGTACAACGAACTGAGTCACCTTCAGTATTTAATATTAGTATTTATTTGAGAAGCTAATAATAACGCAACAGACGTATAATTCGATTTTTCGATTATTAAATTTATCCCAATACTTTCAAACTAATTTCTTCTCCTGTCGGATTTCTAAAATATAAATTTGAAATATTATCGTATAAAAAAATGCAATTGCGTGATAAATTATTAAATATAAACGATAATACGCGCATACAGAACTAAGTACTTTTTTTTTGCATTTCCAAACATAGACAAGAAAATTCTGTTAATATGCACAAGTGTTAAAATGGAGAATAAAAGAAATTCCACATCAGGTGTTTTTTTTTTATATAGTGACATTTTTGGCAGTAAACTCTGTGATTCTGTCACAAATTGTTGAAAAAAGAAACTCTTTGTTATATTAGTGTCATTCAACCGGCAATAAAGATCGAATGTTTGCAGAGTGTAAAAATCAGTCACAATCTTAAGAATCTTGCAACGAAATGATCCTGGAAGGGGGATATGTAAAATCCACCCACCATTTCCGTTCCATTTCTTCCATAACTTGTCTTCCGCAATGTTTTATTTCCGGTGACCCTCTCCTACACATACAAGTTGTTTCTTGGTTTCGTACTTGTTCGAACTTTATTTAATATAATATTGTATCACATTAACTCATAAAGTGCTGTACATAGATGGATAGAGAATACATAAGAATGGTATCAATTAATGTCGAGCATCTTTTTAATATTCTCTCGCAGTATACTCAACTTCGGAATAGGAACAAACAAAAAAGAAAAAATAAATATATATGGTACTTATCGTTCGCATATGTGTAGATATGTGTATGTATTTATACAGGGTGGTTCACGTGAGTATGCTATTTAAGTAATTTAGAGAACTGTTTGCTGCGCAGACAAAAGGGTTGAAACAAGTTGTACAATGTACAAGACACAGAAGGTATTTATTATTTCGTTGCAGTTTTGTTTATTACTCGAATAGGGACATTTTAAACTTTCATATTAGTTTAAGGGATAATGTATGGAGACTCATATTTAGCTTGATTAGAAATAAAGAGATTTTCAAATTTAAAAATTTCCAAGCTCAGAAATTTTTAAACTGCCAAATTCTCTAAATTTGAGGAAATTCACATGTGACTTAAATTTCCCAAATTCCACGGATCTAGATTTTCAAATTCCCCAAATCCCTATGTCCCCAACTTTCATATATTCAAATTTTCAAATTCTCTGGATTTCTACGTCCCCAAATTTTTAAGTAACACTCAAAGTTCCCTAAATCTGTTAATCCCTTAAGTAAATTATAACAAACTGATCATAACATCGTGTGTCTTAATACTATACATTTGTTTCAACAATTTTTCGTTATAACAAACAACTTAGAAATAAATAAATATCACGCTCAAATAAATCACTCTGTATGTCCTCCATGTGTCTATACGCATGTGTTCCTGTGTACGTGTGTATGTAAGTTCTGCTCCATAAAACGTACGGCGATTAATCATTATCAAATATAATGCACATATAAAATTAAAAAGTATAAAAAGACCGTTCAGCTTCTTCGTGTGTTTTATGTTAATAATTAATATTAAGAAATCGACTCGCACGGTCAACGCATCTCTCTCTGGAACCTGAATTATTATCTCTCTCTCTCTTTCTCTTTCGTCCTCTCCTTTTTTTTATCTTTTTATCTTCCGACTTCTCGTTGGACCTGTTTCTTTCTGCGTGTCTGTTGTTCTTACAGGCCAGTTACAGCACCACCTGGACATCTCCGACGAATCACGGAGACCACTTGGAAACGCGTCCAATTTATTTACAAAAACAATCTCGATATTCTTTTTTTTCTCTCTCTCCTTATATGCTTGCATCCCCCATCAGATATATCTTTTGCTTCCAGCGAGACACCACATTTCTTTTTTTTTCCAGACGACCGAAGCAGTCAAAAGCGATAAAATATTTACAGAGTGTATCCTCCAAGATTAACCAACATTTTTCGAGCATTTTTTTTTCAATTTAACAGAGAAAGGTTTTGAACACTGATTATATCATTTGTGGTCTATTATGCATCTGGTTATTAAATAGTAATGTTCAGACGAATTGAATGACTCTAATAACAACTATTTTGTTATGACCTTCAGATGACAGAGAAATTCTGAATTTAGAAATGTTTCATAAAATGAAATGTTGATATGAAAAATTATTTTATTACAATAAGTGTAATAATATATTTTAATTGGTTCTTCTTTTGATATTTTGATTAAGTAATTTGATCGAAGTAAAATAATGTTCCATATCAACATTTTCAAGTTTCCAAGCATTAAAGATTCAGAAATTTTCGTAGCCTACTTCTAAATTCCTAAATTCAGATATTTTTGAATCTCCAAATTTCTAAGACCCTCAAACTCTATTTTCAAGTTTCCAAATACTCCAATTAGATCATTTTCAAATTGTTATATATTCTAATTCTCAAATCCTTAAATGCGAAAGTTCTATCATTTGCAAATTTTCTATCTGTAAAACATAATCTTTCACCCCTAAAGCAACAACGTATTCCGTTGTTTTTCACAATCTTATTTTCAATTATTCAAAATAAAATAATTGTCCATGTTAATTTATACAATTTAAGATCTCTAAATTCATTCTAACTATAGCTCCGTGGCAGATCAAAGTATGCCACACCATAAATCAAAAGAACCTCGATTTCTTTTGAAAAACTTTCCAATCTTTATCGTCTAAACATACAAGAAATCAGAAACTAATGTGTTCAAAACGTATCACTGACAGATTACCGGCAACGCTCGCAAAATGATGGTCAGTCCTAGAGGATACACTCTGCATATTTTCTTTTTGTTTTTTAGATTATATTCTTTCTTACGCGCGCATTCTCTCCCTCTCTTTCGCTCGTTCGCATCCTAACGCTCTCTCTCGCTCTCTCACCCCGCCAATACAGATATAAACGGATTCGTTACTTTTAACTGGTACATATACACATTAATATATTATATTTCATAGTTTACGCTAATTATAGTAAAAACTTCTTCCGGTTCGTTATATAATCCCTAATCAACTACTTCTTAGTGGATCCTCATGCTCCTATATCGCGAAATGAATGACGTTTTTTATCGGCGAGCAACACACGTACGATCAACATAAAAACTAAAGATCGAACGGAGCCCAGAACTCAATCGGAGATCATGATCAGCTGGTTATCATTAGGGGCGATTACAGGAGAGAGGTCCTTCTTGGGCACGTCGTCGATGATCGTATTCATTTCAACTTTCTCGGACACGCCGTTCTGAAGGACCTTTGCTTTCTCGGTGGGCGTCTTGACGCCCGTGGACGCTTTTCCGGACACTTTGGTCACGGTGGTCTTCTTGATCGGGGACGCTGCCGTGGTGGTTTTCGTTGTGGAGGACACGCGTTTCGCCGTTGTCGTGGTGGTGCTGGTGGACACGCGTGATTTAGTCACAGTGCTTGTACGCGCCATGGAGATCTGTTTGTTGGCCGTTTCCTTAACCTGTTTGTCGATCATGGGGGCTTTCGACGTGGACATGCGAGTTGTCTTCGTCGTGCTGGCCGGAGACGGTGCTGTTTTGGGTCTGGCGCTGCTTGCGGTGGTCGTTGTCGTCGTGGTGGATTTGGCAGTAGTGTTGGTTTTGGTGTTCGTGGTGGCTGTAGCGGGTCTGGGTTTCGACGTCGTCGTTCCTGTGGACATTCGCGTGGTCGACACTTTCGCCAGCGTCGTCTTCGTCGCGGACGGTGCTGGTTTACTCGGAGGTTTGGTCGCGGCCGGTTTGCTCAGAGATTTCACCTCGCCGTTGGTCGTGGCCTTCTTCTCAGTGGCGGTTGTTTTTGAAGCGGTCGTCGCGGTTTTTGGTTTCGCGGCCACGCCGCTGCTTAACCTGGTGGTCGATTTTGGCGCGGAAGCCGTGGCGGTCGTTTTAGCAGCGGGCTTCGGGGTTGATGTTTTCAAACTCGTGCTCGAGATGGTAGACTTCTTCGGGGCGTCTAAATCCTTCGGACGAGTCGCCGTGGCGGTCGTCGACTTCTTTGCTGCCGTGGTGGACATTCTTGGCGAGGAAATCGCGGCTTTCGAGGGAGACGTCGGTGTAGATTTAGGTGTAGTTGTTTTTGAAGTCGCTGTTTTCGTCGGTTTCGCCGCGGTTTTGGATTTCGGTTTGTGCTGTGTAGTTGTGGCGGCTGCGACGACTACCGCGGTAGCAGCTGCTCCCGCAGCTGCGGCTGCGGCTGTTTCTGCGATTTTGTTTTCTGGAGCTTCTTCCACTTTTGCAGGTTCTTCTACAGCTTCCACAGCTTGCACAGTTTCTACCGCTTCTACGGCTTCCACGGCCTTCTCTATTTCAGGCTCCTTGATCAACGAAGGAACCGCTTCGATTTCCTTCTTTTCCTCCGCTTTGCATTCCTCTTCCACGACTATTGGTTCTACAGACTTCTCCGGTTCGACCTTCTCTTTCAATTCCTCTTCCTTTGGTACCTCGTTCTGGACTTTCTCCGTTACAACGCAAGGTTCGACGACCTCTTCGGCTTTGGGTCTCAACTCGTTCTCTAACCCTGTAAATTCCTGCATGGATTCGGATAAGTTCAAAACAGCCTCTTTCGCTGGTTCAATTTCTTCCTCGGATTTGATTTCTGGGACGTCTGCTTCAATTGGACCTTCTTCCTGCGGTTCAATTTCTTCAGGTTTCTGTTCGGCAGGTTGAACAGGAACTTCAGGTTTTAATTCAACTGGTTCAACAGGAACTTCAGGTTTCAGTTCGATCGGTTCAACAGGAACTTCAGGTTTCTGCTCGACGTGTTCGATAGGAGCTTCAGGTTTCTGTTCAACGTGTTCGATAAGAGCTTCAGGTTCCTGTTCGACGTATTCGATAGGAGCTTCAGGTTGTTGTTCGACGGGTTCAATAGGCGCTTCAGATTGTTCGACGGGTTCAATAAGAGCTTCAGGTTGTTGTTCGATAGGTTCAATAGGAGCTTCGGGTTTCTGTTCGACAGATCGAATAGGACAAACAAGATCATCCATCTGCGCTGGTTTCTCCTCTTCGAACGGAGAAACTGGTGGCGTTAACTCTTGCTCTACTTGACTCTTTACGCAAACTTCTTGTTGTTCTTCGGCGAAGTTCAGCAGGTCCCCCTCCGCTGGTTTCGCCTCGACCTCTGGCTCAACGACCTGCTCCTTTTCTTCGGGTTCTGTATCAACATTGAGCTGCTGCAAATCCTGGCTAGGTTTATCCAAATCGCTAGCTTCTGTAGAATATGGTTGATACAAGCAGCTAGGCTCAGAGGATGCCTGGTAAGTATCCTCGGTTTGTGCAGGTGCCATTTGACAAACATCATCCTCTACAGGAGACCGACAAACTTCGTTGGTCTCCATACCGAACGAACGGAAGCTGTAAGTTTCTCTTGGCGTGAATTCTGGAGCATCCGCGTGTAGCAGGCACTGCGCCGGAGTTTCATCCGCGCTGTCCACCGAAGCTAGAACCTCACTGTCTATTACGTCCGGGATCGGAGACAACGACGAAGGTGTGTCTGTCTCTTTAACAGAAGCCTCTTTCTGCAAATCGAGTATCGGAAGAGCGGCGTCCTCGCTGGCCTCGTCTATGGGCTTCGTTTCGTCTATGTCAACGCTGGAAGGAGATAGAGGTTGTTCATTGTCCACGGAAACAGGTTCTTTCTCCGACTCGAATTCCGTCGAGTAATTCTCTGTCAACGGAGAGTGATCATCCTTCGGTGTTTCTTGCTGCTCCATTGGGGAAGACTCTGTTTGGAAGGTTAGGAAGTCGCTGACTGTCTGTGGCTTTTCCGTATGCTCGATGAAGGTGGCTTCGCTCTCCTCTTGTTGCGAGGACAGGTTCACGAGATCCACGGAATCTTCGGGGACTACTGATTCGCTCGGTGGGTGTTCGTCTTCGGAGGACTCAATGTTGTTAACCGACTCGAGCTGTGGCTCTACAGATTGGACCGTCGCCGGCTCTTCTTTCTCTACAGTGTCGTTCTTCTCATCCAAATCGGTGTTGCTCAGATCGTGTACAGCGTTCAGGTCGACGTGCTTGTTGTCGAAAGCTGCTTCGAAGTCGCTAGGTGTGAATGACATTGCCATGGGGTCCTTGGCGATGTCATAATCGCGCTCCGAGCTCGAGAATGACTCGTCCACCGTGGAGATACCTGTTCTGTGGAATTCTGTGGTCGTTAAGAAGCTGACGGACGTGTCGCCGTACTCTGCCTTCGTCGACGAGATCTCAGAATCATCCAAGGTGTTGATGAAACTAGCTGCCTTCTGTCGGTCGTTCATGTAGTCCGCCAGGTCGCTATTTGGCTGCACGTGGTTCCCGTTTTGGTACTCCTTCTCCTCATTCTCGACCTCCCTGGGTCGCTGGCATACCTCTTTCTCGAACTCACTCTGACTGGGTACTTGTATGTCGTCCATTTGTGGAACTTGCTTGAAAGGCGAGCCAGAAACTGGGAAGTCCGTAAGGTTCATCGGTGTTGCGGAGAACTGCGGTGACACCGGTATGAACTCTGCCGCGTCAGGGTTCAGTGGAAAATCCATTGTTTTCGACTTGTCTTGCTCTTCTGTGGAAATCTTCTCTTCGTTTTCGTCCTCCTCTTCTTCTTCCGTCTCCTCTTCGGATTCCTTTGCTTTGTCCTCGGCGCTAATCTGTTCATGAAAGATTTTTTTATTACAAACGAGGGATAACCTTTGAAAATAATGATTTTTAGATATTTTTATACCGTGAAATAGGGTGGATAGAAATAGGCTTCTAGATTATATTAGATTCAGTATTATCACCTCTGTCTGCGGCTTGGGTTAGATTAGATTAGATTGGGCTTTTAGATTAGGTTTTAAATCTTAGATTAGGCTATACACCTTACGTTAGGTCATGCCCCATATATAGGTATTTAATCCATATATGTGTTAAATTAAGTTATTTTTGTGATAAGGGAAGGTCTATAAATTTCATAATTACTTAATTTTTAAATACTCAAAAAAGAATCATCAAATATCAAAATTTGAAAATAATTCAATGTCCAAGTATCCAAATCTGCAAATTATCCTAGTTTCAAACTTCAAATCCAAAAATTATCCAATCTTCAAACTATCACATACTGCAAATTTAACCCAAGATTTTTGAGCACATCGTCAAAAAAGTGATCACAAGTGACTTCACATATAAAGGAAGTTATGCAAAATGTCGACCATGATTTATTCCAAGGTCTCTGAAATGGTTAAATTTCTTTTACAAATAATTATCAAATTTTTACATAGAAACATTTCCAATTCAACCCCTCTTATGGTCAATTAATTGTCAAATTTGTTTTAAACTGATTTACATATAAAGAAAAACATAAATACCTCTGTGTTAATAAGCTCGTGCAAGTCTTCTTTCGGACTTTCGCATTTAACTTCTTCTTCTATGTCCTCTGACTCGACTTTCGACTCGATTTCTTCTTCCACAGGAAGTTTCGGTATGTCGATCTCTTCTTCTACAGGAAGTTTCGGGCTCTCTGTTTCTTCTTCTTCGATCGGAAGTTTCGGACTCTCCGCTGCTGGTTCTTTTTCCACAGGAAGTTCTTGGCTCTCGGCTTCTTCCTCGTTCCTTGGTTCCTGCACCTCGTCAACGGGATCAGCGGACTCTTTGTCCTTGTTAGGATCAACGCGATAGTAATTCCACTCGTCCTCGGAATCCTCGCTGTCCGCTACATTATCCGCTTCTTGGATCAGCGCATGCTGAAGAGGTTCTGCAAAAAAATTCATTCAAAATGTACTATAAACGTAATATTAAGTAATCATCTACAATCTCGTAATTATTGGTTGTAGCTTTTTTCCTAAATTTTTTTTAACGTCATACTGAGACTTGTTTAAAAATGCAAGGTATGCATCTAATATAACCTAACACACAACGATTAATTAGTGTGAAAATCTGCAACAAAAAATTGTGCAATATAAATTTCTTGAATTACATTCTTGCCATATTTCGAAGATGATTTGTTTTAATGACAGAAAACTAATTTTTGACGTAATTAGATATTACCAATGTTAGATTCGTTATTTATATTTTAATCCTTTGTACTCGAACGGCTACATACTCGCCACTTGACTTGATGCAACAATTTTTAATAGATAACTTTTAGCTACATTTTTAACATTATGCACATAATGTCTGAACGGAGTGAAACAGACAATATTCTCAATTAAATAATTAAATAATTAAAATAAATTAAAAATAATTGATCAAACTTTTTAAACCAGAAAGTTTTACAGTTCCTATTTGCTATCAGCAAAAATGCTTTAGTGTGCAAAGGGTTAAATAGACCTTGAAAGAATTTATAATATACAAAAATGGTGGTAATTTTTACATGTGTAGGTATCCTTGTACAAGATAGAGTATTTTACAGAGTATTTTATGTTGAGCACCCTTGTAGAACCCATTTGCTACCACGATCACCAAATAAGGATTTGAATATACATATATTCACACATATTCTCCTTTTATCACTTACAATAGCGTTATATTAAATAGAATGTGTATTCAGTAAATGCTTGCATTCCGTTTTCAAAATTTATTGTTTCAACGTTGTCCAAATTATAAAAGCACTTGATACATAAAATGACAATCCTTGCGATAAAATTGAAATCAAAATTTGACAATGGGTTAAATATCCTTGTAGAAATGAAAGTTATAAAGTATTTTATATTAAGCATCCTCATAGAAGTTAATAGTTATAATTTATATTAAGAATGACTTTTCAATTATAAAATGAAGTTCAATGTATCATAATATGTTAAGTACACGCCAAATTCATATTTAAAGAAGAAGTTACAAATATCGCAACATGAATCATCGAGAAAAAAGAGCCTCCTATCAAGGAGTTCGTCGAAATCAATATCTGGTCCTATTTCTTACAGCAGAGGCTGCAGAATCCTCGTAACGTGTCTGCGTTAGTGAACCAACCCCCGATGACGCAACCCTCAAGCCTCCTCCTTGGACCACACCAAAATCCGAAGCTCAATCAACTCAATCAAAAATCCGGATTTCACACACTCGACAAACCGCCGAACGGATCGGGCAAAAAAATAGGACGACCCACGAACTCTAATAAAACGTAACCTGGACTAGGGTGTCCGTCGAAAATACGAACTCGGCGAGCACAAAGAAAAAAAAAAGAAAAAGAGAAGACACCGACGAAACACGAAGAGAGGAGGCGCAGAGCCGGACAGCGATCGATTTGGTTCTTGCCTTTCGATCGCGACACACCACCTTTTTTTACCCGGTCGTCGCAGAAAAACGGTAGAAAACTGCGTCCGGCTATCGAGGCAAGAATGAAAACTCGTTTCTGTAGCGGGACACGGTTCCGTTTGATGGTTCGGCTTTTACTCACACACGGACTAGTAGCAGGAAACCTCGTAGGATATGGCCCCAATGGCAGGAGCGATCACCGCCGACTAAGAGGAACTACGCCCGCCAAGAGATGCATTATCGATCTAGTCTAGAGGTCCCTGGAACACCCCCCTTCCTCGACGGCCCTGCCACCACCCACCTGTACCATGGCACTGTACCGTATAGCAACAGTCGCACCTCATCTCCGACAGGAACGCCGCTCCTGCGATTGGTCCTTGCTGCCTTTGCACCGAGGTGACTCACCCTACCGATAGCAATTGACTTTGCCAGTCTCCGTTCTGATACTCGGGGTGAGTCATTACGAATTAATACGTCCAACCCTTTATTACTAACTCTACTGCACATCTAAGATGCAACAATGCACTTTTTAACGCTAAGACGGTATGTATTTTGTTACTATCTACAACCCAGGAGTTGGCGTATCGACTCACTTGTATTTTCAATGGTAGGTTCTTATTGGTTCGCATGGTCGTGTTAACTCAAAGAATATAAACAATCGGCAGTTGGCGATCCTCAATTGGCATCAAGTTTCAAAGATTCACGGTGAGGATAGGCATACTTTTTATACTTCATTTTAATCTTCTCACGCGTCAATTCCTGGGTGACGCGCTGTACTTTGATTCATGTCAAACAGATCTTGAATACTGTTTACCACATAATAACTGCAGATAGCAATTGACTTTGCCAATCTCCGTTTTGATACTCCGGGTGAGTCATTACGAATTAATACGTCCAACCCTTTATTACTACCTATACTGCACATCTAAGATGCAACAATGCACTTTTGAATGCTAAGAAAGTGGGGACTTTGGTGATCGAGAGTATACTCTGCTTCGTTTATGTCAACCAGATAATTGAATACCGATGGGGTTCATACTGTTTACCATATAATAACGACTGCAGATAGCAATTGGCTTTTCCAGTTTCCGTTTTGATATTCGGGGTGAGTCATTACGAATTAATACGTCCAACCCTTTATTACTACCTATACTGCACATCTAAGATGTAACAGTGCACTTTTGAATGCTAAGAAGGTACAGTGGCGTGCAAAAGTTTCCGGCCAGTGACATTTTATATCCCAATTTATTTAAAAAAAAGATTAATGATTTTTAATTATTATGAGATGTGGGAAACAAAATAATATAGTAAAAGAATATTATTTATGTAAGTACATATAATGACTGGTTACATGTGTCATATAATGGCACTGTCCGGAAATTTCTGCACGCCACTGTATGTATTTTGGTGGTCGACAATATACACTTTGATTCATTCATGTCAACCAGATCTTGAATACTGTGTACCACATAATAACTGCAGATAGCAATTGACTTTCCCAATCTCTGTTCTGATACTCGGAGTGACTCATTTCAAATTAATACGTCCAACCCTTTATTAATACCTCTATTACATACCTAAGATGTAAGAATGTACTTTTGAACACTAGAAAGTGTGTACTTTGTTGATCGAGAGTATACTCTGCTTCGTTTATGTCAACCCGATAATTGAATACCGATGGGGTTCATACTGTTTACCATATAATAATTACTGCAGATAGCAATTGATTTTGTCAGTCTCCGTTATGATACCCGAGGTGAGTCATAACAAATTAATACGTCTAACCCTATATTACTACCTCTATTACACATCTTAGATGTAACAATGCACTTTTGTGCGTTGAGAAAGTGTGTACTTTGGGGGCCGACAGTATAGTCTGCTTCATTCATGTCAACCAGAACTTGAATACCGTTCGCCATAAAATAATTACTGCAGATAGCGATTGACTTTGCCAGTCTCCGTTCTGATACTCCGGGTGAGTCATTATAAATTAATACGTTCATCCCTTTATTACTATCCTTTATAACAATGCACTTCTGTGCGTTGAGAATGTGTGTACTTCGTTCATCGAAAGAATGCTGTAATTCATTAACAATAAAACTACCAAAGGGGTCAAATGACCCATTTACAAATTTCCTACCTCAAATAACAAAACTTGTCAAGATGGTTTTCTTAACCCCTTGCACTATGTTCCATTTAGCAAATGCGTCAGACATAACGAAGTATTCGGTGCTATAACTATAAGAGGACCGAAGAAAGTTCGAATTTCAGGACTAGTTTGCATTCAGCGATCCTCAACTGTGCAAATAAAAATTACACTGAAATTGAACATTCGATCGTGTTAAAAATATAAAAGAAGTTTATCGTATTTGGATTCTAGGTGCGTCATGAGTGTAACTCGTTATTATAGTGCAAGGTGTTAACATCTGTACTGATTGTCGCTAACATAAAGAATCAATAAGTATATTCATTTACGTTTCGTCGTTTGTTCATTTATTCTTCTTCGTTTTTAATTTCGAAATAATTGTGCATAATACGTCGGTTGTTTTAGTGTTAATGTCAACCAGATCTCGAACACTGATGAAGTTAATCATGTTTACTACGTAATAATTATTTCAGATAGCAATTGATTTTGTCAGTGTCCGTTCTGATATCCGGAGTGAGTCATTACAAATTAATACGTCAAACCTTTATTGCTATCCCTTATACACATCCAATATGTAATAATGTATTTTTGAACGTTGAGAAAGTGTGTACTTTGCTGCTCGAGAGTATACTGTGATTCATTCGTGTCAACCAGATCTTGAATACTGATGGAGTTAATAATATTTACCGTATAATAATCAATGCAGATAGCAAGTGACTTTGTCAGTCGTCGTTCTGATATTCGAGGTGCGTCATTACAAATTATTACATCCACTCCTTTATTACGGCCCGTTTCGGACATGCGAGATGTAACATTTTCATACGGACAAGATGAGGAATTTACAAATTTAGTCATTTTTAACATTAAGATATTTGGGAATTTGAGGATATGAAAATTTAAGAATTTGAAAATTCATTAAGTCAAGGAATATAAGATCCAACAACTTTGTAATTTGGATATTAGAGAATTTTTAAATTTGAGAAATTAGAATTAAGAACTCGGGAATGTAGCAAATATAGGAAATTGATATCCAACAATTTGGACAAGAGTTTTCAAGCTTGGAAAATTATGATTTCAGAATTTGGAAATTTAGAAAATCAGAATCTGAAAATTCGGGACATTGTAGATTTAGAAATTTGAAATGAATATTTATTGCCAATACTCAAACACCAAGATTATATGAACAATATATAATAATCATAAAAATCCTATAATGCAAACAAATACCTACACTATTTTCATCGTCCAACATCTACGTAACTTACCACCTTCATCACGCTACGTTTTATTTACAACTAATATCTATTCATTACTGCACTTGAACGTTTAAAAAAACACATAAAAAAGGGATATCAAAAATGCCTAATATTTTAAATAATATTAAAAATATTACATTTAAATAATATTCAAAGTAGTAGGAAAAATATTACATTTAAAATATAATATTAATATTGAAAATGAAATATCAAACATTAAATATTATTTAAATTTAATATTTAATATTTACGATAACATATTTAACCCCTTACCATACAATTTATTTTTCTGGTGCGTCAGTCAGAACCAATTATTTGCAGCTATAATATTAATACAAACAAAGAAAGTTAAAATGTTATGCGCACTTAATATCCAATGATCCTTGATTATGTAAATTATAATTGTACATTAACGTTACATATAATCGTACACAAAATTCTTAGTAATATTTATTGCGTTTAAGCTGCGTGTGCGTCACAAGTGAGACTCGTCAAAGTATGGCAAGGGGTTAATCGTTATATAATTTCTCTAATATTTTAAATATAATTGTACAGCGCTTTAAACACCCATCACACCACCTACCACCCCGGTGCAGGAAATTTCGTGTCGGATGTGAGCAACCGGTGTTCCATGAATTTCCCCATGTTCTCACTCCAGCAGCCATCGTCCTTCGTTGATGAAGCCACCCCTTAGGGATCGAAGGTGGGTCTCCAGGTCGACTTTTAGGGGATACGATTGATGAGTTAGGGGAGGTTACGATCCACAACATAGATTTTTTTATGATAACGGGTTTGTTAGCCCTCAAGCTGTGAAATGTTTTGATAGGGTTGTGCATGATTGATGGTGTACATGCTCTAAATATTCGAAATGCTATTAACCCCGTTTAATAGGGAACATAATTTGCTTACATACGAATTTCATATAAAACACATCTCCGATTAATTCCGAGGGTGATTGTGAATTTATTATAGTGTTTGATGGGGTAAACTTGACACTTTGTGGTTTCTCACATTTTTAAAGTAAAATGTGTCGAACAGCAAAAAATTTATAATTAAAATCTATTAAACTCTTTTGAAAATTTCTAAAATTTTTCGCCCCCGATTTTAATATAACAATAATAATTTATTATCGTTAAATTTTTGAAGGGTTGGATGACTTCAATTTCGTTTAAATTTTTTAATATAATTTTTTAAATTTGTTTCGAAATTTTTAATTAAAACACTTTCGATTATATCTTCAATGAAAATGTTTGTTATATCAAATTGAAAATTAAATTTGCAACCCCTTCGGTATTTTTCCTTTTAAAACTGCTCAAATTTTACCGCAAACGGGTTAAGAAATTATCGCAAAAGGTTACTGATTCGAGGATGCTTAAGAAATATACTTGATTAAAAATCTTTGTCCGTTAAATAATAATTAATTTCGTATAAAATAAAGTATGAAAGTAACTGCACCAATTATTTTACCCTAAATTGCTTTAAATTTAGCTGATTTGTTAACAGTAATAATTGAAAGAAGCAACTGAAACCGATGAACAATGCAACGAACCATGATTTAATGAACAATGAAAAATTGTTTAAAATTGTTTTATGATTATTTTCATGATACACAGTAAAAAGGATATAAAAGGAAATTTGGGATACTCGAGAGAGTATGAATTTTCCATGTAAAGGTTTTACATTGAAACGAAAAAATAACTAGAACTCGTATATATTGAAATTAATTTATTTTATTTGTAAATATTCGTTCGATCATTTATTTCAGGTCACAGTTGCGTTCTAGTCTACAAATACTATCACTTATTACGTATCTATTAAATAATAGCCGTTAATTAAACGGAAATTAATAATTCTGTAAAACAACACGCCTGTGTATTGTTACAGTCGTGAATATATTTTGTGTATTTGTTATCGATTAAAAATCAATGATTTTGCGTAACTATGCAGATGTACTTAAACTAAAACACTCGAAATTTTAACCTAATTAGTCAAAAATGACGGAAAGTAGTCAGTGGCATTATTAATACAGTTAAAATTACAATAACAATACTTTCATTTAATATTTCACCCTATTTCGATTATAAAAATCGATAACAACGAAAAGAGATAAAAAATATTGATTTCTATTTCGATAGGTACTATTATTTATTATCGAATATCGTTACCGTAATTAATTGTTGTTACTTCGATATTTCGTTAAAAAATTTTTTATCTAGCAAGCACCGGCAATCTTACTTAATAACTAAATCAGAAATCCATTCGTTTATTTTAGTTGTTTCATTTAAAATTCATCGGACAATTTGAAATTGAATTATCGTATCTTTCTAGTTATATAATTAGATAATATAACTATATAAATTATATAATATAATTAACAAGTTTATATAATTAGTCTAATTATCTAATACAATTATCCAAATTATATAATTAAATTATATAGAATAATTAGACAAACTATATAAATTATATAAATAAAAGAAAAAGAATTCCTGTTGTTTAGAAATTCAATCACTAAACGACATTTTGCATTAAGTTGCTCGTTTAAGTTTGGAACACCCTGTATAGCGATTAAGAACCACGTAAAAAATACGATAAAGTTCGCTTTATGTGCAGATATAGAATTCGTGGAGAAACTGTTTGAATACAAGGACTTCCATTGTCCTATAAAATACACCACCTCTTTTGAAAAAAGAACCCTAGCTTCACGAATAAATTCTTATCGTCAACTAACGATAACACCATAAGATTGCTACAGAATTCCTTTTGCTATCACACCATGCGTGAAATATATGCATACCTAATTTCAAATTTAAAATGAGCAAGCATAAACAAATATAAATAATACATAAAATATTATTTCGTTTGCCGTATTCATGAATTATCGCGTGATTATTAAAATTTATTGTAATAATTCAAATACCGTATAATTATAATATGTACATAATGTAATTGTAACACATCAGCAGCAATCGCAATGAGGGGTTTACCTTGAAATCATAAAATCCGAGAGAAAAAGCAGACCGTAGCGGGTTTATGCAATCGAAGCTTCTGGATGCCAGAAACGTACATAGAAACAAGCTTAAAGGGATGCCAAAAAAAGGGCAACCCACGCGGAGAACGTTGTATCTTAACCCGTTCCTAATTCTAACCTTACTTTACCACCAACGCGAATCCGTTCCAACGATCTCCCCGTGTGCAACTTTCAAGATTTCTGTTCCCACGAAGTTTTCCTCTCGGCTACAACTATTTTAACCAGAATATGTTTTTTTTTTCTCTCCTTTGCTTTCTTCCTCCGGATCAGCGGTTATGTGCGCCGTTTTTCGTCGCGTTCGTTACACAATGAGCTTATGATCGCTTGATTGGCATATTCGCGAGTCGAATACGAATATTCATGAACTGTTTTGACGCGAAACGTTTACGTGTGAAGACACTATTTTCACATACCGACCAAATTGGTTAACGAATGAAAAGCTGATTACGTACTGCGTCTTATAGGGCAATTGGGAACAATATTATATAATGTTAACAATATTATAACTATTTTAATTTTACGTTAAAAGTTTGTATATATGATTTATGGGTAGAAAACGGATGACACACCGTGTGCGTCTTATGTCATGTGAGATGTCGCAGCGTGTGCGTCATTTAAAGAAATTACACATTGTACAAATTCACGAGTTAGAAACAGAAAACAATGGAAGCACTCTGAAACATATTCCCCTTCGTCAAAGTACTCCTCGAACGAAGGAAACAAAAAACGGTAAAGAAAAGAAAACGAAGCAGGCCAGAAGATTTCGTCCGGTAAGAGGATCCGTTTTGTCCCTAACTCGCGTGTTCTTTTTTTCTTGCCCCTTCTTCTTCTTTTTTTTTTTAATTTCGACGGAGCAACACATATTGGTTCAGAGTGCAACTTATAGAGAGTAAAGAGAGGCTAATTTTAGCTCCGCGACAGCGGAAAGCAGCGAGAGACGAGAAAAAAAATATATAAATAAAAAACAAAAGAGGAACCGAGACTGTCGCTATTCAGAGCTTCGGTTTCTCTTAACTGCACCTGACTTTACAATGGCGGCCATTATTATGGCGGTAAAAATCGCGTCTTCCTAATTTTTGATAAAAATTAATTTTCTGGAATAAACATTAACAATGCACGCATGAAAATAGTACTATAAATATTTAAGTACGATTAGATAATTATCAAAGCGAGAACATGAAAGGAGACAACATATGGTATTTTTCAATTCATTAAAAAAATTATGAATCTGAGAACAAAACCGTAGAAAACAGACAAAATATTTCTGTTGAACACGTACTATATCTTTACATTTCAATATCTTAATTAAAACTAATCAAAGTTCTAATTAAAGTCAATGCATTTAATTAATTTATTTCACGATTTCAATTATAATAATGAAACTACTGTACAAAAGAGAAATGTATTTCTAATCATTACTGGTAATTCGACATATATTTCAACTTTTTAATGTTAAGATATAAATGTACTTTTTGTATCGCACAATACAATTCGTAATAACTGCAATATCGAACAAATCTCTACTATGATCACGATGTAATTTCGTTTCCAAGAATCTATAATAGATTAGATAAGAATCACAGTAAGCGTTGAGAACACAATTAGTGTTCTATGTAAACATAAATTGAAGTTGTAGACTTAACCAGTCGATGTTCAGCAAAATAAACTTGAAATGAATAGTTGAATGAACCTGCTGGTAATATTACTGAGTTGTATATTATGTTAACAAGATAAATTAGTTGAATCCCAATTTATGTACAATTAGTCTTGAATTCAAACGAATTCAAATTTTCATTTTATTAGTAGGATTTAATTAAACACTTTAAAAAGAACAATAATTTTAATGGACAAACATATATTGTCAATTTCAAGAATTTTTCCACTTTTGTTCTCTTATGTATCATAGTGCCATGACAATTTAGCCAGATTCTGTTACATTCAGATGTAATAGATGATGTAAATTTTTTGATGAATATAATAATCTATGCATAACAAATTTCTTAATTAATGGAAATCAGAAAGTTCAAAATTTCGCAATTCCAAAATTCCCAAATTTCTACACTTCTATATTTCCAATTGTTTAAATCTCTAAACTTCTACATTTTGATATTTCCAAATGTTCAAACTTAAAAATTCCTATATTCCAAAATTTCCAGCTACCTGAAATTGTCACACCCATAAATTACCAAAATTTCAAAATCCAAAACTTTCCAATCTCCAATGTATTGCCAATTATAACAATCTTTCGGTCTCACCTCATCGGTGGCTATATAACGAGAGTTTACTACAATACAACGTAGCAATTACTAACGCATTGGTAAGGAAGTGAATGGGTGTGTATCAAAATGTATAGTTATCGTTTATCAACATAAAGTGCTCTGTTTACCACAACGTCTGGAAAGAATAAATATCTCGCATTAAAAATAACCTCAACCTCGAAACTTGTAAGCTAATGCATCGAAGTTCCTTATCGTTCAATGTCAATGTAATGCCGCATAAAAAAAGATTAACTCTCTCTCACGATACGGGTGTTATAATATCATTTACTTAATGTTCGATCTAATTTCTTAAGCTCCGTTTATCTATGAATCACTAGTCGATTTACCGATGGTGAATTGTAAAATGCTATTATTATTATATGTTAAATAAAAATTAAAAAATTAAAATTACATCATTGTTGCGTTACATTTAAAATTAATGCAAAAATAATATATCAATTGTAATCTTATAATAATGTAATATAAAAATTATCGTAACATTATTTGTCAGTATAGAGAACTGCATTTTTGATGTTAGTACATAAAAAAATAAAAACGTAATATAAGAAATAAATTCTAGTACGATTGTTAATATTTTGCAAATTAATTTTTAGATATTTCAAATGTAATTTTTAAAATTCTTCATTATTTTTATGTTTCAGATTTAAACTACCTTCAAGTGTTTTTTCTTCAATATTTATATTTTCAAACTATTCACTAATTTGAAATCATAGAACATTAATAATAACAAACTACTTCATTATTACTTATTAACAGAATCCTCTAGCAAAATGTAACAACAAAAGCGACAAAATTGACGTTCAAATTAAAAATCAGTATAATCAAAAATTAAAATAATAGAAAAAATCAATATAAAAATCCAGCCTGCATATTACAATAAAAAACTGTATCTGTTAATTTTTTTTATTGTGATTAATAAAAATACTTGTGGGTCAAGCGACTTGACAAATAATTTGTGCACAATTTGGGAGAAAATATCGGTCGCTGCAGTGAGAATTTATTATCCATAATACGTGTTTCGTGCCGAACTGTCTTGCAACGAGAGGGTTAAATCTTGAGGTAAGACTACTAGTTTACATCCAATTACATGGCCGGGGGAGGAAAGGAGAGGAGCCGAGTGTCGTTATAATATTGTGACAAGAAAAATCGACCCTCACTCTAGACAGTATATTTTATAGCTATAAAGACGGTAAATACTATTAGCTTCAACCATGAACGTTATATACTTATATAACACTACTATAGAGGGGTGGCACTTAAACCTTTTAACCCTTAACGGTCGACATTTCTTTTCCCTTGTTTGAAATACGAAATCGTAATATGATGCACAGTATTATCTCGAAGAGATAAGGTAACCGACATTTTTTCTAACGTGCAGCCATTTGGGTCGTATTAAACCTCTATTCAGATTATGGGGATTATAAACACTGTGAAATTTTGTTAAAGTAAATTTACTGGTACTATTAATTGAACAAAGGTAGTAATAAAATTAATTAGGGGATTGAGTAATAATAATTTATTAATAAGAGAAAAAAAGTAGTAAAATAAGAAGTTTAAGTAGAAATACTAAAGAAAATATTATTACGGTTCTCCCCTTTTGTTAAACAACTGGATGGATGATTTGTCAGAAATTTTCAAGCGAATTGAATTTATTTGTAGTTGTAAATAATTATATAATCAGGTTTTAGTGAAAGAACTGATTCTTCGAAATTAGATGTAAAAAATAGTAAGTAAAATGCAATAAAACTGTATAGGTATATAATGTAATGTAGAGTATTTAAAAAATGTCTAAATACGCGAAGAAAATAAAAATAAATGTAATATAAATATCCCCGTAAGGTAGTAGAATTACTTGAACAATATACCATTTAAAAGATTTATGTTAATAGAGTAATAATAATAATTAAAATTTAAATAATGAACTCAAAAAGTCACTTATCTGTGAAACGATATTAACTGTTACTATAATAAAATAAAAATAACAATAAGAGATCTTAAAAACATATTTGAAAATATATTAATAAAAATAATAATAAAGAGAAAGAAATTATTTGCATTCCTAACAGCTTTTGTTGCAGTTTCAACATTATTTATTTTGTGAGAAACAATTTTAAGTAGAAACCGGATTATTCGAAGCTATACGTGCACTATGCCGTATTACAACTAATAAGAAAAATGGAATATGTACTTGGCAACAGTAGGCGGAAACCCGTATTCATTATGTTCGCAAATGCTAATTATTCACAGGTAAAATGTAGAATATAAATACGGGTGAACTGATAAAAAAAAAAATGATCTGACACCCAGACATGCTTTATGCATCTACCGCCATTTTTCGCTATATCTGTTTTTAATTATGTACTTCCGATACATTAAAGCAGTGAATAATGCAATATTGAATAATCTTGCATTCAAAACAGTCTGATCGTATTTCGAAACTGTATACTTTTATAATACACGGCCCATTTTGACAGGAAACAACTATATTTGTCTACAGTTTATGTTACTCTTTAACTCTTTGTTTCGTGTTTTCAATTTTATATTGAAAAGAAATATATTTTTTAACACTCACAAATAATAATAATAAAAAATAATCACCAACAAAATTCATTTAAACAATTTATAAGCATAATAACTGCAAAATAAATTATAGATATGTAAATATCTGTATTTATTGATATGTATGTTAATATATGAAAATCATGTGTAATCTATAAAATTTAAATTGTATATCAACTATACTGCAAAATAATTCATTCAATTATTAATTTACAATTTGATAAATCAGCAAATTTGGAAATAAAAATTTTGTGCATATGTAAATTTAAAAATTATGCACGGAATATATTTGTCGACTATCTTATGTCAATGAAAATATGTGTATTATTTTGCATTTAAAAATTTATGAGGAAAAATACTTGATACGATTATCCTTTAAATTGCGCTATTTTTTTTAATAATTTCGAAATTTTTTGAAGAAATATTTATCTTTAAAATATAAGTGAATTTGTGTAGCAATCTTTAGTAGAAAAATTAACTCATAATATTAATCACGGTAGTACGTAATATTGCCTAAAATTATCTGTAAGGCTGATGCATATCAAAATAACATGCAATGCTGAATCATACTTGGCTGAAACTTGTTAACATCATGCACCGTATATCCATTAATTTCATTTTAGATTTATGTATTACATTTCGAACGGGACCAACTGATAGATCAATTACTTTTATCTATTTAACGGATTTGTAGTCAATTATAGTATCTCATCATTCGATATTGTCTCGAATGTAAATATACTTTATTCAATAACTTAATAAAAACATTAAATTTGCCGTGAAAATAAATGGACACCTCCCTCAACCAAGATACATGTGTATCAATAATTTAATTTAAGTAAAGTAACTTCCCTTCAAAACAATTTTATTTTTTTTTTTCGTAGAACAAACTAGCTTGTTTTATTTTTGTTAAGAGGTCAACAAGCCCGAATTTGAATATGTACCAAGTGTACAGTGGAGAGCAAGGATTTCCAAAAGAAAAATAGAGGCATAGGGGAAAGTGGCCTCACCAGTTCGCTTTTAGTTGGTAAACTTTCATTGTTATTTATTATTAAGAAGCCTGAGAATTTGAAAATGTAGAAACTTAAAAGTTTAGAAAATGGGGAAATTACAAAACTAATAATTCGAGAAATCTGAAAAGCGGAGCTTGAAAGTTTGAAAATTTAGAAATTTCTAAACTTGCGGGCTTGTAAATCTGCAACTTTGCACGTATCATTTTCAAAACTGCAAAGCAAATGGTAAGGTGTTTCCCGTACACCTGTCTTAATTCAAATGAATGCTCCGTTGCACCCATCTCTACGATAATAACTTTAATGCATGATTTCGCAAATGCTGCATCGTGCATGAATATTCGTGAAACGCAATTCACTGACTGTCGTGGACACGCCAAATGTGCGTAGCGTACATTGTTGCGGGGAAGGGAATAGCATATATAGTCAAACTTTTTATATGTATCATTTTAGGAACGCGCACATCGCCACCCAAAGTTTGGCTTTCAAAAATTCGACGGAAGACGTTTATAAATCAGACAAACACCGAACAGACCAGTAAGAAAAAACTTTCTCGATTTATAATTAATTCTCAAATGAAAAGTTCAAATGTCGTTTAGGCGTCAACGTGAAATCATACGAATTCGTTTCCGAGAAATTTGGCCAAGCCCGAGACGAAGCCGGCCCTCTCGCGAGGCGAATAAGAAAACGTCGTGACGGTTTTGCGAGCAAACTAACGTCGCAACAATCGACCGATCATCGCGTGAACTCTTTTGTCATTCCACCGCAAACGCGTCAGAAACGTTACGAGGAATTTGAGGAATGCGACGAAATAAATAGGCGAAAATTTAACGCCGGCCGGCATCCGTTCTAAATTTAAATTCGCTGCTAGACCGTTCATGGAGGACTTGATTAACGTACCTTTAGAGAACGCTCTCTTGCTGGCACTGACTACTGAATCGTCAATAAAACCCGATCGGGATGCTTTCTCGATTCACGTTTCGAAGAAAACAGTCAAAATTTACGTTCAGAACGCACTATGCACAGAATTAAATGCGTTTTTACCACGAAAACACTTCGACAACGATCAAAAGCGACAAACACTCGCAACCGCTCGAAGCTCGGAGACCAACTGCCGGAACCCCCTTCCCGGCAACCCACGCGGCACGTCACGCGATTGGCCGATGCTTGCTGAGCCGTGCGCCAATCAAAATGCGCCGCGGCCGCGCCGACCAATCGCGCTGGTTAGCGACAATTCGAGATTCTTCTGCTGTCTCGCGGTAAATTCAAAAAAGAATTTTGCCCGCGCATTATTGTAACAATTATCAGTAGTAATACACGATACACTCAGAACATCCGACAAATGGTTCCTGTTCTAAAATTAGTCCAATTAATGGATCATCCTCGAAAATAGCGTTGGAACACTTTACAATTGCACTATAAGTTGCTGTTCACAATTCGATTAAGTATGAAGGTCCAAATGAGGAATATCTTTGCTTTAAACTGTAACATTTTCGTAATTCTGAATAAGAAACCTTGTTATGACAGCCAAACCAATAATCATTGGGAAAGTGTTTGATGAAATGTAACTTTTCTCGAAGATCGACGAGTGATTAATTAACAATTGGCAATTAAACATTAAGAAAATTCGTGCGGGTTACAGTAGAAGTAAAACGACCTTGCGACTGCATGCCCAGATAAATTTAGATAGATGGAAAAAGAGGGGCGTGGTACAGTGAATAACTACGCGCATGCATGAGCAGCATACGTGGCTTCTTTGGCACGTAAGTGTCACGACACTTCTCCTTTTTTAATATCGCACACGGCTTCGAAGAAAACACTTGGTAATGTTTCTCTGTTGCACAGCGACCGAAATATTCTGTTTCGTGTTCCCCTTCGAACGCAACTCTAAATGCTTTGGTGAAAGAATTATTACGATTCCTAACCATCCCACCGCTCTGACTCGCTACAACAGAATTTTAATTCAGTTAGCAATTTTTTAACAGCTCCTGTAACGGGAAATTTCGTGGAAAACAGGAATTTCCTCGAGAACAGCAGATATCCAGTAAACAATGCGATTTCGCGAAAGATAAACCGGAAGTACAACAGTTAGGCCTACTGCTATCGCCTTTTCTCCGTTACAACTTTTGTCCATTTATCAAACGTGTTTCTGCACGCTTTTCGAGATAATGCTTAATAACGAATCGTGATTTTTTTTGTGATAAAACCGAGCAAACATTCTGAAATCTTAAATTTCCTTCAATACTGAATTCAGCTTTAAAATAAATTGACCAAATTTGGAAAGTGTGGATGAGAGATTTTTGTTGCAAGGATTTGAAAGTGTAAAAATAAGAAAATGTTTCTATGAAATGAGCATTGGGTGTTAGATTTAATACTGACTTTTACCCAGAAGTTTAACCTGATCTTATCAGTACCGTTGATCGAAGCGAATTCACTGAACGGTGCAAAGTCATCTTCCATTAAATCAAACGCAGAACTTCGATAGAGAAAAAATGACGGTCTCAGGAAAGGAAGCAGTAAAAAAGGCCTCGGTCTAGGATAAAGACTGGCAGTTTTGCGAGGTGGATGACAATTAGTGCAGGAAATGCAGTGACTGGCACAAGGTGGTGAAAGCCGAAGGCAACGGAAAGTGGGCCTCACCGATATAAAGAACACTTTGAACGTCCCACGTTTGACATTCATATTTCTGAGTAGAGCAAAAACTGAAGTTGATTTTTACAAATGTCTGATCTAATTTTAGAAACGATCTTGGAGATCTTACTCCTTATCCATCAATACACGAGTTGAAATTCAATTTTATTTTCAATGTATATTGGGATTTTAATTTTTATTAAATATTTAAGAATTAGTGTAAATATAATTTAGTGCCTGTTGTTATCTACAAATTTTCTAGCAACTTACTTATTAAACCGATAACGGAACTTTTTGATCAAGGTTATACTAAGGTGACCATTCGAATCTACTGTATGTCAAAAGTTTTATACTACTTTTCTAACAGTTCTTCATGATCTTTTTACTTCTTTTAGATCTGGGCATACGTAGAGGAAACCTCTAAAAATTTGTTTCTGACTTCTGAAGGTCAAATGTGAAAAAAATTATTATTTTCGAACTTTCAAGTTTTCAAACTTCTAATTTCCTAGATTAATTTAAATGAAATTAATTTTCAAAATCTCAAATTTTTTAATTTATTAACTTCCAACCGTCCAAATTTTCAAATTCTAAAATACTAAAATTTTCAATACTTTAATTTAACAAATTTTCTTTAATTCTAAATTTTCAAATTTCAAGTTCCTAAATTTTCCACTTCTCCAAATCCCCAAATTTGTAGATATGCAAATTTATAAATCTAAAAATCTATTGATAAAAAAACAGTTTTTATGACGGAAAAAAATACTGAAATAGTCAAGATTTATTAAAAATTAATAAAGAAATTTTTAAATTTGAAACAGAGAATTCAACAAATTAAATTAAATCCATACTATATTTACAAAACAGTTGAATAATATTTCATAATCAATAGATGTTCAAAAATGTTTCAATCTAAATTGCACATATTCTATAAAAAAAATATGGTCACCTTAGTTACCACATCAGTGAATGAAATATTTAAAAAATTCAATTTGACCTCTCAATTCCCACCTCCTTAACACTATAAGTACATCCTACTTCAAAATTGAAAATAAAGTAGAAAAATAAAGAAATAAATATTGCAGCATCACCTAACATACAGTATTGGACAAAATTAAGTGGACAGGTATCATAAATAACAAAAGGTTAATTTAATTTAACTAACAATGCCTATAAATCAAAAATTTATTGCACAATTATAAACATTAAATAAATATTTTTTAAAGTCTATAAAAGCATTTCACGTTCTAAATTTAAAATTTATTTAAAACATTGTAACAAAACAACAAATTGTTTACATTTCTGTAATGTCCACTTAATTTTGTCCATGACTGTATACCACCATTCATTAGCTCAATAAGGCATGACAGACATTGTGACAAAAGGAATAAAATTTTGTAATAAAAAATGCCAAACCCGAAACCAGTCATTTTGACTGGTTGATAGTTCCAGTGTTAATCCCAATAGAATAATTTTACCCGAATAGTTAATAAATCATTTCTGGTTTCAAGCCCTGCAAGCTACAACAGTAGCAACCTCGAAGCTTAAAAACGAGCTAAACATCCGGCATTTCCATAATAAATGATCTATCTACGAAAAGCGCGCCCTATCCCTTCGTATCCTCGTACATCTGCATTACGCATCACGTTCGACCCAACGTGTCTTAAATCGTGTTCATAACACGGCGTCAGCACACCGTGGAGACTTAAATCAAAGCAGCCCGTTGCCAGTTCAGAAGTTCGAGAAATCGTAAACGGACACGAAACTGAGAAGCACCAACTTGACCAGGAGATACGCGCACCTGAGTAACCAGGAGGGCAAGGATCGCTCATAGAAACGCGGCTTACTTATTTCACACTTACTGTTAGCCTGCGGCGATGGCGGCGAGTCGTCGTAATCCATGGGTCCTGCTTCGTCCACCGTGTCCTGGGAAACATCCACACGATCCTCTTTCTTCATCGACTCGTCCTCCCGTTGCGCCACATTTTCCTCGAACGATCTACGAACTTCGTTCTGCATTTCCTCGTACATCCTTTCGGCCACCTTGTCCTGGAGCACGTCGGACGTCGCGATCTCGTCTTGGTGCTCCTCGTGTTCGTGCAAATTATTGTCCACCAGAGGACGAGCAACGTCGTTGTTCGATTCGTCCACGTCCACGTCGTCCATCGGGTCGGAGTCTTTGTCCGTAACTTGATCCTGGTTGTCCTTGTAGAACTCGTAGGAGAGGTTTTTCACGGGCAACGGCGGCACGTCGTCGATGGCGTCCACGTTCGTTTCCGGTCCCAGGTCCCCGTAATCGTAATCGGCGTCGCCGTTCTCGTGTTTACCGTTGCTCGCCTCCATTATATCGCCGTCGTCCCGATCGCACGGGTCCTGCGAGATCATCGTCTGTTTAAGGACGTTCGACTTGATCGCGTTGTGCGCGTACTCGATGTCCCGTTGCACCGGTTTATCCTTCGAGTTCATTTCCTCCAGTATATCATTCACTTCTGGACAGTTGTACGGATGGACGTATCCACGCCTGGCTGCGATCTCGCTCGCTGGTGTTAACAGGACCACGATCACAGTGATGTTGTCCCTCGATCCTGAGTACTTCGCCCACTGCAGCAGGATGTGGTGAGCGCGTTTCAATCCGTCTGGAAACAGAAAACGTGCTCGATGTTAATTCTACGTTGATAGGGTTGACAATTTAGTAGTATTTTTGACAAATCCTGTCAATTATTCTCGCTGTTTTGTCATATTAGGAGGACCGGAAAGTAATGTCGTTTTTTTTTGCAGTAAAGTCAAACGGATAAATTTTTAATACGTCTTTATTTTTAATCGATTCTCAAGATTCTCGAATCCTAAATCTCTCAAAAATTCTCATATACTGAAATCTCAAAATTCTCAAAATTCTCAAATACTCTGATTTGAAAATTCTCAAATCTCAAATTCCTCAAAATTCTCAAATATTCAAATCTCAAAATTCTCCAAATACTCAAATTCTCAAGTTTCAAAATTCTCAAATACTCAAATTTCAAAATTCTCCAAATACTCAAATACTCATATACTCAAGTCTCAAAATTCTCATATACTTAAGTTTCAGAATTCTCAAATAATCAAATTTCAAAATTCTCCAAATACTCAAATACTCATATACTCAAGTCTCAAAATTCTCAAATACTCAAATTTCAAAATTCTCCAAATACTCAAATACTCAAACCTCAAAATTCTTAAATACTCAAATATAAAAATTCTCAAATACTCAAATACTCAAACCTGAAAATTCTTAAATACTCAAATATAAAAATTCTCAAATACTCGAACTTTTAAATTGTCAATTCTCAAATGTCTAAAAATTTCCGAATTCCTAAATCCTCAAGTATTCAATCTCTCTGTGTCCACAAAACACCAAATTCCCAAAATCCACATCTCGGATCGTCCACAATCCAAATGTTCAAATTTCCGAGCAGCACAAATGCTCGCCACCTCGAGATTTCGAATTTCCGTATCACCGAAGGCGGGTATCTCGCGCTTCATTTCACATTCTCCAATTAACGGCGTTCCCTGCGTCCGCAAAAGGACGTTATTAACGCCTTCGTTAGATCCGTGCCCGTACATAAAGTTATGCAAAAAGCGTTGGCAAAAGTATTGAATCCGTGTGAAGGTGCGTGGCTGAATGCAAGTGCAATGACCTACGCGCCACGTCTACGTAGGCTTCCATCCCACCCTCTTCTACACCCCATCGTATTTCTCCTATTTTACCCCGACTATTTCGTCTCGTTCTAGTTCGGTCTTTCGTTCGCGTCGTTGACTTCATTGCGACGGAAAGTATCCGCCCATCCCCTTTTTCCATCATTAATTCTCCTTCGTTCAGCTTTTCCTAGATTTAGATTATTCCTGCCATGACTTCCTCTCTCGTTCTCGATTTCCAACCGATTTACACTTTAACATCCCTCTTCACGAATTAAGGTGCGACCTCCATGTAGAAAACCGTAATTGAGCCGAATTTCAATCATTTTTTTGAAGGTTAAGCTGCATATGTATTAATATATTATATGTATTTTATATTTATAATATACAATCAATTATATTGTAAATTGATTTCAATCAAGTATATTACAATTTGATTACAATCAAATATATTTCAATTTGATTGTAATCAAGTGTATTATAATTTGATTACAATCAAGTATATTGCAATTTGTTTACAATAAAGTAAATAATAATTTTGATTACAATCAAACATATTTCAATTTGATTTCAATCAATTATATTACTGTTTGATTGCATTCAAACATATCGCAATTTCATTATAATAAAGTATATTGCAATTTGATTATAATAAATTGTACAACAATTTTATGTTTCTATGGTTATATCTGTCCATCCCTGGGTGTATATGTATTTAGGAGTATTTGCATTAGAGATATTCTTAAATTTAGGAATATTTGATTATGGTGATATCTGTATGTCCCAGATATGTGTGTACTAAGTGATGTTTGCATTTGAGACATCCTTGTGTTTCTGAATATTTGGTTCTAAGTTTATTTGTGTCTATGAATGTTTGTATTTGGAACACGAACTAATAATATTGGTGATATTAATAATTATATTTATTACTTCGGAATGTCTATTATTACAATTATTATCGGTGAAGTAATTGGTGAATTTTCTTAAATATTTTGAAAAGTACTCAAAGTCAATTTTCTTTCTACTTTTCTATAATAGTAATTGTGACCTCAAATATAATAGTAATCTCAAAAATATACTTTTGAGGTCATTTAACTGTGTAGTTAGGTCACGTCGTTTCGTAAATATAAACGATATCTGTATAAATCTAGTAACAGGAGTGGATATATTGAAATCTAAAACGTAATTTGAGGACTAGTTAATACGTATAAAAACACCCACTTAATTTACATAAGTACATAACGCATATACACATCAATCTAAACCATGTTAGATCTTCAGACTTATTCAATTACAAATCACTTTTTAAGTGCCTGGAAGAGTGTCCATTAGGAAGAAACGAATATAATAGAAGTAATCATGACAGCAGATTTATTGCAAACAAAATTGCTGCTTAGATAGATTCCAACACTTTCACTACGGCTATAAAATTCACTCATAAAATTCTTTCGCTACGTTAGTGTTGCATGATTTAAGATCGTGGCTATAAATCTATGGAAATTTGCTTGACAGCTAGTATATACAAGAATGTATCAATTCTCCAATTTTCAAATTCTTGAATGTAAAAATTTATAAGTTTAAAATTTTTAAGTGTCTCGATTTACAAATTCACGCATTTTCAAATTTCCAATTTCGCAAAATGCAAAATTCACACCTTCTCTAATTTGCAAACGCGAGAATTTCAAAAGTCTCAAATTTCCAATTTTCAGAAACAGAATTACACAAGTTTTCAAATTCACATATTGTATAATTCCTAAATTAAAATATTTGTACCTTGTTAAATTTGCAAACGTGAGAATTTTAAGATCCTGAAATTACTAATTTTCAAAACCGCAATTTCCCAAGATCTCAAATCTCCAGTTTTTCAAACTGTTGAAGTTTGAAATATTCTAGTTCTCAAATTTCCAATTCTCAGAATCACAATTTCACAAGTTCTCAAATTCCTAAATTAAAAAATTCTTGCCATTTCAAATTTGCAAACGTGAGAATTTCAAGATCCTGAAATGTCTCATTTGCAAAACCACTATTTCCCAAATTCGCATATTTCCAGTTTTTCAGACTGTTGAAGTTTGAAATATTCTAGTTCTCAAATTTCCAATTTTCAGAATCACAATTTCACAAGTTCTCAAATTCACAAATTTCCAAATTCCTAAATTAAAAAATTCTTGCCATTTCAAATTTGCAAACATGAGAATTTCAAGGCCCTGAAATGTTTAATTATTATCAATATCACAATTTCCCAAGTTCTCAAACCTCCAATTTTCCAAACTTGTAAATATCCGACATATTCCAGTTTTCGAATTTTCAAATTTCAATTCTCACAATACTATCAAACTTTCATAATTCCGAAGCCTCAATGTTTAAACTCAGTATTTGAACCTTTGCAGTATCTCTGAAAGTTGTGTCCCATAATTTTTCAAAATCGTCACATTTAGCGTTCCCTACGATTGCCCAAATTCTGGACCAAACCGGTGATTCCAAAGTCGTGACTTTCCCTTTTAACGAGGAAATTTATACCTCGTTCAAGCTCGCATCTCGATAATTGCCCGAAACGTCGGCGAATGCGACGTTTTATTGCCAAAATGGATCAAACCGAAGTGAAACTGCAACGAGAGAAGGTGGCAACATCACGGTGAGAAATCACCTCTTCGTCGTGCAATACGCAGCACGGACGAGAACAGTTTAAATTACACGGAAATATTGGATTACGTGCGTCACGATAATGCAACAGCGGTTGAACAATAGACGTTTGTGCTAACACCAGTTTCCTTTATTCTATATTTATATACGCGGCTTCCTCTCCTGATACTTCTGTTTCTATAAACTTTCAGACCGCGAGAAAAAAACCGGTCCATACAATAAGTCGCCTCATGTTTAACTAATTTCCGACAAGAAACTGGCCAATCATTTACGGTTGCAGATTATTGTAATCGTAACAACAGAGAAAATTACGATTGCAATTATCTAAAGCATCGTCAAGGTATATCACATGTTTCGTGTTCGTAAGCGATATAAATTGTACGATTCTACGTAAAAAGTACGTGAAATACGGAAATATATAATTGCACAATCGCAAGATCCATTTTTATTACCTCGAATAAAATCAACGTTGGTTTAATAAAATAATACCAGAATTATGGAACTGTTCAAAATTGGGCATGCGACTTAAATTCGGAAGAAACGAAAAATGTTATGATTGATTGCGTTTTGTAGAAACTAGAAAATAGCAAGGAAATTGTGAAAAAGGGAAATTAAATATGAGGGCACTAACTCACACTTTTACGGTCACGTGGTTATGTAATACACGAACTTTATTATTTTGTGGCACTACAGAAAGAGTGTTTTTCGAATAAAATAAAATTATCTGGTACTTTTATTTTTTTTAAGAACCTTTTAATCTGCCCATATGTGTATTTATCATGATTGATAATAATAGGCGATTTACGATTATAATTAAATATATTCTTTGTATAGCTTCATATGTATAATATATTATATTCGGTATTTATGATACATAATCAATCATATTGCAAATTGATTACAATCAAGTATATTGCAATTTGATTACAATAAAGTGTATAACAATTTGATTACAATCAAGTATATTACAATTTGATTACAATAAAGTGTATAACAACTTGATTGCAATCAAATGTATTTCAATTTAATTACAATCAAGTGCATTACAATTTGATTACAATCAATTATATTTCAATTTCATTGCAATCAAACGTATGACTATTTGATTACAATAAAATATATTTCAATTTGATTGTAATCAAGTGTATTATAATTTGATTACAATCAAGTATATTGCAATTTGATTACAATAAAGTGTATAACAATTTGATTAAAATCAAGTATATTACAATTTGATTACAATAAAGTGTATAACAACTTGATTGCAATCAAATGTATTTCAATTTAATTACAATCAAGTGCATTACAATTTGATTACAATCAATTATATTTTAATTTCATTGCAATAAAACGTATGACTATTTGATTACAATAAAATATATTTCAATTCGATTGTAATCAAGTGTATTATAATTTGATTACAATCAAGTATATTGCAATTTGATTACAATAAAGTATATAACAATTTGATTACAATCAAGTATATTACAATTTGATTACAATAAAGTGTATAACAACTTGATTGCAATCAAATGTATTTCAATTTAATTACAATCAAGTGCATTACAATTTGATTACAATCAATTATATTTCAATTTCATTGCAATCAAACGTATGACGATTTGATTGCAATCAAGTGTATTATAATTTGCTTATAATCAAATATATTACAACTTGATTGCATTTAAACACATTACAGTTTGGTTACAATCAGACATAAATACAGATATGTTAATTTCGATCAATTTTATATAAACCGTGTGGCAGATTAATGACAACAATAAAAAAGCCTATTATAATTCCAGATTGTAATAACTGGAGTCCATTGTACGATGATTTTTTGCCCGTGGCGCCGTAACCTGTAACGGCAGCACTGCGCCCACACACGATGCAAATCCGTAGGAAGTGTTTCTATCGTGCAGTGTGAAATTTATATGGAAAAATCTCGAAGAAGACCAACGATGCTGACGGTCAGGGCCGATGAGCATCGGTTCAACGATCGTTCCGCGAGCGGGGTCTTGATTTATGTTAGCAACACCTACATAATTCATATCGCTCAGATACAGTAACAGTTCGAAGGATGTGTGAAGCCTTCGCGGCAGGAAGTTTTGCCTAGGATCAGCAACGATCTTGGCCCGCTTTCTCTTCTTCTTCTTCTTCTTCTTCTCCATCGTTAATGAACAAAGCGATTTGCATACACCGTTCTCTGATTATTAGTCCTTTAGTTTGTAAAAGCTGGTATCTACCTTTGAAAGTTTTTACTGTTGGTACTACACAACTTTAGAGGGATCCTTTCAACAAGTGAGGTTGCTTATGTACATAATAATGTTTTGTAGGTTAGGTGTAACTTACCGCAAGTTACATCAGATTAGATCTAGATAACTAACTTAGGTCTGCCTTGTGCTAGGTTAACTTAGTGCAAGTTAACTAATGCGAGTTAGATGATCGGGAAAGGCTCAAAACCTATATTTATACACCGGGGGGCTAGAAGAGTACTAGTAGTAGAAGTACTCTACTCAAGCTTAGCCATTATGGCAGAGAAGGCACGTCTTGGTGTCAATTCTCCGCGGTCCAATGCGGTCGTATAAGTACCCCTGAATCGAGATGGTATAGAACAAGATTCAGCCTGGTCTCCAAATCCGAATGCGACGCCCAGCTGAACGTCAAAGTCACTGATATCAGTCATGCTGAACCATCGAATCGATTCATCAATCACCCAAGCATCAGAGAACTGGACAAACTGAGAGGGAGAGCCGTTTCCGTGTTCAAGATCAATTTCAATGTTAAAGCCTTTTCTGAAATTGACAGATCTTATAATTTTCTGGAATATACGATACTCTTCGTCAGTCCACCGAATTCTCTCCTGCCCATCAACGCCAGTTAACCAAAACTCTACAGAAGGACGGCTAAGGCGGATGCAACGGGTGGGTGGGTCATGGGGCTGCGGGCCTGGGACTTCAAACTCTTCCCACGCAATGCAAGGGACGTCTACAAGCTGTGCTGTTATTTTGGAGACCACACCATTTTGCGGAACACCAGCTCTCAAGATTCTAAGCAACGGTAAAAGTTGATGGGGTGCATATGAAATTGCGCCCGACAAGCGATGATCGGCGTGCTCACAAAGGAGTGGAGTTACAATACTTTCCTCATGTTTAACGTTACCGAGACACTCAAGATATATTGCGAGCGGTACAGGTAACGATGTGACCATATTATTCAAGTAACGCAACTCCTCATATGTGTAATATCTCCGAGTAGGTAAGTCTTCATCAGGCTTATCAATATGTGCTCTATGAGCAAATGCGATCTTAGCTTCGGACAATATCAGCATGCCTTTAGCAAATATCGCTCTGTTGTCGGGGGTATTCACAGCTTGGAACGGACGCGAGCCGATTGCCTCCATTGTATACCACGTGCGAGCTAGCAAATGATGCTGCTGGCGAAAGGTAACGGGCACGGTCGTCGGGTGTCGTTCACGTTGAATCTTGAGTGCTGTGACTGCGGTAGGGTCAGCTATTTTCAACCGAGAGAAGATGCCAGCCATGATGGATTTATCTATCTCATCATGCTTCTTGGCGCGGAAGGTCTCAATCAGCTTTTGGCGGGATTCACGGCCAGTTGGGACAGAAGTCTTCTACGGAGGACGCTTATCTACCGGGTCGGTAGTCTCCGTTTTCATTGTTGTTACATCTGGAACGAAAGTCATTGTATGAATTATGGTTCGGCTTGAATCAGTCGATAAATTCTCAGCGCCGCGCCGTGTCCTAACTAGCCTCATCGGCTATGATCTTTCGTTGTCGGCTGTATTTGGGGCACTGCTGGACAGCGGCAGAAATTGGAGGGCCGTGGTCTCCTTCTATGAGGCAGTAATGCTCCAGGGTTGGCCGGCGGTCGCGTGCTACACGCACCGACCGTCGGTCTTCGCCACCCTGGGTGGGGGCCCAGGGTGTCTTCGAGAAAGGGTTCCCCGAGAGGGCCGACTGCGCCTCGGTGACCCGGACGCCGTCGGCGGTGCAGACCAGGGTGTGGTGTGGTGGAGGTTGGGGGGGGGGGACCCCTCTCCCTCCCAAGAGGTGCTCCACACCCGGAGCAAGGGCGTGAGGAGTTCCTGCTTGTGTTCTTCCAGAGTTCCCAGGGCCTCCCCGCAACGCCAGAGAAGGTCACCGTGGGGGGTTTAGCCGGTAAAAATCCGGCAGAACCCTGCCCCCTCCCTCAGGGAACGGGGTATCTTTCGAAGATTTCCCCCACGTAAAAGGAAGGGTATAATTCGTGCTCGATTAGGTCTAACTCATTCTAGATTAGGTCTAACTTCTGCTTCAGCATAGGTGACACTAGTGCTAAGTTAACCTACCACAATCTTGACCTAATCCAGCACGAGTTAGGTGTAACTAGTGTTAAGTTAACCTAGCACAAGTTTGACCTAACCTAGCATAAGTTGCACCAAGATTAGACCTAACTTGTTAACTTAACGTAAGTTACATCTAAGCTAGCACAAGTTAGACGTAGTCTGCCATAAGTTAGATCTGATCTAGCACAAGATACACCTAACCTACAAACAATGTGCAAATCTTCCAAAGAAAATGTGTAAATACAAAAGTGCTGATATAATCAATGGTACAGAGCACTGTGTTCAAACGACGTTAAAAAGAATTTAATGTTTTGTGTTAAGTACTATGTATAGTGCTATCAAATTTATATTTTTATGTTAGGTCAAGCACCACCTTCCTTATATTCATATTGGGTCCCTCAAAAGCTGTGTACTTGGATTTTTTAGGTCACACCCTACTGTTCATGTGATTCTACGTATAATTATATATTCACATTTAATTTTTTCATCGATTACATAATTGATATTCGCCTTATTTTTGTGCAAAGTAAATAAAATACATGCACACTGACATAATTAGAAAGAAAATGAAGATAGGCTGAACCGAGGTTATGTTGCTTGCTACAAAATAATAAATATTAGAGTCTCGCTACGATTTGATCGAATTAAATCACTGGAGTTTCTTCGACCAGATAAAGATAGGATTCTGTGAAATTAGTCCACTATCTGTTTGTACACGACCAGAAATACGTTGATTACTCAATATAACCGCGCCCACACCGAGTATAAAACCAACACTTGAATCACCCGATAATTGTAAAAACACGAGGCTTCCCGGATTATTTATAGTTCCCGTACCATTTTCTTTTCGCTCGTGGTATTTCTTACCCGGTGTGAAACAGTTTTAATCTAGATAAAAATGTTCCCAATAAAAGGAAATCAAACTTTATTAATATACCCTCGTGTACATCACCTTGAATGAAATACGAATGAATCGTGTGGATAAATATCTGAGAATCGCTGTTCTACACAATAATTGCATTTTAAAAATTTAAAAAATGTTACTAAAAAGTTGTATTAGAAAATAAACATGCAACAATTCAACAAGTGCAACAGTGGTCAACGTATGATGTAATGAAACTTACCGACTCACGTGTGCTTTTGTTATAAATAAACGTAATTATATTTATTCTGCAATAACAAAAGAAATAAAAGTGTTTTCAAGAATTTGTATCGTTTAAATCGTTTTTTATCATCTTTTTCGATGAATTTGAAGTAATAACCCATTGCACTTCAACGATGACTCACATTCGTTATTTGGACCAACAGAAGAATTCGAATAAATATTTTTTAACCAAATCTATAGCCTTATACGTGTGATTAAACACAGAGAAGTGGGTAACAGCGGCAATTAATAGTAGAAAATAATTTCCATAAAATTTATTAATCACTTCCCCACAATTTGTCAGGTGCGTCATTCAAAACTAACTATTCACAACTATCATATTAAAACGAACAGAGGAAATTAAAATGTAGTGAATATTTTATATTCAGAGATCCTTGGCTACACTAATTGCAATTATACCTAAACTTCGAATCGAAGATTATTAAAAATGTTGTAAGGCTTGACGCATTCGAGCTGCGAGTGCGTCAGACCCGTGTAAGTGCGGTAAAGGGTTAAATATTACAGTCAGACAGTTTTCGAGAAACTACTTGACAATAATAAAAATTTCGAATGCAAAGGTTAACCTAATATTAACACTTTATACTCGAGAGGCGACTCACATTCGCCATTCGATTTTAATTAACTTTTAATTAAATTTATAGTATTATACACGTAATGTGTAAAACAGACTAATTGGCGATTAACCCTTCGCGGTCCAATGTCGAAGCTCGTAGAAAGAATTCAAATAAATATATTGGTTTGAAGATGTTTTCATTTCTTTGCCACTTGTAATAAATTAAACATATGTTCGTTACGCACCATGCATAATTGCAATACATTTTATTGTAAACCCACTTCTTGATCAATTTTTAAATTAATAAAGGAGCTGTAGGTAAAAGAAAGCACCGTCCGCAAAGGGTTAATAATGAAAAAATAATAATTTTAAAAAAGACATCAAATTTTTCAAGTAAAAAGTTTTACAGTTTCTATTTCCCAACACTACAAATTTTTTCGAGTGCAAAGGGTTAAAAAGTATCGCATGTCACTTTTATTAACCTACGGTGTTAATTTTGTTTGCATCGGAAAATAGTTATTTAGTATCCAACATGAAGTACAATTAAAATTAAACAGAATTCAAAGAAACAGTAATGATTCCGTGAAACCTAGTCGAAAGTGGTGACGTGTTGAAACACCGATGTGAACTTTTAAACAATGAATGACTCGTCGTTTTGTCATTGAACTATGGGAAGATCAGAATGTTAATACGGCAATGCAACAAGAGAAACAGGCGTCGAAATAAAAGAACGATAACGACGATTAAATCGATGAATATTAATACCAAAAATCGAGAAAGTAACACAGCGAACAAAGAGTTGATGAAACATGAAGAAAAACTGGCGTTTAAATATCCGACTTTTATTGCCAGAATTAACATGAGAGAGTAACAGAAAATGTGATATCGCGTTCCGGCCACGAGTAACAGGAAAGAAAGCGGATCTCCGCATTTTTATGAAAATTTATGCACATAGCTGTACATTCGGGGTGTGCAGTGACCATCACAGTAGATGCATGCGTTTTATTTCCATTATTAGAATAATTCAAGATGAGAATTCGGTACACTGTCGAATTAACAATTGCAACGCATACATTTACATGTAGCGACAAAATTAGCCGGAAATACACAAAATTCAAATCGCTTGCAATACAGATATAAATATTAAAACATAGAACTTCTATGAAAAAGGTAATATAAAATCTATGTATAATACTCCTTGACATGCAGGGTGGTTTTATATTCCTCTGTCATAACCTAAAAATGTCAGTTTGTGAAAGGTTTGTCATTTTTAAAGCCGTGTGTAAAGGAATACAGAGAAGGAACAAACGTTTTGATGAGATGATTATAGTATAAAATATTAAAGCGAGTGAATATTTATAATTTTAGAAATTTGTATTGTTTTAAGAACATTATTTTATACGATTTTAATTTTGCGGTTTTATGCGGTGAAATGGTGTCGTAGTCCTTGTTAACTATTTCAGGACTATGATCGGAAAATTAATACGTTTGGTAAAGAAAATATACTTTAAACGCCATCTTCTGTAATAAATTGGAAGTATAATCCGAAGGCGAAAACGAATCGAATTCATGTAATAGTGATGGATGATTTGTTAACCCTAAAGCTGTAGTTTATAATGGAAGAGTAAAATAAAACTAGTAGGGAATAGTTTTCTACTAGTTCTAAATAGTCTGTTCAGACAAACTCGTGTAAACGATGGGGGCCGATAATAAAGATTTTAACGTTAACTTCGCAAATGTAAACTAGGCTTTAGTACTCTACTAACCACTAACCTAATTCTGTAGTAAATGGATTTCTTCATCTAGTTTTATTGTATTACTGTATTATGGCTTCCTGGAAGATGACATTTCAGAAGGAATTCCCTACAATTACAATGTACATCTTATTGAAAAATACTATTATAAAAATTATTTATAAATTGTTATAGTTTAGAAACTTGGGAATTCATTTATTAATAAATTTTGGTACTCGAGGATTTGGATATTTTGAGAACTGGAAACTTGGAGATTTGCAAGCTTAAGAAGTTTAGAATTTGGAAATGTAAGAAATTTTTAAATATAAATCTAAAAGAAACAGAAAATTTGGAAATTTGAAAATTTAGATATTCCGCGAACTATAAATCTGGTTGGATTGATTGATTGTTTTGTTTGTGGACATCGACTGCAATGGCCATCAGCCCCACTATAAATGTGGAAATGTGGAAGTTCAAGACGTTGACAATTTGGAAATTTAAGAAATTTTGAAATAAAAATATAAAAATGTAAGAAAACTTGGAAATTTGAGAATTTATATATTTGGAAACTATACATCTGAAAATCTAGTAGCTCAAAAAGTTAACAACTTGGAAATCACAAAGATTTTGGAATATAAATATAAAAAAATCAGAAAGCTTGAAAAACTTGAACAGTCCTCTATCCTCAAAAATTTCACTTCAAGAATGGAGGTTCCACGAATGACTAAAATACAGAAGTAGTTATAACTCGGTTCCAAATATCTCTATACATAACACGCCTCTCATCGATCCTAAATTTCCGTCAAAAAACATCGTATCCCGTGTGTCCTTAATCTTTCAAACGCCTTTCTGTTACACTTTCCACCGCCTTAGGACAACCACACAAGAACCACAATTCTAAAAGCCATTATTTTCTTATTGGAAGACACACTTCGAGTAGATCCAACATTTCATGCGGCAAAAAAGTGCGCGATCGATTTTTCGAATAGTGGTCACGTTTTCTTTTCCAAGTTTTTTTTTTTTCATTCGACTTCTGTCCCGATACACGGTGTTACGTTACAGGAGCCTGCGGCTTACCACATTTGCTCCGCTTTCATTGGTCTGCCTTCGGTACCGGGATCATAGCATTTTACGACAGCATAAAATGCAATTAAGCACAGCGTCTATTATCGCTTCGCTCTGCGGTCCGCGGAGTTACCGACCTATCCTAGAGTTACCGACCGAGGAAAATTCGCGGCCACCTTCTCACTCGCGAGTTTACTTCCTGTTACACTATTTATTGCCGGCCGACGAGTTAATTGCTAAATTTCGAGAATGTTTCGCGAAACAGCACGCTTTCTGGATTTCTGAATCGTGAAAGCTTGCTTCCTTCCTATTTCGTTCGATATCCTTTGTTGCGGTCCTCGAGAAAACTTTAATTACTACGATACGACAGTTTATGTATTTAATCAATTAATTCGGTTATAAATAACCATTATGAATGAGTAAAACATTTTTAATAACTTTCTTGTAAGAAATAAATAATACCAGTAACTATTAGAAACTCTATAATCATAAGGAAATAATAAAAGTAATTGTATCGATTTTGAACCGTCCCGCTATTCTTCAATTGACTACCGCGAAATTCGAAAATATGTATTTTTATTTTAAGTTATTTATAACATTGTTTAAAATGAATGTAATAATGAATTCATTCAAATACGTTTTATTTTTTTTTAATGTATTTAGTTTAAAAATTATTCGACGAGCGGGATATCGGCGCTGTCACATTGTATAGACGCAAAATAATATCAATGTGCTCCATCCTGTTTTAATATACCCTATCTATGAATCATTGTACCCCACCTATGGAATAGGATGTTTCCATTCTCCAGCGAAATCTCACAGATTTTTTGTATTAAAATTAAGTTATAAAACGTTTTTAATTTTTTTAACAATTGGGAATCATTTCTTTAAACTATTATCGAATAAATTGTTAAACAATTGGTTTTGAAATTAAGGTATTAATATTAATTGTTAATAATTAACTAAATTTGGAACAAGGTGCATCAATTTATTGTCACTAAAAATCATTTTAATATTGCAGATGCTAGAATTTCTGTCATTTTCGACGCAATTTCCTTAATTTAATATTTTGCAATTAATAGAACAATCAATGTTCATATATTTATCGCTTTTAAAATTGAAAATGAATAGTAAAGTAAATTATGAATGTAAAATATGAATGAATATTGAAGTCAATGCAATCATCAATGAAATATTGATGAATAAATAGACGATTACTATTATCAGTCATGGAATTTATAAATAATTATTACAACTAAAGTAATAATTGTTACATAAGTTTCATAACAATCCCTTGTTTCAATATCACTTTGTATATCTAATTAAATAAAGACGATAAAATGTTCAATGTATATTGCATCAGTCTCTATTTTTATGCGAGATAAAAATAGGTTAATAAATATGGTCTGCCTTTTCTCTAATTTTTTACAAAAATTTACACAATGAAACCATTCTTTCAAAAACTGCTAGTACATTCATACCGAGTTTCTATTGTATTTTCGATTTTGGATTATCAATGACGTAGCTGTCTATCACGCGACAAGAATCTATCAATTACGTTGGTAAAGTAAGGATAAGTGAATTTGCGTAATATTTTTCGGTGACATCCATGGGCCGAACATTTTTCGAGCTTTTTTGTGAATTTAAATCTTAAACCATAAAAGAAATATTTTGGTGACTTCATATATGTATGTAATTTAAGATTAAATTTGCATTTTATTCAATTTTTATTGAATTTGTGTCGAATCTGGGACTCTCAATTTGGGGCCATAAAATTGGGAAAAGTTTTGAAAATTGGGTGAATATCGAAATATTGGGTCTTTAAAATTACGAAATTTATATTATGAATTTTTGCGGTGAGAAATATTGAAAATTTTGGACTTTGAAATAAAGCAATCTTTTAATTTTGCGATTTTTGAATAATTGAACTTTCGGATCTTGTCCTTCTGAAATTTTAGAATATACGGATTTTTGGAAATATCCAAATTTGGGACTACTGGAGTATTGCAAATTTTGATCTTTGGAGTTTTTAAACTTTCGAACTTTGATTTTCAGAATATTCCAAAGTTTGGACTTTGATAGTTTTGGAACTTACAATACTGACTTTAGAATTATGGAATTTGTAGTCTTTGGAACATTGAAATTTTTGAAATTTAACAAATGTGAAGATTTTAAAACATGAGAAATTTACGGAATTTAAAACTTCAAAATATTAAAAACGGTGAATTTGTGGCTATAAGAATTTGGAATCTTACAAGTTTTGAGTTTTGAAATTCTCGAATTTTACAAGTTTAACATTCTGGGACTTTGCAATTTTAGAAGTTTGTAACTTTGACAATTTGGGGAACCAAATTTAGAAGTTGTGAAAATTTAATATTTTGTCACTTCGGACTTTAAAATTCCACTTGGACTTTCCAAACTTCGGAACTGCGTGGGTCTTGAGACTTATAAATTATGAATCTAAAACAATTTACATCTAACTTTTAAAAATCTTTCCACCCTAAAATTTTCAGGATAAAAAAATTAAAAAAAAAAAACATCATTTCAGGCTGAAATTACTCGATCCTCAGAATAAACAACTTAGTAGGGAGTTCTGAGCTGTGCGTCTGCTGACCTTCAGAGACGCAAGGTTGCAAATATACCAGGCACCTACACACAGAAAATATGAGCCTAAAGAACTCTAACCACATCAAAAGCTACAATTCCCTTTAAACGTATCAACCAAATATTCCTCCGTTCCCTTCTCTGACCGTAAGTCTATCTCACCGGGTGCCACGTTACCGGCTCATCTCGGCACGACACGTCCGAATCCAGGGAAATTCCCGAATCCCACCGATCTACAAAGAACAATCGTCGAGAGAAACGGTCGCACAAAGTCGGCCGACCCACTGACACCGGTTACGACGAGAAAGCATCATGATGAACTCACTAGAGTGGACTAACCGGCACCGGAAACGTGGTCCAGGCGGCAAGCTGTCACAGAACACCACTCGAGGCTTTTCGCCGGTCGTTCCCGGTCAGCTCTAAAACTCGTGTTCGTCGTTTCGTCGGTTGCATGCGCAGACTTGGTTCGTTATCCGGGATCGCGTCACGATCGCGCGATGATCGTCGAAACATACAGAGCGTACTAACCAAACCGTACAGAAATCGTTTTAAACTGTCGGGAGAATTCGAAACGGCGGGCGTGGCGTTTCGCGAGCGACTGGCAGACTGGTGGCCACCGGATGTCGCCACCAGACCGTTGCCGATGACTCACGCCACCCTCGTCGGGCTCTCGGCATGATTGGTCCTTTCGCAACCCCCACCCCTTGCCGGTTCGGTCATCGTTCGGGCTCTCCCCTCGGCTATCCACGAGATTCCCCGAACCCCGCGCGAACCCGAACCGGCCGCCCAGCTGCTAGCCCCGTCTGCCCCGTCTGCTGCTCGCAAAGATACCGATCTGGTAACGTAGCGTGCCAGGATCACGTGAAATCGATGGATCTTCCAACTTTTAACCAACGAGAACCGTCCATCGTCGATTTGTTGCTGAACCGCTCGAAATCGACCGTGTGTACGTTTCACCGATTAGAGAGATTTATGGCACGGTACGGCCACGCGAGCCGCTTTGAAATCTTAACACGGTGGATGCTTCGAGAAACGATGGACGGACTCGAAACGCGCGTGGAGAGTGGACGGCAGATTCTTTGGGACCTTTGCTTTTCGAACTTTATGGGACTTCTGCATTTTGGGACTTTGAAACGCTGGAAATTTGAAGTTTTTACAGTGGGATAATATGGGAGTTTGGATCGTTTGGAACACGAGGTCCTAGGGTTTTGGGACTTTGACAATTTTGGGACTTTGAAACGTTGAGGTATTACAATTTTGAACCTTTTAGAGTATGGAATTTAATGTTCCTCAGGATTTAACCTCAGAACCCTAGAACTTAACAGTATTACCAATTAAAAAGCTATCGAATTTCTAATAAATTTAAAAGGGCTACATCATCGTGACTTCAATAAATGGTAACATTATAACCTCCGACATTTTAGGATTCGGAACATCATGATTCACAGTAAATGTAGGAGTGGAAAATTTTTGTATATACTTCCTTTCCTTGATATTCTAAGCACGTGCTTATTTTGCTTAATGGTTAATCCAACCCTGTCAGGGAGAGACGTGCTGACGCCCAAGTCGATGTTTTTGGGCAGGATGATTTTTCGCCACTTAAAATACCTCGCGCTATATCGAGAGAGAAAGTTAAGGGGTCACTGGGGGGAGGTTAAGGCGGCTGTCTATCAAATTTTTCGTACAGTTGGCCAAGAAGGGAGGTCGATGCTTCGAATAGCGATCATGGAGGTCATCGATAACAAAACGAGCGATTTTAATTGCTTACGAAGATAATAGCACTTGGAGTTAACTGATCGAACATTGCTCCGAATAGAATTGTAATTGAGATAAAAGACTACAAATACTATTTAGCCACTGCTCCCTATATACAAATTTGTAACGAAATTTAAGTTTTCAATACATTCTCAAAGTTAAATAATAAATTTACAAATATGATGATGATAATAATAATAATTTAATATCATAGTTTTATGCAACATAATATAATATTTAATTGAAAATAGAATTGTTATTTACAACGACAGTTTTCGATGTTTTTGGAATTTTTGTATAACAGTACATGATTACAAATGAAATACTAAATTACGAAAGTAAGCAGCCACTTTCATTTCGTAAACAGGTTACTGTGGAAAATGTACGGCTCACATATTGAACGATTACATCATCAAAAAAACTGCAGTGTACCAGTAATAAAACGTCGACTTGTGTGTCGTACAGGATGGCCGGAAGTGGAGGAACCAACTAAGTACATACATGGTCGCCGACCAACAAGATGATCCATGCATATCGATATCCGTAATATTCGACTGAGTTTCGTTCATTCGTTGTTACTTGCGCCTTGAACCGTGATTATCAATTTTATCAATATACATCGATGCATCGAATAATGTCGAAATATTATTGGTATCGGTATCTCGATATGTCGATAATAACGTTCAAATATTGTCAATGTCGTAAATGATTGAAGTTGCAGTAAATTCTGCAATTTCTAAATTTCTCATATTCCAAAATCTTCCAATTTTCAAAGCTTCAAATTCCTAAATTTTTCAATTTCAGCAGGTTTAAATTCCTAAAATTTCCAATTTCTAAAGTTTCAAGTTCCTAAATTTTCAATTTCAAAGGTTTCAAATTCCAAAATTTCCTAATTCTGTAATGTTGTAAATTTGCAAAATTTCTACTTAATCATAGTTAGAAATTCTGATAGTTCTTTTGTCAAATTACAAAATTTCCTACACTCCCAAATTCCAAAATCATTAAGTCCATATTTAAACTGAAATTCTTCAATTTCTAAGTTCCCAAATTCTTAAATTTGACAAATTCTCAATTTCCCAAATTTTCATATGCTAAAATTCTCAATTCTGCCGAATTCTCAATTTCCCAAATTTGAAAATTTGAAAATTCACCGACTAAAGATCAACAACCAGAGAATCAATTTTTCTAAATAACAAAGAAAATAGAGTTGATTCACTACCGTTGTAAACATCTTAATTACCGATATCTCACAGGATACCATTAAAGTACCAGCAGCTTGTCGATAATAATCGATAGCCGAACCTGTAGTTTCAGCGGGATTAGCCGACATTCGACATTCTCGTCGCGTTGGGGGAAATAATGGTGTTCCCTCGTGCCATAAAGCGTGCGTCACACTGCCCCCCTTCGTCTTTTCGTCATTCGCATTTACCAGACCCTGCTATTTCTGCCCCCGCCCCCCTCTGTCTCTCCTCTCTTTCCGTCTCTCTCGCTGTTGTTGCTCCTTGCTCATTGTTATTATAACGTTCCGTTTACTCCGTGTCTCTATTTACATATGTATGGAGAGCCATAAGCGAGAGCACGGACACGTCATCCTGGACGATAAGCTCTGTAAAATTTTGCGATCGCCATTCCCGATCTTCTTGCCGGCCGATTAATAGAGCATGAGATCGCTAAGCATCCGTAATAGCGTTCTCTTCGACTGTGCAAGGTCTTTCCTGGTCCGCGACCACCATTTTTTTTCCTGCACGACGATCTTTTTTCGTGAAATTTAACCGTTTCCGGTCGACTGGAAACGGACGTTCGACAAAAGATCTCGCGATTTTCTCGTCACACCGTGTTGAACAATCGAATCAGATAAAAAAAAGGAGATATATGGTTTGATCGTACGATCGAGGAAAGGAAAAGTGATGTATTGGGTCGGTCAAAATGTTTTGTTCATTTTTAAAACGTTTCGTTATAAGTCTGATATATGTAATTGAAATCTTAGTATCTAATTGCTTTCTTTAAGGTGTAAGGAGAAGTTGTTACATTGTAGTATAGTGGTAGTGCAACAGCATAATATCATGACAGAGTGAAATTGAAGAACTGTATGTTGTAATGTTGCAGCAGAAAGAGTATCATAATATTATAGTGGAGTGGTAAAACATTAGAACAGTGGTACAATAATGTAGTATAGTTTAATTTGGTAGTATAGAATTTTAAAATAACAGTATAGTAGTACAGTATATTGTAGTATAGTAGTAGTATAATAATGCAGTGAACAGTTAATGACGACACTATAACGATAGAGCGAAAAAGTGGAAGAATAGTGTAGTAAAACAATAATATGCTAATATGATAGTATGGTGAAATAGTAAAACATATGGTAGTATAGTAGACAATTGGAGTAACAGTAGTATAATGCAGCAATATTATAGTTGAATAGTAAAACGGTGAAATGATAGAACTGTATAATGGTAGTATAGTAATATAGCGAAATAGGAAAGCAGTATAGTATACTAATGAAATAATACAATAACAATACAATAATACAGCGAAATAAAAATAGTACTATATTATACTGTTAAAACAACAAAATAAAAAAATAGTGATATATTACATTATTGAAACAGCAAAATAAAACGAAAGTACTATATCACACTAACGAAAGAGCAAAATAAAAAAAAGTACTATATAACATTACCGAAACAGTGAAATCAAAAGAATGAACTATATTACACTACCGAAACAGCGAAACAGTATTATATTACAGCATAATGCAATGCAATAATATAGTACCTGCAAAGTGAAACGACAAAATGACAGTACAGCGATACAGTAAAACATAGAGTAGTATTAATACAGTGATAAAGCAACAATCGGAGCGTTATTTAATGCGTTTAAATATGACAATTTAACGATTCGATAGGAAGATATCGGTATCGAACAGAATTATCAGTCGAGCACGGTGAAAGTGTTAACTTAACCAGTCTGATCCTTATGTTCAGTTTTCCCTTTTGGAAAGAGCGGCTAACCCCGAACCTGTTCGGTATTGCTCAGGTAATGCTCTCGCGATTAATAACCAGACAAGGGAATACCAACAGGAATAAAACGCCGCTGTGAAAGAAGACGAGGAGGTGGAGGAGAGAGGAGGAGGAGAAGAAGCTTATCTTTCGTGTCTGAGAACAAGACTGGTACCGGTTTCTGGTCCCTGATACAGAGTTCACGCGGAGAACGGCGGATACGTACATCGAATGCTGAAAATTTCACTCGTTTTTGCTGTCGCGCGATACATTTCGTTATCTGTTTATATAGTTTCCGATAGGGATTAACACTTTGACTGTCATGTCACCGATATCATGCGTGATACTCAAATTTCTATACAAACTTAACAACTGTATTATGAAAAATTTGGTCTCTTGTCTGACTAAAAATATTCGCATTAGTTACTTGGAACTATGGAATATCAATGTAACAAAGTACTGTGAATATATTTGGTAAGATTTGTTAGAATAAAAATATTACCTAATGCAATTTTCAATTGTTCCAATGTGGTAGCCAACGTGTTAAGGAGGACACATTGATAAGTGCACGCATAGCTTCGAATGCGACGAGAAATTTCTTATAAACATTGATAAATGCACAGTCGCAAGCACGAAGAGAGTGGTAACATGATGTTAAAAGGGACGCTGATGTAACACTGTGGAATTTTAATATGCAATTGTGCCATTAATTATTCTTGTTAATTGTTACTGTAATACGACACTAGATACGATGAAATATTGTCGATTTCTATTTATTAAATTTAATGTTTATAAATGCAGATACTCCTAAATATCCAGATTTGCTACATCTCCAGTTTCCTATCTTTCAAATTTCTATATCCACAGATTCTTCTATCCCTATATTCCTATATTTCAGAATTGTTGTATCCCAAATTGATACCTCTTCAAATTCCTATATCTCCAAATTGTTATACCTCCAAATTCCTATATCCCCAAATTGCTATACCTCCAAATTCCTATATATGCAAATACCTCTATCACAAACTGTTATATTTTCAAATTCCTGTATCCCCAAATTGTTGTATCTCCAAATGCCTATATCCTCAAATTGTTATATCTCCAAATTCCTACATCCTCAAATTGTCATATCTCCAAATACATATATCACAAATTGTTATATCTCCAAATTCCTACATCCTCAAATTGTCATATCTCCAAATACATATATCACAAATTGTTATATCTTCAAATTCCTGTATCCCCAAATTGTTATATCTCAAAATTCCTATATCCTCAAATTGTTATATCTTCAAATTCCTGTATCCCCAAATTGTTATATCTCAAAATTCCTATATCCTCAAATTGTTATATCTCCAAATGCCTATATCCTCAAATTGTTATATCCCCAAATTCCTATATCCCCAAATTGTCATATCTATACATTTCTATATCCCCAAATCCATATGTCACAAATTGCTATATCTCCAAATTCCTATATCCTCAAATTGTTATATCTCCAAATTCCTATATCCTCAAATTGTTATATCCCCAAATTCCTATATCCCCAAATTGTCATATCTATACATTTCTATATCCCCAAATTGTCATATCTCCAAATCCATATGTCACAAATTGCTATATCTCCAAATTCCTATATCCTCAAATTGTTATATCTCTAAATTCCTATATGCCAAATTGTTATATCTCCAAATTCGTATATCCTAAAATTAGTATACCACCAAATTATACCTTTAAAGTCTTAAAATCTCCAAATCGATATCGCTATATGAAACTCCTATTTTTCCAAATTATTATATCTCCAAACTCCTATATCCCTAAATTGTTATATCACCATATTTATTATATCTCAAATTATACCTATTGTCATTTCCTCTTATCTAAAATATTTAATAAACCGAAACGTTACGTAACACTCATTTTTATTTGTACAAATAGAACGCGTTAATGAAGTAACGTATTACATGTTAATACGTTAATGTAGAAGGCGAACAACCGGGACACCCTGTACGTGGCGTCTAATCCGTAAAAATTTATGGTTACGACGATGAATCACGAGCAGTTTAACATGGAAGGTTTATAGCGAAGTTCGTGCGTGAAACTCGAATTGATTAGCCTTTTTGTATTTAACCTGGGCCAGGGCGCAGTCAGGTGAACCGAGTTTTAATCAGTGTAATGTTCCGCCGCTTTCTTCGAGCAACGGGTACGAGCGAATTGGATACAGAGAAAGCGCGATGACTCACGCGAATTAACGACTGGTTTTTTAACGAATTATGTCGATATTCTTTTAATTTTGATTTCGGAAGAGCGCGTCGAACAACCCTGCACGATATACTCGTATGCAGCCCGATATCATGATAGAAACTTGACACTATATCTACCAAGAGGCGTCAAAAGACACCTTTCAAATTTTAACATAAAATTATTCTCTATGTTGAATCGTTTCTCCACAATTCATTTTTTTACTTTTCATACAATGGTTGTTAAATTAATTCAGCGATATCATTTTTCTCCAGCTAATATACCCTAATTTCCCTTGTTGCATTTTAGTGTACACCACTGCATTGATTGTATATTAGAGTGTCCCATAAGTTCTTTCCTTTTTTGTTAGACATTCATACAAAATATTTATAGTTCAAAGTTGATTCGTTGCATTAATTGTTCAGCTGTATCGACCTTCTCTATCCCTCTATCCCATTTTGTGTCATATTACAAAGAGGAAGAAACTTATATGACATTAATATTTTGTAGCTTGATGAATTAAATAATCTCCAATAAATACACATCAGTGTATCAATAAATATATTCCTCAAATTATCTACGTTTAACACATAATTTGAAATTCCAACCAGTTTCGGCAATGATTTGTATTCAAAAGGCGTCAGAAGACACCTTTTGCTTGAAATAGGTAGTGATGGTGTACAATGGGATCTATTTAATATTTCTGCATATTTTTGGTCTTCCACTTTTAGGTAAATGATCCAAAACGTGGAATTCATAATCATCTGTATACAATTTTTTTTAATTTTTGTATCTCAGACCACTTTCATAATTAACACTAAATGAATTTCATAAAATGTTGAAATAATAACAACCATCTGGTGGTGAAATAACAATTACCAATTTTGACAATATCGTACAAATTACATTGAATTAATTTAGTTTAAAATAATGTACCGTGGAATAACTGATAAACTGATACTTTTTTAAAATGTTGACTTAAACCAATTTCATGATTATGGGTTCAATTATCTTCGTAGATAGTCTCTTGGTTTTCAACTTCATCTTAAAGCATCGTCATCTTCCTGGCAGGTGGTCTACTCCCATAATCCTAACAATTGATGTTGAATCAACAGTGACTCACTGACTCCACGCACACGCCAAGAAGATAGTTACAAGATTTACCGTCAATTGCCCCAAAGGGAAAAGATAATACAGCAGCGATTGCGTCGTAGCTGTTCAAACAATGTCATTTTGGAATTTCTTCGTTCGACAACGAACGACAAGCGTTAAAGCAAAAAGGTCAAGGGCAAACGTTTAAATGACTGATCCAAGGACAACTTGGAATTTCACACTTTATTTTACCGGTCGCGAGCGAACACGATGAATCATAACTCCGCCGGTTAAAGGAACTAGGATACTTTCGCTTTTCAGTGGCCTATGCAGTTATCGTTAAACGGGAAAAGAAATCAATGGAACTGCGAGATTCTGTAATCGTTGTAACAACGATTACAGAATAATAACACCGTGTAACGGTAGAATGTCGCACACGGTAAATGAATTTCTGAAAGATTTAGTGACTGTTTCTGTATTGTCATAGTGAAAAGTTTATGGCTCTATGTTCGGACAAGCTTTCGACAAGTACGTAGAAAGTTATGTTCAGTAAGTCACGGTACAAGTTGTGTTTAGTTACCAAAAGTCTTTAATTCCTAAGGTTCCAAGTTTCTAGACTGCAGTTTACAAAATTTTTTAATTTCTGATCTTCCATTTTTCTATTCCAAATTTTCAAATTTACCAAACTTCTCAAACTTTCTGCAATCTTTAAATTTATCGAGTTTCTTAAATTCGTGGTATTTCTCAAAACTAAGTTTCTCGAAAATTTCCAAACTTAAATTTGATAAATTTCTTAAGTTTCGAAAATTTGTCAAACTTCTCGAACTTTTTCAGTTTCTCAAGTTTCTTAAACTTCAGAAACTTCTCAAACTTGCTGGTCCTCTTAAAATTCTTAAATTTCTTAAGTTCCTCAAATTTCACAACCTTCTGAAACTCCTTAAGCTTCTCAAGTTTCTGAAACTTCTCAAACTTGCTAGTCTTCTCATGCTTCTCAAACTTCTCAAGTTTCTCAGGTTTCTCAAACTTCTCGAACTAGCTACTCTTCTTGAACCTCTTAAATTCCTCAAGTTCCTCAAATTTCGTAAACTTCCGAGACTTCAAAAACTTCTTAAACTTCTCAAGTTTCTCAAATTTCCGGAAGTATCAAAATTTCTCAAACTCCTAAAATTGGCAAATTGACAAGTTTCCACATGCTCGAACGAGCAAACGCCGAAGTTGTAAAGAATTTCCGAAACAAATGATGCTCTCGTCCAAAAAATGTTAACGTCTCGTAAACGTCAGAGGCGTCAGTCAAAAGTGACGATGACACGGTGGCATAATTATTAACGAATCTTCCGTAGGTAGCAGCTTCCGTGGGGCAACAGTTACGAGAGGTGGCCCATCGAGTTCGAGCAACGGGTCAAACGTGACGTAACATCCGGACGACTTCTCGCGAGGTGGAAATGGTCGAAGGGAGTCGACGAAGCGTGCGGACGCCACGCGTCGATCGCTTCTCCTCTTCGTGTTTTCAGTAATAAAGCCGCATACGATACGACACTTTAACCCTTTGCACTCGAAGGTATCATTACTGGTACAAGATAGCAACTCTAAAACTGTTTAGTTAAAAAGTTTGGTGAATTCTCTTAAAATCATTCTGTGTCTATTACTAATTGCCAATATTTGCTGCTTCATCATATGTATACATTGAATGTGCAACACTATAGGTTTAGTTAAAAAATACATACTGGTACAAGATAGCAACTCTAAAACTGTTTAGTTAAAAAGTTTGATGATTTCTCTTAAAGTCATTGTGTCTCTATTACTAATTGCCAATATTTGCTGCTTCATCATATGTATACATTGAATGTGCAACACTATAGGTTTAGTTAAAAAATACATACTGGTACAAGATAGTAACTCTAAAACTGTTTAGTTAAAAAGTTTGATGAATTCTCTTAAAGTCATTGTGTCTCTATTACTAATTGCCAATATTTGCTGCTTCATCATATGTATACATTGAATGTGCAACACTATAGGTTTAGTTAAAAAATACATACTGGTACAAGATAGCAGCTCTAAAACTGTTTAGTTAAAAAGTTTGATGAATTCTCTTAAAGTCATTGTGTCTCTATTACTAATTGCCAATATTTGCTGCTTCATCATATGTATACATTGAATGTGCAACACTATAGGTTTAGTTAAAAAATACATATTCCAAATTGCTGTATTAATCAAAATGGTGAATGTGAGTCACCTTTCGAGCGCAAAGGGTTAACACTACATCCACAAACTATTAGGTCTACCGGAAAGTTCTCTCAGGTCCTACAGTAAATATTTGTTAAATATTATTAATGTTGCTATTGAATCGTCCTGTAGAAAGCTTTTATGAAGCTACTGAAACAACCTGTACATCCTCGTCTTCCAGCTCGGCGTCTAGCGTTTGCTGTCCCCACCAGTGCGTTGCCACATCGCATTCTCGGGGAATGAATCACTATAAGAACCTGACGTACAAATACGCGAAAACGCGCGATCGACGCACGCCTCTCGCCTGCCTCGAGGAAAACGCCCGGAGGAAAAGATGCTTTCCCCTGAGAAAGCATGTGTGTACTCCTTTTATACTGACTTGGAGAAATTCGACGATGTTGATGGATGAAATTATTGAAAGAAAATGGTACAATAATCGTTTGCGAATGTCAAGCGGTAACATTGTGTCGTCAATATTTTAGGATATTTTTAATCAATGTAGATTGTTAATATTTCAGGACCTTAATGGTTCGTGTATGTTGACAATATTTCTCGATTTTTATCAATGATATAAGATTATCAATATTTTGAGACTTTTGTGACCACATCATCGTCGGAATAATTTTTTAGTTTCGTCGCCGTCGATTAACATTGACCAGAAATTTGTATTTCTAATAAATTTCCAATTCGAATTTCTGATTTTCAAAATTTTTCGAAGATTCGATTCCGAAATTTACAAATTTCTAGCTTCAAAAGTTCGACAAATTTTATAATCCTCAAATTTTGTGATTACTAAATGTTATAATCGCGAAATTTTACATTTATCAAGTTTCAAGTCTCCAAATTACACATTATCAAAGTTTAAAATCCCCAAATTCATAAATCTCTGTATTTAAAAATTTCCAATAATAAATTTTTGATTTCCTATTTTCTCAATTTTCTGAAATTCCAAAAATCGTGAATCTCGCTGTTGCTAAATTTTACAAATTCAAAAATGATGAAGTTTTCTGGTTTCAAATTCGAATCAATTTAAATCAATCCTATAAAATATTTTGTTTCCTAAATTATCAAATTTCCAAATTTCAAATTCTAAATGTCCCAAATTCACAAATTGCTAAATTCACGATGAATGTGTATTGCCAATAATAAATATTGTTCGATATCTCGATTAAATATGTAATTCCTTAAACAAAAATTCAGGGATACGAAGCAAGTTAAATACATTTCATCTAAAAATGTATATTCTCAAATAAATTTTATCGTCCTTTCGTGTGCACGTTTCGTGAGGTATTTTTGTTTTATAAAACATCCGCTATTACGTTTCTGCAATAAATTTAGCCGTCCTCCAGTTTCTCAAGGTTGATACAATAGTAAAAACTGAAAACATTAAGTAAACAAAAAAATATTCAATCAAGCTGTTAAATTATATGAAATACAGTAAATTCATTGAACGAAACATTAAACAGAAATAATTCATGAAATTTGCAAATAAAATATAATTTTTATAAAAGTAAATAATTTGTGTTATACAATCATTCTTACAATTTGATTTACTTTTGATAACTTAATATTTAATAATTGAAATATTTATCATTTTTTAATTTCTTGCGGTTCTTATAGTTGCTTAATTTCAATATTCCTGGATGGTGAACATTTTGTAGTTCGTTGAAAATGTTTACTTTTTATGAATCATGTATGTATTACACATCTGGAAAAGTTGATTTCAGGAATAAACTTTGATCTATTTTTCTCTTATCTTTCTTCGTGTTTTTATAAATATTTATAAAATCTCCGACATGAATTGCGTTCCGATCGAGCTGTTTAAGTGGTAAAAATGACACAGAAATAATACACGACATGTATAAAAATAATTATGCTATAAAATATCTAATTAATTAATTAATTGGCTACTTTCAGCTTTCATCATAATGTTGGCGATGTGAAACATTTATTTATTTATTCCCACAGCAATCAACATACTAAATATTATATAAATTACTATTTTTATACGAAATAAATTATTTAGTACTTATGTATGAAATAATAAATTATGCTATATATCATATACTTTTATTTTAGGGAATACAGTAATATATTCAATACCTAATTAACTTTTCCTAATTTTTTAATTAAATACTTTCAATTTCAAACGTAATTCCATTTGTTATGAAAAAATTGTGTTAACCATGATTTCTATGAGACTAAACATACTAAACGATATTCTATAATTCATTATTTATTATTAAATATTGACACTGTTTCGTACATCTCAAATTGATATTTCAATCGCTGTGTCTATAGATTAAATGCATGGTTATTTTCTTAATTAGTTACTTTGTATTTCAAACATAATTTCGACACACTAATGAACTCACTTAATTAAGATCGATGTCAGCATACTAAACACAATATACTTCCCTATTTACTCATGCAATAACATGATAATAGCGCTTCATAAACCATAAATCCGCATTTTAATTGTCCTAACCATACACTGCATACCTAATCAATTTCTCAATTAGCCGCATTCGACACCCCGCATAATCGACAAAATAAAAAGTAAACATAACCATGATTCCTGCTAACCATACGTCTCGCGACAGCATAATCCGCCGGTCTAGGCAAACACGTGTTCAGAGGAGCAACCATAAGTCTGTATAATGTACAGACTCCCCAAAAAAAGCAACCATAAGACAGTATAACGTACAGAGGCAGAAAAAGAGTAACCATAAGCCGATATAATGTACAGAAGCAGAAAAAGCGCAACCATAATCTTATATAATGTACAGAAGAAAAAAACGAGCAAATATAAGCCAATGTAATGTACAGAAACAGAAAAAGGGCAACCATAATCTTATACAGGGTGTCTTGTAATAAGTGTAAGACCCGTGAAGGGCTTGTAAAGGAGGTGATTCTAAATAACTTTCTCCTTTGAAAAAATGGAGTCTAGGCTCTCGTTTTCGAGTTATTAAAGAAAAACACCGACCAATCAGAGTGCGCGAATAGCGTCCGCTCATCCACGAGAGCGAAGCCTCGAACATACGGCCGATCGCGGATGCGATCAAACAAGTTAGTATCGTGCTATGTTACGTCAAAGTTAAATCATGCATAATAATGTTCAGTTATTCATTTTTACTGATTAAGGGATAACACAATTTTATGTGCGATTTAAGGAAGTTGGAGAATTGAGAATTTGGGGAATTGGAAATTTGGGGAATTGGGAGTTTGGGGAATTGGGAGTTTGGGGAATTGGGAATTTGGGGAATTGGGAATTTGGGGAATTGGGAATTTGGGGAATTTGGAATTTGGAGAATTGAGAATTCGGGGATTTGGGAATTTGGGGAATTGGGAGTTTGGGGAATTGGGAGTTTGGGGAATTGGGAGTTTGGGGAATTGGGAATTTGGGGAATTGGGTATTTGGGGAATTGGGAATTTGGGGAATTGGGAGTTTGGGGAATTGGGAATTTGGGGAATTGGGAATTTGGGGAATTGGGAATTTGGGGAATGGGGAATTTGGGAATAATAATGTTCAGTTATTAATTTTTACTGAACAAGGGATCAGATAATTTTATGTGTGATTTAACTTTGACGTAAAATAGCACGATACTAACTTGTTTGATCGCATCCGCGATCGGCTGTATGTTCGAAGCTTCGCTCTCCCGGCGGAGTGGGCGCTATTCGCGCGCTTTGATTGGTCGGAGTTTTTCCTTAATAACTCGAAAACGAGAGCTTAGACCCCATTTTTGCAAAAGAAAAAGTTATTTAGAATCACCTCCTCTACAACCCCTTTTCGGGTCTTACACTTATTACGAAACCTCCTGTATAATGTACAGTATCAATGAAAGAACAACCCTGTAAGTTCGAGCGTCAAGCAGCAACCATAAGTTCGTCGAGATCGAAAGAAGAGGAACGACGATTGTTCGTTCGCGTTTGGTTAGTTGGATAACGAACATCTCGCAAACGAATAACTTACGGCATCGACATTCTCTTCCATTTTGCGCGGGCAGCTCCTTGTACCTTTTTTGGCTGCCGAAAATACGAACGGTGTCCGCAACGAACACGATTTCCCCTCCCTTTGGCCATTTCGTTGGCCGTTTGAACAATTTTAACAGCTGGCAGGCATTTCTCGTGGAGTAAGTGCCGGGTCATCGACCCACTGCGAGCATTTTCCTAGATGGCGGGTGAACTGAACCGAAGACGAGTGTTCCAGGTATCGTAAAGTCACTTCGAGGAAGACTGACCTATCTAACCTGACTTTGACTGAGTACTTTGCGGGAACAGGTAGCGGAGATGGTAGGTGGTATAATTGGAATTGTTGTCGAGTCGGTTTCTATGTTGCTATGTACACCTGGATGTAACGTTCGTTTCTTTGCATAGCGATTAGCGCGGCGCAGGAGCATCCTGTTACTCGATTTCAATTCTCACGGGTCAAACGAGAAACTTCATTTACGAACCCAGATTTTCCAACGTTTCGACTGTTTCAAGCTTCGAGATTTGCAAATTGTTGTTGTTTCATATTTGCAAACACTCAACTTTTTTTATTTATGAACTCGCAAATTTCCGAATTTCCAGTAACGCGTTTCGATAGTTTCAAATCCCAATATCACTAGATACTACATACACGGATACCACTGTTACTAAATCTAAACATCTCAGAATTCAAATGTCTCCATACTATAATACCATTAAATATCAAAATATCCTTGGATCTCAATATTTCTACATTTCCAAATATTGTTACATCTCGATATTCTTATATTTCACTATTACTAGATCTCAAATATCCCATGATCTCGAATGCCCCTAGATTTTGAATGTCCCTAGATCTCGAATTCCCCCTAGATTTTGAATATCCCTAGACCTGGAATGTCTCTAGATCTCGAATGTCCCTCAATCTCGTATGCCCCTAGAACTCGAATGTCCCCAGATAAAAATGCCTCCAGATCTTCTCATCTTCGTGTTCCTAGATTCTAATATCCCTAGGTCACAATAGTTCTAGATCGAAATATCCACTGACCACAATGTCACTACATTTATGTCCCTATATTCAATCTCTAAAATTTTTACTTTTCAAAATCTCCACATTCTCAAATTTTCATTGCGTATAATGCATAAGATATATTGTTCATACAATATATATTTCAATGCATACAATGTGTAAGATATAGTGTATATACAATATATATTTCATTTTATATAATACGTAAAATATAGTGTACACCCAATATACAAAAGCGTGGCAATATAACCCGAGTCTAGCGCAAAGCATCGCAACGTAATAGAGATTAATACAAATCACAGCAGTAAAAAGAGAGACTAATGCGAATCGCGGCAATGAAACGAGAAATTAATGCATATCGCAGAAATAAAACGAGAGTGTAGCATACCATGTAGTTCGCGTCGTTTAAGATACGAATGTAATTAATCACAGGAGAAAAAAATAACGAAACAAACTGAAAAGTGTAATCGCGTTAGAGACAAATCGGTTAAAAATGTCATTGGACATAATGTTCCAGAAACGATAAGTTTTGTTTCTTTTTTTGTTTTGCGAGACGGAGTTGTCATATGTCGACGCGAACGCGAAAGAAGAAATTCGAGCCGGGCAAGGCAATTAACGGTATCGATTTATTGGAGGTAATTGGAGCTTGTTTCTCTGGCAACCGGTGTCTAGCCGTGGAAATGAGGCACAATGAGGAAAAGGGGGAAAATAGTTTGGGAAATCTGTCCGACGGGAGGTTCACTCCGATAAATTAAACGGATGCGCCGGCTAACCTACCGCAACGTGGAATGTCGGGGAAATAACTTGGACGGTGCCAGGAGCAGCGCTACCAATTTTCACGCTGATGTGTCTCGTCTACGATACAGGGTCGTTCAAAAATTACTACGCCGAACAAGATCGCGTTCACTAATATGTTTTACAGTACTTCATTTTTATCGCGTACATCACACATTTCTTTCATTTCGTAATTGCAAATGTCCGACCTTCGGAATTTCAAATTATCAAATTACCAGAATTCCACAGCTTCACGACTCTTAGAACTAAAAATGTCTTATTGTCAAAATTCTCACATTTTCTCAATTCCAATTTTTAATTTTCGAGTTCACGAATATTTGAATTATTCAATTCTCATATTTAATCTAAATCCCTAGAAGCCTAACTCCCTACGTCCCCAAATCCCTACATTCCCAAATCCCTATATCCCCAAATCCCTATATCCCCAAATCTTTATATCCCCAAATCCTTATATCCCCAAATCCTTATATCCCCAAATCCCTATATCCCCAAATCCCTATATCCCCAAATCCCTATATCCCCAAATCCTTATATCCCCAAATCCTTATATCCCCAAATCCTTATATCCCCAAATCCCTATATCCCCAAATCCCTATATCCCCAAATCCCTACATCCCCAAATCCCTACTCCCCAAATCACTACATCCCCAAATCAATATATCCTCAAATATTTGCATTCCGAAATTCCTACATTCCTAAATGCCTACATCCACAAATCACTACATTCCCAAACACTTTAATTTGGATTAATTTTGATTAAAATTAATTTGGTAATTGATACAACTAAGTTTCAATTGAAACTTGTCTAATAAGGAAAGAATTCAGGGAATGTGTGTTAATAGCAGTTCCGCTAGTGTTAATCGGTTGATAGCAAAATTGCACCGGTGTCACGTCCTGAATGTGTAAAAGTCGTAAAATTACGTGTAACTGAATGAGTCATTGCATTACCATAGTACTTTAATAAGAGTTACGTCATTCGCGGGAATAACCGTGGACAACATTCTTATTCTTCTTTCTTCTCTCTTTCTCGTTGATATACCGGTCATCATTCGTTTTCATATGCCAGATGGACGATCGCTCTCGATCCGTCTCTATACTCGACAAACGATTATTTATTGAACGATAATAATCGTTCGCAAGCACAGCGCACGCGTTACAGCAAATTCCGAAATTTACAAATTGCAAAGTATTTGGAAATTTGCAAATTTTACAATTTATAAATTCTTTTAAGCTTTTAAATCGCAGAACTTGCAAATTGACAAATGGGATCATTCTAATATTTCTAATGCGGTGTATTTTTAAATCCGAAAACTTGTAAATTCGAAAATTTTGAACTTGTTCTTTTGACTTCGAAAATTCGAAAATTCAATAATTTCTAAATTGTGTCTGTAAACTCGGAAAACTTGTAAATTCGAAAATTCAATAATTTCGAACTGGAACTATAAACTCGAAAACCAATAAATTCGAAAATTCGGAAATTCAATAATTTCTAACTTGAACTACAAACTCGAAAACTTGTAAATTCGAAAATTTCGTACTTGTTCTTTTGATTTCGAAAATTCAAAAATTTCTAAATTGTGTCTGTAAACTCGAAAACCTGTAGATTCGAAAATTCAAAAATTTCTAAATTATATCTGTAAACTCGGAAAACATGAAAATTCGAAAATTCAATAATTTCTAACTGGAACTATAAACTCGAAAACTAATAAATTCGAAAATTCGAAAATTCAATAATTTCTAACTTGAACTACAAACTCGAAAACTTGTAAACCCGAAAATTTGTACAATTGAAAATCCGTAAATTGTGCAACATATTCCGTCGGACAAAGATAAAATACGGTAAAGGATAAGGTAAATAAATAAAGAACACTGAATAACAAGTAAAAAGAGAATGGCATAAAAGGCGAGTAAAACGAAATAGAAAAGAAGAAGCTTAGTTCAGCATCCTATGATTTAATATTCCCGTTGCGTCGAACGCTGTAACGTAATCAGCATTTAATTAAAAAGAGATACACGCCGGGGTTAAAAATATTCATTTGCGAGAAGGATATCGCACCTCATTGTCTGGTAATTCCGACGATTAATGAGGGAAGAGGGAGTCCAGCGAGGCTCGGAAATTGAATTGTTTGTCGCGACTTTATTGACGTTGCATGAGGCCTTAATTAATCACCTGGAGTACTCTATTACCTTATAATTATTTGTGTCCGTACACTCTTCCCTTCAGCAATTAACGTTTTCCTATATCCTTCCTTTTTGTCCTCGATTTTTAATTGACAATTATCGTACGGTTCATTAGTAACTTTTTACAACTCCGTTGCAATCTTTTTTTTTTTTACTACTGCGCGGTTTTATTCTATTAGCTGACATTTATTTGATAATAATCGAAAGGAGCATTGATTCATAATGATTGTAACAAACATTTGACGATAATCGTATTAAATATTGACTTCAAGAACGGATAATAAAAATTGATTGATAGTAATAATAATATATATCGATTGACAATAGTGATATTAAATATTGATTTCAAGCATTGATAATAAAAATCGATTGATAATAATGATAATGAAATAGTAATTGATAGCAATGATAATAAAAATTGATTGACTGTAATGATAATATATATCGATTGAAGACAATGATAATAAATATTGTTTTATAGTAATGATAACAAAAAATGACTGATAACGACCACAATAAAATTTGTTTCACGAAAGTGATAATGAGGTGTGATTGAAATTAATAGTAATAATAAAGATTGATTGATACCGATGAGAAACAAAGTTAATTGTCAGTAATGATACCAAAAATGGATTAATATTACTGATAATCAAAGTTTACTGATAATACTGATAATAAAAATGACTGATAATACTGATAATAAAAATTTATTGGTAATAATGATAATAAAAACAGCTGATAATAATGATAATAAAAAAAGCTGATAATAATGATAGTAAAAATGACTGATAATATTGATAATAAAAATTGACTGATAATAATGATGATAAAAATAGCTGATAATAATGATAATAAAAATGACTCCAAATACTGCTAATAAAAATTGATTGATAATAATGATAATAAAAATAGCTGATAATAATGATAATAAAAAAAGCTGATAATAATGATAATAAAAATGACTGATAATATTGATAATAAAAATAGCTGATAATAATAATTGACTAATAATGATCCCGATAAAAGTGATTTGATTTCAATAATAAAAATGAAAATTGTTTGACGAAAATGATAATAAAAATTGATTGAAAATAATAATAATAATAACGACCAGAATAATGCAGCTCGTCCTTCCGGTTATTAATAATTGCACTCGACGAGAAAGTCTGATTGTCTCGTTCTTAAAACCGCGTTCCCGGTATAACATGTTCGGTTAATTTCCGTCTCTTCGTGTTCGGTTTCCCCTTAAGGTTTCGAGTTATTTTCAGTGAAGGAGGGTTAAGAAGAAAACTAAAGAGTTTAAGGGGCAATCTCTAAAATAGAGAAGTCACATCTGGTCGCGACAAACGCGACGCGTTTCGAAACTTTCGACCTCTAAAAATATTTGTTGCATCCGTAAAATTGTAATAACATTTGTACACGATATATTCGTCGTTACGATCAAGTGACTGAACGTATCCTTGATATATCAACGGCAAAATTAGTTTTACTCTCATTCGATTCGCTAACGTTATCAAATTTGGTTATTTCATTAAATTACATTCGTCGCTTAAAAGTTTTTATACAGAATTGCTTACTCGAACTCAACAAATATCAATTTACTTAAATATTATTTGAACTACTGATCAATAAAAGTGATTAATTCACTTAAAAAGTAATTCAATTAAAAAATAGTTAATAATTATTTGTCGCACTTGTGGAAATTGTTTATACTCCCTGAAACTGCATTCAATGGTTTTCGAAGCAAAATACGTGAACCAATTTTATTAAATTAAATCGATAGCCTTGAAGTGTTTTTTTTCTACTGAACTACTTATTAAAATTAAAAAAATTAAAGAGTCTTTGGTTAAATCGAGAATCGAATAATTTTTTATTCTAATCGATAATTCGAAGGAAACTGGTCATCGTATTTGTAGTAATTTTTTCGGTTTCTCCGAGGTTGATTTCGCGTCTAATAATAAATTTATCCGTCGAATTCGTGATCTGTTTCAGACACGCGTGAACGCATAAGAAATCAGAAGGGTTTAGAAAGCCGACACTTTGCGGTTACGTGTTTGGCGGACTATCTATCAATGAATCAGTCACGAATTAGTTAGATACTAACTGTACTTGAAACGGTAGTGACTTCCGTCTAAATCGATTGTAGAAATGAACTAGATACGTTACGCTCGTATAAACAATGTTCCACATTCATATTCTTGAGTGTAATATTATATTTTTATTATCACCATTAACATCCATCAATTTTTTTATCATTTTTGTCAAACAATTTTTACTGTGATCATTATCGTTGATCGATTTTTATCATCAGTATTATATCAATATTTACAATTATTGTTAATTTCAATCAATTTTCATTATAATTTTTGTCAAACAATTTTTATTGTGATCATTACCATTGACAAATTTTTATCATCAGTATTATATCAATAATTACTATTATTGTTAATTTCAATCAATTTTCATTATAATTTTTGTCAAATAATTTTTATTGTGATCATTACCATTGACAAATTTTTATCATCAGTATTATATCAATATTTACAATTATTGTTAATTTCAATCAATTTTCATTATAATTTTTGTAAAACAATTTTTATTGTTATCATTAGCATTGATCAATTTTTATGATCAGTATCATATCAATACATATTTACTATTATTAATTTCAATCAATTTTTATCATAATTTTTGTCAGGCAATTTTTACTGTGATCATTATCATAGATCAATTTTTGCTATCATAGGTGCTGATTCAATATTTACTATTATTGTTAATTTCGATGAACTTTTATCATCATCGGTATCGAATCAATATTTTCTATTATTTTTATTTTCGTTCTTACAAAAGAATCTTGATTTTTATTATCATCGGTCAATTTTGTTCACCATAAGTATCAACCAGTTTCATTAAAACGTCATTAATGTAACCCTTTAACAGGATCAATCTTCACAAGATACTTTCCACCTCTCTCAATTACCAAGAGTGTGAAATACAAAAATTGCATTACGTTCCTAAGGATGTTGTACAGTTCTATTTCTTCCTATCATTTATCATAATCAATTAATCGCCGTAAACAAACTAACCTATCGAGCACGTTGTACATCCTTCAATAAATCCTTTTATTTTCGACGCGAATTACTTTTGATGGATGGATCATGCCGATCCATCAATCAATCAATTTCAAACGCAAGAGGTTAATGGATGCCTGAAGCCTATGTATACGCATTTGCAGTCGGAAAGGGTAAATATATACGATTTCGATGATCGAAAGTAAATTTTAGCCTGTAAGAATAACACTCCTTCCGGTGTAGCAAACAACAAAATGGCTGATCTAATTTGTACAATAAAGGATGATACGATCATGGGTCAATGTTGGGTTAATCTGTGAGATGCTAATGCAGTGATGCGAGTCAACGATCGGTGAGTCTCGTGATTTATGGTTTCATCAGTTCTATTTTTTTTGTGGGATATATTGAACGTGATGATATGACCATTTTTGTACAATTTTTCTTCATTTATATTGAATGTTTCGATTAAATTTTGTGGAAAAATCGAGATTTCTTTTACGCAGGACTGACGGTTGGCAAATTTCAATATTATCTAAATATTCCAATCCACAAATTCCCAAATTCTTAAATTTCGTAATTCACGAATTTCAAAACTCTTAAATTTTCAAACCCTCGAATTCCTAAATTCTGAAATTCCCGTACTCTAAAATTCCCAATTTCACGAATTCCAAAACCCTTAAATTTCCAAATCCACAAATTCCAAAATTCTTAAATTCCCAAATTCCCAAATCTATGAATTCTAAAATTCTCAAATCTACGAATTCCCAAATCCACGAATTCCTAAACACTTAAGTTTCTAAATTCTGAAATTCCGAAATCCACGAATTCCAAAACCCCTAATTTTCCAAGTCCACGAATTCCTAAACCCTTATATTCCCAAATCTACGAATTCCCGAATGCTGAAATTTCCAAATCCACGAATTCCATAACCCTTAAATTTCTAAATTCTCAAATTCCCAAATTCCCAATTCCACGAATTCCCAAATTCATAAATTTCCATTAATTCGCAAACATTCAAAGCTCCCACATATCGAGACTACCATCTTCCTAGATACCTATCTTCAAAAATATGCGAATTTTGAAATTCCGAAATAAACAATTCAAATCTGTTCGGATCCCCGAATATCTCGATTTCCTTAATCCGGAAATTTCTAAAATCCCGAACATCCCTCGGACGAACGCAAATACACTGTCGAGCGTACTGTTCAACTATGGCCGAGAAATTCTATTATTATCGTTGTGAAGTCCGCCATAAAGTTCAGAGAACCGGTTTGATTTTGCGAATAACGATGCTGCTCAGGAACATCGCCGTTCCGGGTGGAGAATAGCGACGTAATGTTACGTTCGTGCACGTGAATGTCGTTTTTCTGGAGTTTCGATTTCGTTGGATGATTTCAGATTCTGCGCGGTGGTTGATAAACAGTTTTTGCCGATGGGTTTATCGTAATAGATTCTATTATGGCTATATAGATAGAGGTTCCTTCAAACGACAGAAGCTTGCGAAGTGATGATTTAAAAATGTCTGACCTATCAATTTTTAAAATTGTATATTTGTGTATTTCTGTACTTCTACATTTGTGTATTTGTACATTTGTACATTCATACATCTGTTCGTAACAGATGTGTTGCATGTTCGTAAACTCTTTAATTTATATATTTGTAAATTTTTTAATTTGTATATTCGTAAACTTTTCAGTGTGTAAATTCGAAAGTGTAAAGACTTAAAAAAGGTGAAAAATGTAAAAACGCAGCATGTAGACATGATAATGCAGCAGATGTTTTGAAATGTTCGAATATGGAAATGTAGAGATTTAAGAACGTGAGAATTTGGAAATTTGCATGTTTTGGGCTTAGGAATAAAGCAAAGTGGGAAGGTGCAAATTTTTGAATATGACCATGTGAAGAATTGCGGGGATTGTGAAGATCTGGGTATGTGAGAATATAAAAATGCGGTAATTTGGGAATGTGAGAATATAGACATATGTGAATGTGAAAATATAGCCATATGAGAATGTGTATAGGCATATGGGAATATGAAAATATAGCCATATGGGAATTTGAAAATATAGCCATATGAGAAGTGAACATGTGAAAATACGGAGAATTCCGAATGTGGGAATGTAGAACATCACGCGAGGGTTGGGAATGCGGTTATTTGAACATACGAGGATATAGCAATATGAAAATTTCTGACTACGAGAATATAATGATTTGTTAATATCGAAACTTGAAAATGCATCAATTTATAAATCTGACAATCACAAAAGTCGAACTCCCGAGAATTTAGAAATCCAAAAATGTTCAAGATTAATTTTCGAACGTTTCCTCGTTCGCGCATCTGCTATATCAGAAGGAAGCATAAACATACGTGGCTCCTCCCCGTACATTGTTCCACATCGAAAGGTAGCCGTAGTCCGCCACTCCTATTCCTATTCCTATTCTCTCATCCTCGTTATTCCACGAAGACACGACCTTTTGCCCGTTCCTCGGATCAACCGAACACAATGAAGGCCCGTTGCACTTGCCACGAAATTCCGATCATGCGGATCGCCTTTAAGCCTAGCTTTTGATCTTTGCTCGGTTCGCGTGATACATGGAACTAATCACGTTCGTCGGGGAACGGTGAAAGGCCAGACGTCTCGATTGATGCTTGAATATCCTGGTAAAAATCGCGATTTTCTGGGAATCGGCTGCGTCTGCCACACCTACGCTATGCCACGCGGTGCATTGCCCCTTTCTATGCTCATTTTTCTTCCTGTGTAGGCGGATTTCATGCAACAAGTCACGTTAGCCAGACAGAGAGGCGAGATTATGGGTTCGAGCGCGTGAAAACGCCGATTGAACGAGAGTCTATTAGGTGTGGATATTATAGCGATTTTCACGAAGTTTCACCGTTGTATCCTCGAGCAAATTATGTTTAATTTCAATCAATTTTTATTATCATTTTTGTCAAACGATTTTTACTGTGATCGTTGTTATTTAAATTTTTATAATCATTATTGTTTAACAATTTTTATTATAATCATTACCATTGATCATTTTTTGTTATTAGTATTATATCAATATTTGTTATTATTGTTAGTTGCAGTTAATTTTTATTATCATTTTTCTCAAACAATTTTTATTTTGACCATTAGCATTGATCAATTTTTATCATTGATATTATGTCAATATTTGCTATTATTGTTAATTTTAATCAATTTTCATTATAATTTTTGTCAAACAATTTTTATTGTAAAATCATTGCGATTGATCAATTTTTATCATCAGTATAATATCAATATTTACTATTATTGCTAATTTCAATCAATTTTTATTATCTTTTTTGTCAAACAATTTTTATTCTTATCATTACCATTGATCAATTTTTATTATCAGTATTATGTCAACATTTATTTTTGTTGTTAATTTCAATCAAATTTTATAACCATTTTTGTCAGACAATTTTTACTGCAATCATACCCTCGAGCAAAGTACTGGTAAAAATTCATTTCACGAAATTAAACTGATTCGCTTAGTTTTTAGGTGCTATTTTTGTTGTTTGTTTCATTAATGAACGAATGCGGGCAAAATAATTCTAGGAAACGAGGATACGAATTTTATATCTGCAGTGAATTGTTGATATTTTTCTGTGACGCTTTATTTGTACGTTGAACAATAGTTCGCTCGTGAAACGAAGATTTCTATAATTATAGCAGAAAGTGCTTTTCATTGCTGTCTCGTTAAGGTTAATTAATGAAAAGTTCTCGATGGTTTGATCGGGGTTTTTAATTAAATGTTTCTCAAGCTTTTCCCACGCTCTGGCGATGTTTTTCAGTGTTTGTCAGATTCGTATATGTGTAAATCATCTTATTTGTTACCGACTTAAAATTAGTAAAATATAAATATGTGTTATCGATTTGGACCGCTTTATTCTATTAGTTACCATTTATTTGATAGTAATAAAGTAACTGATTTATTGGTACCAATGATAATACAAATTTACTGACGATAATAACAATGAGCATTGATTGATAATAATGATAATAAAATAGGATTAAAAACGGTAATAATTAATATTATGAATACCGATGAAAATAAAAATTGACAGACAGTAACGAAAACAAAAATGATTGATACCAATGATAATAAATATTGATCGATAGTAATAAAATAAAAATTGATCGATAGTAATGATAATAAATATTGACTGATTATAATGATAATAGAAATTGACTTATGATAATAAAAACAAAAATTGTTTGATAAGAACGGTAATAAAAACTGATTGAAAATAATAATAAGAAAAATGTGTTAATACCGATGAAAATAAAAATTGCCTGACAGTCATGAAAACATATATGATTAATACTGATAATAATAAATATTGATCGATAATAATAAAACAATAACGAATTGATAATAACGATAATAAAAACTACCTGATAACAATGTTAACAATAACCGTTTTGTTATTGATATAAAGTTAGTGAAATATAAAATATAAATAAAATGTAAATTAGTCATTTAATTTTCTAGCCTATAAATTATAGTTTTTAACGAGTATAAAGCATGAAAGCGCAATGCGTATTCGTGTTTTAGTATCGCTACGTGTAACACGCGATAACAATGCCATGAAACAAAGAACACACCCATGGTGTTTCATTACACTGCTACGATACTGGCTCTAATTAAGTTCGTTAAAACGTTTTCCCTGCTGAGCTAATTTTGCCCGTGAACAAACAAGGGACCGACGATTAGTATACAAATTCCTCACCTTAATTTCGTGTTTAACCCTCTTACATTGTTTTCAGCAACATGACTTACCGATTTTTCGTTCTTAATAATATCAATGAATTTGAATAAAAATGAAGATTTAATAAATTTATTAAAAACAAATCTTTATTTCGCACGAAATTTATGTATTGTATTCTATGTTTTATAACGGGAGTTTTATCGAGTTTTTATATGTATTATTTAGATTTTATAAATTATAATATTTCGTTGCAAATTTAATTTTGTGAATGATTATAGATAATGGGCTATATGGAACTATTGTAATTAAAATCATTTTATATCGTGCAATTTATTAATAACAAAAATTTTAATAAAATTTCTACTCAATTTATGTATTTTCTATAATCTTATATTTCATGAAGTCGGTTCATATGGCATATTTATTATTTACTTTTTATAATTTAAAATACAGCACATATACATACATTATGCATAATTTTATGGCGAGACCCACAAATATCATTCAAAAACAAAAATACTTCATTTAATTTTTCAATTTCGATACAGAAATATATCCCACAAGTATAATTGTAATCTCCAAACACGGATTAAATTAAATTGTGTATAGATCTCCTTTTAATAAGAAAAATATAAAAAATCGGCTCCAAAAAGTTTCATAAAAAAAGGAAAAATATCAAAATTATAAAAATTCTGTCCTTGCGCATTGTCAAAATATTCATTGCTGCCAAAGTTCTTCTTGAGTCCATCATTTTAAAAACCGTACAAATAAAAATTATCGCCAAATCAATAAACAGATTTCAAATCTAAAATTTATAAAATTTTATCTCCTAATTAAAATTTTATTAAATTTATCATTACTTAATATTTTTTAAATTTTTTATTAATTAAAATTTAAATGTTCGATCAGAAAAATGTCAACAATTAACCTATACAAACTTCATTGGAAAAAGGAAAATCAAAAACATACAAATAGTATTCCTTGTATTCGTATCATCGAAATGTTTCTTTTTACCAATTTTTTAAAATTAATTATTTTAACACTCAGAATATTAATCTTAATATTCAAATTCGTTAGTTCAAAATGCACGGCACGTACCGCTTTTAACACGTGTTAAATATACGAGACGGAGACGACTAGGCCGGAATTACCCTAATCGATTTAAAGAACCGAATCGTGCAAGCTGCTCGATTACGAAGAAAGGAGAGCAGCGTTTAGATGATCCGAATGATTTGTTACTTTCTTGAGCTAATTTACGTAGAAACGGCCGGCACGTTGAAATTGTATCAAATTAGATCGACAGAAGCGCGATTCATCTGCCTCGTATTTTCTGGCCTGCCGCGTTTCTAGTCAATTTAACGGTCGTGATGCTGTTCGTAATTTTCTTTTCGTTTTTTTTTCCCCCCTCTTTTTTCGTTTTATCTCTTTTTATTTTCTCGCCGCGTGCCGGCGAAGAATTCGAAAACGCGGAGCATTCATGGCCGAGTGAGTAAGCCTGTCCGAGTTTAGACGCCTTTCTCTGTACCGGCTAGTTTCGACGAATCCTCGTGTTTGATCTTAACAAGCGAACGCAGTATTGATCTGCTTATTTCTAATTGTGTATCGTGTGACTAGCGAGTTTTTTTCATCGACGATTCAAACGATACTTTTAACGGGTGTCCCGATAATTCCTTGCGAGACGATTTCTCCGTCACATTTAACGACACGCAAGTATACTCGAAGAACGAATCGATGTAGAGGAATAAATATCGTTGTGGACAAATTCTGGTATTCGGGGGACAAACCATTGATAAACTTGATAAATTGGTAAACCGAATTTTGTTAAAAGAATCATTTTATATAATGACGTAGAATGTCGTCTATGCTGAAATCTTGAAATCCTCAAATCTCAAATTTTTAACTCCTTAATTTGCTAAAATGTCAAATCTTTAAATACCCTATCTGTCATATCTCCCATTTGCGAAATCCTCAATTCGTACAAACCCCAAATTACTAAATTCCCCAATTCCCCAATTCCCCAATTCCCAATTTCTTAAATCTCCAAATCCCTAATTCGTCAAATCCCCAAATCGCCAAGTTCCCCAATGTCTAAATCTTTTTTTATTCGTCAAATCCTCAAATTCTCAAATTCTCAAAATCTCAAATTCCCAAATCTCCAAATTCTTAAATCCTCAAATTCCCAAATTCTTATATCATCAAATCCCTAATTCGTCAAATCCCGCAATTCTCAAATCTCAAATTACTCCTTAAACTGCTAAAATGTCAAATATTTAAATACCTAATCCGTCATATCTCCCATTTATGAAAACCTGAATTCGTAAAATTCCCTAACCCGCAATTTCTTAAATCCCCAAATCCCCAATTCATCAAATCCCCAAATCATCAAGTTCCCCAATCCCTAAGTCCTTTATTCGTCAAATCCTCAAAGTTTCGAATTCTCAAATCACCAAATCCTAAAATCTTCCGATCCCCATGTTCTTATATCATCAAATCCTCGAATTCGTCAAGTCCTAAAATACCGAGATCGTTAACGTTTTTAAATGTATTGAAATCACATATGTTTTCATTATAGGATTTTTTCTTTATACAACGTTCGTATTAATACATGATATCATTGATGCATAAAGCTCACTGTAATACATGATAAAATTGATAAATTGATAAACTATATTTCGTTAAAAGAAACATTTCATGTTTCAAATCACATATGTTCTCATTATTGGATTTTTTCTTTATACAACGTTCGTATTAATACATGATATCATTGATGTATAACGTTCATTGTAATACATGATTTCATGTGTGAATACTGTTCGTTATAATACATGATTACACGTACGCAAAATGTTCATCCCAACACATGATTTTATGAACGTATCATGCTCATAATAATACATGATTTTAGGGAAGTATAATGTTCCTAATAATGTATAATTTCATATATGTACAATGTTCGTGATCACATGTGATTTCATACGTGTATAATGTTCGTGTTAACATGTAATTTCATATATATGTATAATGTTCGTGATAACGTGTAATTTCATATGTGTGTATAACGTTCGTGATAACATGTGACTATGTATAAAGTTCATGATAACATAATATTTGATATGTATGAACATATTGTTCATTATTATATGCAATTATAGATATTTATATTGTTTATGATAATATATGGTCATATGTATGTGCAATGTTCATTGTAACATATGATTGGACGTTCATATGATGTTCATGGTAACATATGATTTTTACTATGTATAATGTTCATAAAAACACATGATTTTATGTATTCGATTTCATCACGTATTATAATAATAAATGAATATTACAATTTTATGTATCATGTATCCTCTCTGTGTTACAATTTCATTTAAATTTAATAAACTAAACACACGCTTCACACATATGCCACTATTTCCTTCTCAAACAGAATAAACTAATGTCAATTATTTATAATGACTGATTCGTATAAATAATTGAAAGGAAAATTCAACTACAAATTTAAAATAATTATTGTACCAGATTATTTTACGCATGTGGCCATATGTGACGGGATAAAAGAGATCGGACTGCATGAAGGAATAATTAAGCTTGAGTGTAACGAAATTTTCTTTGTCCAGCCGCGGGTGTAACGTGTGCAAGAGCATCGTGTTCAATAAGCGTGTTCCCCGTTCGTTTCTCCCGGACAAAAATGAAATTCATCCGGCAAGCAATGCAAGGAATGTCGCCGTGAATCAGACGCGTTCGCACGCCCGCTAAAATTGGAACTGGCTGGCGTCATAAACGTAAAAAGCCGCGTGGAAACGCAGCTTTCTATCGTATCCTCGGCCTGGACGTCGATTTTAGCCGTTTTCCCGAACGAAAAGCATCGGGGACCATCGGAGATACACGACTGAATCTGTACTTTCACGATTAGTATCATATTTTATTCTAGGAATATAACATTCTGGAAATTTCATGACCGTCGAAATTTCAAGTGACACATATTCCATATTTGAGAGCTTTTAGAAAGGTACAAACGAAAATTGTACGCAACCATTGTTGCAATTTTTCGAATTCGATTTCCAAATTTGTAAGATGATTTTTTGATTTTCTTAATAATTGCGTATCTGGGTTAGTACAGTTAAAAATACGTGAGTTTCTAAATGATTAAATTTACAAATTATGGGACACCGAATACTTGAATCCCCAACGCTGCACATTTCTAGATTATTAAATAACAATATTTCATAATTTTTTGATCTAGGAATGTTAGAATTTTAACTGTTACGAATTTGTAAATTTCTAATACCTCAAAGTACTAAATTCACAGATCTCGAATTTCTAATAATGCAAGGTTACAATTTCCAAAATCATCAAATTCTCATACAGTCAAATCCTCACATCCTTAATTTCCAATAACTCTGAGTTACATCATAATCTCATATCCCCAATTTTCAATAAACCAAAATACCATATCCCAATTCTTCAAATTATCAAATCCTTAAATCCTCATATCCCAAATTTTTAACTCCTTAAATTGCTAAAATATCAAATCCATAAATACCCAATCCGTCATATCTTTCATTCCTGGAATACTGAATCCGCAAAATCCCCAAATTACCAAATTCCCCAATCGCCAATTTCCTAAATCTCCAAATCCCCAAATCACCAAGTTCCCCAAACCCTAAATCTTTTATTCGACAAATCCTCAAATTCTCAAATTCTCAAATTCTCAAATTCTCAAATCCCCAAATTCTTCTATCATCAAATCCCTAATTCGTAAAATCCAAAAATTCCCAAATCTCAAATCCATAAATACCCAATCCGTCATATCTCTCATTTGTAAAATCCTCAATACGTGCAAATCCCAAATTACCAAATTCCCCAATCCCCAATTTCTTAAATCTCCAAATCCCTAATTCGCCAAATACCCAAATCCCCAAGTTCCCCAAAACCAAAATCGACAAATCCCCAAATTTTCCAATTCTCAAATCACCAAATCCTAAAATCTTCAGACCCCCAAATTCCTATATCATCAAATCCCTAATTTGTCAAATCCTAAAATCCCGAGATCCCTAAATTCTCAAATCACCAAATCCCTACCTAGGTCAAACCATCAAATCTCCAAATCCCCAAATCCCCAAATCGCCGATCTCCAAATCTCCAAAACCCCAAACCCGTGAGTCCTCCAATTCCAAATTTCGAATCACAAGATCCTCAAAAGCCAAACCCGAAACTCCTGACTCCTCGAGTCCCTAAATCCTGAAATCTCCAAATCGCGAAGACCCAAAAATGCATACTCGTTTAGAGAGTACACGAAATAAGATCACGACAAATGTATTCAAACGAATATCTCCATGTAGCTGCTCTCTCTGTTCGTCGAGCATTATTGCAAAATCGCGATCTGAAAGACGGAGAAGATATTGCAATAATGTTAGAAATCCTCGGTAGAAACATTTTCTACCGAGAAAATAGCAGCGATTCGCGTTGGACCAATTAGAGACGGAGAGGATATTGCGAGAGGCTGGTTCTCGAGCAACGATTTTGTAGCAAACGCTTAACGGTATCGGCTCGGCGAAAAAGGAAAACGTCTATGAAGCCGTTTGATAGACATAATGATCGCGAATACACCGATAAACGTAGAAAAGCGCGGATCAATCACGTCGCCGGCCGATATCGATTCTGTAGCAATCGTTTCCGGTAATTAAGTTGCGCGATCGACGATTAAATATCTGTTTGCCAATCTTCGAAACTATTATAGTAACTGCAGGATATTTTAAGCACTATTACGGTTTATTTAAGGCGATGGATGGGAACAAATAAAAGACATAATGAATGTTTGTATTTGAAACTCGCGGTAATTTCTGAAATGTGGTTTGACTTGTTTGAAAAATTATATAAAATTAGAGTATATAGACGGTATCTCAATTTGTTTTCACGCCATAAAATTATTATAGGAGTTATAATAATATTGTACGACTATTATTGTACGAGTATATTCAATTATTTGTTTCTACGATGTAACTAGAGATTTGAGAAATGTAGAAATCAGGAAATAGTGTTTTTCGTGAGATTTGGAGACGGATAAATATAAAGAATATAATAGAATTAATAATAATGGAATTCGTTATAAGATTAATAATATTTTTAGAATTAATAATAAATTTATAATTGATACTGTTGATTCATGTTGACTCATTTAATTCATTGAATAAATGTAAATCTCATAATAGTCGGCATTGGAATATAAATTATTTGAAAAACAAAATTCAGTGCAAACTGTAAAATAAATTAAAATAAATTGAATTAAAACAAATTAAAAATTATACAAACTGCAATTGTTATTGTTATTTTCGATAAAAAAAACAATGATATTTGTTCTGAATAATTACGATTATAATGTTTGTCACTACAATTATTCTTATTACGACATTAACGAACTGAAAATTCTTTAGCATGCCGTTACAGTGATCCTTAACTGTCTTATTAGAAAGAAAAATGATTAAATGAGAAATGTGATGTTGTTAAATGAAGGCTGAGCTTCGTGTATGCTAATTACAGGTTCACCACAGAATTCATGCAGTCGGATGAGTAACGAGCACAGAGCAATTAATACGATCTGGGGAATGAAGAAAAAATTTCTCGAATCTCCTCGTGGCATGGCAAATTTTCTCCGAGTATTTCGTTCAGTAAAAAATTTTAAGTTAAAAAACTTTCAAAATTGTACTACACATGTACTTATACGTATACATTTTTAGATATTTCAGTCGGTTTGGTCAGATCACAGATTTCATTTATCTGGGTTCGTAAATCCCAATACTTTTAGTCCCTTAGATAGATTAATAGATATCTAGATTGCTAGGTATATCTAGATTTTTACATTACTAGATCTTAGAATTCTTACACTGCTGGATTTCTGGATTGCTAGATTTCCAAAATTCTAGATTTCTACATTCCAAGATTCCTGGATTCCTCGATTTTTAGATTCATAGCTTTCTAAATCACTAGATTCCTAGATTCCTGAATTCTTAGATTTCTAGATCCAAAAATCCCTGCATTTCTGGATCTTTAGGTACCTAAATCCCTAGATTCCTGAATCCCTCTATCATTAGGTACCTAGGTTTCTAGATTCCTACGTTCAAAAATCTCTAACTCTCTAAATTTCTAGTTCTCCAGATCTACATTGCAACACTTCTAGATTCAAAGATCCTTGCATTCCTAGAACAATAGGTACCTAGATTCCTAGATTCCAGATTCCAGATTCCTAGATTCTAGATCCTAGATTCCAAGATTTCTAGATTCCTAGATCCCTACATCTCTATATCACCGAATCTGTAAATCCAGAAATTTTATAAAATTTCGTATTCGAGTTTTCAGAGTATCAAAATCGAATATTCTTACGTATTCGAATTTCAAAAGTTTTAGAAATTCAACAAAATTTCGTATCCAAGTTTCGAAACTCGATCAAATTTCACATCAGACGTTGGATTACTATAATCTTTTCATACATACAAAAATGAATCACGGCAATCAGAGACACTGTTATTAAACAAAAGAAAGTTTTTTTTTTATTTATTTCGAATTAAGAAATAAAACGATAAACTACTTTCTACAGAGTCTTCGTAATAAAATCTCGTTGCAACTAAATAATCTGAGTTATTTAATTACAATTAATCCCATATTCCAATATCCGGAAATCGAAAATGACGAAACTCGATAAAAAAAAACATCGTGTCCGAACATCGAACGTAAAGAAATTCGAACCCCGTCCCCTATCGTAATCCAGAACTCGTCGATTTTTCTTACCGTCCAGCGCCATAAAACTTATTTGATGGAAGCTCTAACGCACCTTCCGGGAACATCCTGATCTGGATTAGTCCGAAGTTTTTCGCCGATCGGTAGCAAGAAAATCCGAAGGGCGAGCGAAGTTCGCGTTATTGCGATGGCGTAGGTTCGGAGCCGATCCCATCCTGAATCACCGACGATGGATGTGTACGGTTAAAAAAAGGAAAAGGCGAAAAGAAGGAACGAGACCGGGAGGAGACGGGGAGAGCCGTCCTTCCCGGGTGATTCACCGGGTTTGCGGTTTGGTTACCTCAGTCTGTACCGAGCAGACACGAGTACGGACAAGTGGTTCTCATCGTCGAGGCGAAATCTAGTGACCCCTTGCTAGTGAACAACTCGAATTTCATCGGAGACTGTGTTCCTTTTTAAAGGGGCGTTGCGAAAGGGTTTCAGACATACGGAGTTAGTCTGAATGGGGGGGGGGGAAGATGGGACCAAGTGTGTTTCTTAAGCACGAAGCTGCTCCGTCCCTCTTTTATAGGGAATGTTTGAAATAGATACGCCATTATTTCAATAAGCGGTGATTCGAAAACGGAATCAAATTGTACCTTTATTGCGGATCGGACAGGATACTGTCCAGACGAAATCAAATTGTATACTACTCGTGATATTTGCTGTAACACAAGTGTTTGTGGAGGTTATATTAAAATAGACACTTAAATCCCTAGTTTTCTATGCACCTGTAACATTATATTCGGTCTACCGGAAAGTTATGTTGGATAATTTCCTCTCATGTTTGAACATGTATACGTATTCTCTTTTTAAGCCACATATGACTAATTTCCTTATAACTGCGTTTACAAACAAAAAGTAACTATGGCAAAGATATCTTGTATCATTGTTAAGCTAGAACTTTCCGGTAGACCTAATAGTATTGTACCTGTAGACTCTTTAATCTCTATATACCTAAGTTTCTATATTTTTCAATAATTTATAATTAAATATATATAAAGTTCCAGTATCTCGAGATTGCGTTACTGATTACTCTCACATATCTCTGGGTTCCTAATATCCCTAAATTTATACATTCTCAGAATCCTAGATCCATAGATGCATATATTTCCAAATTCATATATTCACATATCTCTAAAATTTATATATTTCTATATACTTAGATTTGTACATACTTAGATGGTAATATCCCTATATCTTAGAATTCTACATCTCTAGAGTGTTAGATACTTATGTCCTTGTATCCCAAAATCCCTATATTTCACATCCTCAAAAAGTTGTTAATTTTGGCTACGTAAGTATATCAATTTAACACATATAACAAATGTAATCAATTTAACAACTGTAATGTATCAAAAGCATTGAACAAAGTGAACAAATTTAATCAACTAAAACGATTCAACAAATTGAGCAAATTTAACAAACTGCTAATTGTAAAACTAACAGCTTGAAGAAGTAACAAAAGATTCGAGATTTACAAATGTACAAACAACCAAGTAACTCGTAAAATGTCCAGTATCGACACTGCCAGTAATCCCAATGTCGATATAACGAGAGTCAGCTGCAAGTCTCTATCCATCACTACCCGTCAGCCATACAACAGCATGCATCGCGTGCCCAATCATTTAATTAACGCTAAATTTACGGAACCCGTCCAAATGACGGATCTTGGATTTCTTATTTCCAATTACGAAAGTTATTAAGGAGCTTACGTCAAAGTGTACGTTAATCCCCGTCGAGATAAAGAATCGTCGTATAAGTTGGTTCACGCATTACGCTTTGCTTATTTATTTTGATAATTCAGTTTGAATTTAACCCTCAGCGTATATCTACTCTCACCAACAAAGCTTTTTTACTAAAAGCTAATCTTAAGCAATTTGGAATACGTATTTTTTAGCTACACCTACAATATTCCACATATGATGTGAAAACATAATGACACAGTTAACAACGGCAATTAATAATATAGCGATAACTTTGAAAGAATTGAAAAAACTTTTCAACCAAAAACTTTCGGAATTGCTATCCGCTATCTTTAAAAATACCTTCGAGTGTGAAGGATTAACCAGTTAGCTGTGTTTGACGAGTATACTCGTCATGAAGAAGTGGCAGGATTTTGTGTCATGTCGAGTATACTCCTCAATCACAACTAATTTGATAATCAAATAAGTAAGTATTAGTAATGAAATTATCAATTTTATACAATTGCAACCATCTTTTTACTGCAATATTTTAATAGTGACGCTTATTCTGTGATCGACGAGCATAGTCACAAAAGTGGGCGCCACAGCTAACTGGTTAAATATCCTCACAATCAAGGACGACAGCTACGAAAAACGTCGTCGAATTTCGTTGAACGCAGAGTCGGTAAAACAGCTCACAGGGTAGCCGTGCGCGTATCGTCCCCGAAAGATTGTCCTAAAAAGGTGAGGCGATCGCAAGTCGGTAAGAAGAAAAAAAAAGGAAGAAAATAAAGAAAAACGTGGTCGATTGCATAACGACGGTCTCCGGTAGAGGCAGGATGATTCTCGTTGGCCGACTGTGGCGACACACGACGAGCAGGGTAAGCGTGGAGCCGCATGGCAACAGCGGAACCGCGTTAAAATATCGCAATAAGGTATTAAACAAAGGAATCCGGGAGGAGCTGAAGCAAGACCGCGGTTACTGAAGCGAAACCAAAGGCTGAAGCGTTTCTTCGTCTTGAAAGGACTCGTTCGAGCCTTCCTTCCATTCACAACCACGGGGCTCTTCCTGGCTCCTCTTTTCAACGATCGTTTCAACGGCTGTCCTGCCACCTCGGATAACTAACAGGGGTCTTTGCTCCAGACCTCCTCACCTGGACTAATCTCTAGATCGGGACACGCTAGATCCGTTTTCGCGATACTGCCGCCGACGTCTATTCGCACCTAGGTGATTCTCGATAATTTCACCGTTTCCAGTGTCTCGGATATTACTGGTGATTTGGAATGTTTTCAGAATTTGGAAATGTTAGATATTTGGGGAATTTGAAGATGCAATATATTTGGAGTATTTGGAGAATTCTGATAATGCGAGATATTTGGAATATTTGGGGAATTTGGTAATGCGAGACATTTGCGATATTTAGGGAATTTGGAAATGCGAAGTATGTAGAATATTTGGCATATTTTAGGAATTTGGAAATGCGAGATTTTTTGAATATTTGGAGATTTGGAAAAGTGAAGTATTCAGGATATGTGGGAAATTTGAAAATGTGAGATATGTGGGATATTTGGGGAATTTAGATATGCGAGACATTTGAGATATTTGGGGAATTTGGTAATGCGAAACATTTGGGATATTTAGGGAATTCGGAAATGTGAAGTATTTGAAACATTTAGAGAATTTGAAAATACAAGATGTTTAATAATTTCGAAATGTGAAGTATTTGGGATATTTGAAAAAATGGACAGCATTGAAACTTGGAAATTTGAGGAACTTAACAAGCTCGAGAAGTTTAAGAAGATCGAGAAATTGCAAAAACCTCGAGTTTTCAATTTCAAACAAAATTTCCCAAAACCCGCATCGCTTCCGTGACACAAAACAAATCATCGACACTTTAATTTTCGACCAAGTGTTACGTACGCGTACACACGGTAATTCCTTTATACTCCAAAACAGAGATTTCCTTTTCCACCGCGCCGTGTACACGGCAATTAAAAAAAAAAAATAAAAAAAAATGAAACGTACCTAAATTACGCGCGGTGCAGCGTGTGACTTGATACTGTAGAATTTAACCGGTATCCCGTTTCGAGCGAGTATGCGCGTCTATTTCGCATGCTCGCCGCCGTATACGAAAGTAGTAAGCGTGGCCACTTTAGCCAGACGTACGTTTCTTCCGCTTGTTTGTTTTCGCCCTTTATTCTTTAATACACGCTGCTGCCTCCTCGCCGCTTTTTCCCCGCGTTAATCCACCGCGGATGCCCCTTTCTCCGCGTTTCCCCGTCCATAAATATGCAGATGACTTTTAATTAGACGCACTCGGAATTCGCTGCACGCTCGTCCACTTGCAGCTGCACTTTAGACGTCGCGCTGTCACTTGGCCCCCGTTTTTCTTCTTTCCTTTGCGCGAATATTAACTCCCCCGACCCCCTCTGACGTTTTCCGCTCCTCGGTCGATTTTCAATTTTTTTCATTTTTTCTCTTCGCGCGCGCGCGAGTATTTTTAATTTTGTCGACCGACACCCACGGTACAGTACGACATCGAAATTTCGTCGCGCTAGGGGAAAATGGACGCTGAATACTGAATTTAGAGACATTTTGATCCAAGGTCGCCTGGACATGGGGATATTTGGTTCCCGAGAATATTTGGGTCTAGGGATAATAGTATCAACGGATATTTGAATCTAGTGATGCTGAGATCTAGGGATATTATGGCCCGAGCCTATCAGGAACTAGGAATATCTGTTTTTTTGAAATACTGCAATCTGGGAATATTCTGGATCTAGGAGTATGTTGTGATCCAGCAATCTCGAAATCTGAGTATATTTGTGATCTAGGGAAACTGGAAAGGTCAAGTATATTTGGCAGCAAGAAACATCGTGATTCAGGAATATTTGTCTAGGGTTATTCGGAATCAAGAAATATCGAGAGCTAGCGATACTAGGAATCAAGAAATATCGAGATCTAGGGATACTAGGAATTAAGAAATACCGAGATCTAGGAATACTGGGGCCTAAAAATGTGAGGCCTAAGGATCTTCGGAATAAAGTAATACCGAAATCTAGGGATACTGGGATCTAAGAATGTGAGACCCAGGGATATTTGTAATCAAGAAATATCGAGATCTAGGGATATTTGAAATCAAGAAATATCGAGACCTAGAGATACTGGGATCTAAGAATGTGAGGCCTAGGAGTATTTGGAATCAAGAAATATCGAGATCTAGGGATATTGGGATCTAAGATTGTGATACCTAAAGATATTTGGTGTCCAGAAAATATAGAAATTTAATAATACGAGCATCCTGGAAGCTTCACGTCCGTAGATTTTTATACCGGACGATAAATTTGAAAATTTGGTGTTTTAGAAATCTGGAAATTTGGACATCGAAGATTCCGATATTCTATAAATTTAACAACCGATGATTTCTTAAAAATTTGAAAATTGTATTCAATAGCATGAAAATCGTACACATTGGGAAACCGAGATATTTATAATTTTTTAATCAAGAAAATGTACGAAACCGCGATTTCAGAAATCCAGTGATCGTAAAACTTTCAGACTGCCGTTTGACGCGAAGGAAGTCGGGTGTTACACCTGCGTGTACATTCCGATTCGCGCGTCTGAAAAATCGCATTTCACGTGTATTAACTTTGATAACAGAACATGTAACCAAGATTAATTGACGTGCCCGGGGAACTTCTAGCTCAGCGATACAATCGAAAAGAGTTTAGTGTCTAATGGCTTTTCGTGTACAACAACAACGTTAATTACACGGTTCGTGACCGAGAAGTACATTTTCACAGACGACTGTACCAGAGTTTCGCGGAGAAAGAGATTTCCGGGCTCCTTTCAATGAACGGCCAACATTCTCAGCCTGAGAAAATATATTTCACAAGACGACGATCATCACCGCGTTTCTCTTCCTTTCTCGAACCTCTTCCAAAAATTTATCTGCCATTCAACGCACGTTACACCACCAACGAATATTATCTCGAAAACACTGTTATCGTCTGTTGACAACCATTTGAAATTCCCGCCATTACCACGGAATAGTTTCAAATGTGTTATTACATACGTTTCCATTATAACATACTCTGTACAGTCTGAATTCATTCAATTATATACTTATATGAATATAAATAATTACTTATTTACTAATATGAATATAAATATTTACTTATACAGGGTGTCCCAAAAGTGTTGAAGGAACCGGAAATGGGAGGTAGGTGGGGTCATTCTGAACAACTTTTTCATTTGCAAAAATGTCGTATGGGGCTTCATTTTTAAATTATTAACGAAAAACAACGACCAATCGGAACGCGAGAAACTCGCGCCACGTGATTCGATCGCGACCACGGCTCTGATTGGTCGGTATTTTTCGTTAATAATTTAAAAATGAAGCCCCATACGACACTTTTACAAATGGAAAAGTTATTCAGAATGACCCCACCTACCTCCCATTTCCGGCTCCTTCAACACTTTTGGGACACCCTGTATACTAATATGCATATAAATATTTACTTATTTAACATAAATATTTATTACTTTATGCATTCGCTTATATAAATAAATACTAATAAATAGATATAAATATTTATATACGTATGTGTGTATAATACGTATAAATATATTCGTAAACGTTTAATAAACAAACCGAAACTTTAATGATTGCGGAAGTATAAAGTACAACCGGTAACTAAACATTTTAAATATGTCCGCTTGTTCGTGTTATTTTAATAAATAAATATTCCACGGGAAAAGCACATATTCAAACAAATAATTTGTGATAGCCATTTTTCAACCGAGTCACCCGACATAACTCGCGTTATTTTCAATTTTCGTATAGTCATGATGAACAAATTTACCGCATTCCACGAAAAATACAACTCAATAACTTTCTAACAGTAAAGCAGATGACAACCCGTAAATTCGTAACTGTTGTTGCAAATATTCGTTCAATGTCAATCTTTTTTTGTTCGATGCAATTCCTCAGAGTTTCGCGTAACACGAACTAACTGGTCATGATTCATTTATGATTAAAAATGCTCCTTTATGTGTACTACATTTATGTACACGTGTATAATATTATATTTTAATTGTTTCATTCGTTATACTTACTACATATGTACATGGAGTATTTTTTCGGGCATTACATACATGGAAAAGTACTATTTATGTATGTATATGGAAAAAAAAATTATTATATGTACAGTCGTTGACAAAATTAAGTGAACAGGTATCATAAATAACAAAAGATAAATTTAATTAACTAATAATGCCTATAAATCAAAACTTTATTGCATAATTATAAACATTAAATAAATGTTTTTTCAAGTGTACAAAAATATCTCACGTTCTAAATTTAAAATTTATTTAAAACATTGTAATAAAACAAAACATTCTTTTACATTTCTGCAATGACCACTTAATTTTGTCCATGAGTGTATATTGCATATAATATTATACGTATATTATCATACATGCGTATATTTTACACATAAGAAAGTAATTGTATCTGTACATATTATTTCTCGAATATACAATCTAATTTTTGTTATATTTTTATTTTTTAAAATGTATTATATAATACATATACAAAGAAAAATATTCCACGTGGATAACAAATAAACAAGTCGGTAAATTTAATAAATAGAATAATTAGGAATCGTTAATGCATAGAAAGATGGGTAGCGAAGGATTGTCGTTGATAAAAATTTACGACATTACCGAACTCGAAAATATATTTAGAAGGGTGAAAACAGCCAATTAAAACGAATTCGATGGGAAACAGGGCACGATTAAGTAATTATGGTGATTAAATCGAAAGATAACTCGACATCTCGGACGAAACCGTGCGCGTTCATTCACCGGAGGAAGTGACGTCAGAAGGAAGTCTTTCGATGCAACCTTCTTACCGGTTGTAGTTAACGAATCCGATGACAATGTTGTAATCGGACACAGGAACTTGAACTTTTATACTATTAGCCTGTTCCCTTTTTCAGAACTTTTTTAAGAAGATATCAATTTCTCTATAATAACTTTACTTTGTACAATTTGTATATAATGGAATCGAATACGAGTAAATCTTGGAGGCGAGGTTGTTTTTGTGCTTTACAAAACAGCTGTATATTTTAAATACCTGAGTTGTTTAAATTATTCGGACAAAGAATTAATAATCAAAATTATTCGAATTATTCAAACTGGAAGTTAGTTTGAAATTTATTTTAATTATTTAAATTATTGAAGTAAGAAATTAGTATAAAAATATATTCCATTTGGTCAAACTGGAAATTAGCTCGAAATTTATTCGAATTGCTGAAGCAAGGAATTAGTATCATAAGTTATTCGAATTATTCAAACTATTAAATTAGTTCGAATTATTGAAGGAAGAAAATAGTATCAGGAATTACTCGAATTATTCAAATCAGAAATTAACGATAAAAGTAAATGAATTTTTCGAATTGTGCATTATTATTCAAAATTATTTGAGTACGAACTATAAATTAACAAAAATTAGTTGAATTATGCGAACAAGGAATTTGTATCCGTGATCATTCGAATTATTGAAGCGAAGAACTGGTTCGCACAAATTATTCGAATTACTCGAGCAAAGAGTTAAGGTAATTATTCGAGCACGGAATTAGTATACGGAATTATTCGGACTACTCGAGCAGGGAATTACTATTCAGAATTACAAGTATTATAATACCCGGAATTGTTCAAATTTTTGAGGACATTAGAATATTAAAATATTCGAGAGGTATGAGATATTCAAAAGACACAAAATATGATCAAAAGACTCAAAATACCAAAATACGTTCAAAGGGAACGAAATATTAAAATACTTCCGAAAGATAGAAAATAATCCGAAATTAAAACATTTCAAACATTATACTTGATAAGATCAAGAATTTAAACACGTTTAATACCTAAATCTACTTAAACCTAAAATCCAATTCTACTCAAATCAAAATAATAACATTCTTGAAACAACATTAATCCCTACTTTCATCGAGAATTCCTGCGTTCTAAGTTTATCAAAATTCTGCTCGACTTTTTTGTCCTAAAAAGATATGTCACTCCACATTTGGAATCCACAAATTAAAACTCCGCTGGAGGAGCTAACAACTCGAACTTTATCATTCGATAAATACCAATAAACGATAGGTATCAGAAAGTATTCGATAAGCATTAGAAAGTATACAATAAATATAAAAAAAGTATTCGACAAGTATTCAAAAGTATTCGATAAATATCCAAAAGTATTCGAAAGGAATCCAAAAGCATTCGATAAGTGCCAAAAGGTATTCGATAAGTATCCAAAAGTATTTGGTAAATATCCAAAAGTACTCGCTAAATATCCAAAAGTATTCGATAAGTGTCAAAGGGTATTCGACCAGTATCCAAAGGTATATGATAACTATCCAAAAGTATACAATAAATATCAAAAATTATTCGATAAGTATCCAAAATTATTCGATAAGTGTCCGACAAGTATTAGATAAATATCCAAAAGTATACGATAAATATCCAGAATTATTCGATAAGTATCCGTCAAATATTCGATAAGTACCCAAAAGGTATTCGACAAGTGTCAAAAGTGTTCGATAACTATCCAAATGTGTTCGATAAGTATCCAAATGTGTTCGATAAGTATCCAAAAGTATTCGGTAACTATCAGAAAGTATTCGATAAGTACCAAAAACAGAACGTCTCGTGAGAACAAATATAGAATACAACGCCAAAAATCGCAGCAACAAAAAAACGAACTTACCAAGAGGAAGCGTAATCGTACGAAAATGATCCAGGAGATCGTTATCCTCTTCCCGTTGGGCGCGCGAGCACACAGATCACTGGGAACCACTAAATTCGACGACGAAACAACAGGTTCGACGTAAAAAAAAAACCGAGCGTATCGACCGAGCACCTTGAACAGAGACGATCTAATAACCCGCAGGTAAACGGTACGTGAACGAAACCGTCCGCTCGCCGGCAAGGAAATGCCCGGCGATACACGAAACACGTATTATTCGATGGTGAGACACCGGTTCGAGGTGCACGGGCGGACCACGAACGAACGGCCGGAAGGAAACGGAGATTCCTGCTTGAGGCAGAAGGTGAGAATCGCCGGTGCTGCTTGACAGACGACCTCGCAAACGAATGACGAACGAGCGAATGCTCCGAGGACCTGTAGGCATCGACTCTTTTGCCCGAGGACGAAGGAAGAGGCGAGACAACCAGCGTGCCACGGCGCAGGCTACGGCACCGACATTTCGAGCAACACCGTCGTTATTCACGGGGCAATTTGTCGACAATTACGCCGTGCAACAAATTTTTCACTTTTCTTCTGCACATTTAATATAGAAATTACTTACGAAGAACGGCAATCAGAAGTTTAAACGCGTTTTCCACGAAACCACTTTTTTTCGAACTGACCAAACAGATAACTCGAAAATTCGGAATTTTCTAATTTGGAAATGCGGAAGTTTCGGAACTTGAGGATCTCGCTTCCGCAACTTTGGATGTTCGAAAATTTGGAGTTTCCGGATTTTTGGAATTTTTCGGATTCGTAGCATTCAGGAATTTCGGGTGTTTGAAATTTTGAAATTGTTTGATTCTGGATTTACTCGATTGCGCATTTTAGAGATTGAGAAGTTTTGATATTTTTAAATTCTGGAATTCTTCAATATTAGAATTCGGGTTTTTACTGCGAATTTTGGACTTTTTGAACTCTGGAATATCTGTATTCAAACATTGTGGAATTTTAAAACTTTGGAATACTGGAATATCTGTATTTCAAATTGTGGAATTTTAAAACTTTCGAATTCTGGAATTCTGAAACTTTGAAATTTCGGAATTCTAGATTCTTGAAATTTTCGAAGTTCTAGAATTTTTGCAATTTTGAAATTCAGCAAGTTTCGAATATCGAAACTGCTCTGCATTTATAATTTTTAATTTACAAATTTGAAATTATTGAAACTAAAGGATTTGGGTGATTAAACTTTGTAATTAAGTTTTGTAAAGAAAAAATTGTCTAAATCTACAAATTCAATTCATAAATTTATATACCCAAACAATATCAAGCTTGTATCAGTTCATAATCTAAAAGCTTGAAACATAAAGCTTTCCAAAATAAGATAAATGTTCTTAAATATTGTCAACATATTACATAACTGATGTTAAAGTTTTCGTTGCAGCGTGCATATTTTCCAACCAAAAAACTCTAATTCTAAAATAGCACAAAAATAAATAAAATAATTACGGGCAAAATAATTATACATAAGGTATATAAGATATATAAATCGAAGTTGAAAAATGTCATCTAATCGTTAAAATGTTAATGTTAATCGCAAATCCGTACGCCGATAACCTCCATAAAAACACGAACCTATTTATCGAATCACGCGCGAAAATAATCGATGTTCCATCGAGAAACGGGTTTCCCAGACACCACGAATCTCATTTTCGCGGTAAGAAAAGCATATAAACTTGACAGTTTTTCCCTCCGTACCAGGAGTTTGTACCCTAGACGAGAGCTTTACATGCCGGCGTACTCTTCCTGCTAGGATGCACTCGACGGCCATGCTGGTTCAGACATTTCCATCTTTCTCGCACCCGTCCGTGCAAGCCGGCTTTCAATTTTATTTCGTTCTTCAATCATACCGCCGTACTTCGTCCGCGGATGCTGCAATGCGGCTATGCCTCTCATCGATTCCACTAACGTTGCTTTTTCATCATCGAAAATATAACGCGATACCGAACGACTCTGCTCGAACAAAACTATTAAAACCTTCTAATAGGCGTGTATCTTTAATTAAACGATTCCCGTTACGGATAATCGTTGTACGCGCAGTTTCTTTCGAAAGCGGAGCAAGTCCTTTTTTTTTTTTTTTTTTGAAAAATATGAACATAACGATACCGACGGATTAAATTTAATCTCCTCGGGGAAGGAATTTTTAACCCTTCGCGCTCGAAAGCATTTTTACTGTTCGGAAATAGCAGCTTTAAAACTTTCTAGTCGAAAGTTTGATGAGCTCTTTTGAAACTATTTTTTCTTATTAACACTAGAAATACGAGGCAGTAAAAATGACTGGTTTCGGGTTTGGCATTTTTTATTACAAAATTTTATTACCGCCCTTTTGTCACAATGTCTGGCACGTTTTATTAAGTTAATGAATGATTGTATATGTTAGGTGGTGCTGCAATATTTATTTATTTATTTTTCTACTTTATTTCAGTTTTGATGTAAGCATCCATTTAATGCCGGTACTTCTAGTGTTAAACGCACATCGGCATTTAGACATATTGGAGTCTAGAGATATCGGATTCTAGGAATATCTAAAGCTAGGCTATTTAGCTATTCTGGTATGCCGGGATTTATGAGCACAGTAACTTAGAAATGTACAAGATGTCGTAATCTAGGGACGTAGTAACGCGTGGAAGTGGTAATCTAGGGGTATAGCAATCTTGATGCGTAATAATCTAGGGATACAGTGATCTAGAAACGTAGTGATCTACGGAGATGATAATCTAGGTATATAATAATCTAGGTACGTAGCAATGCATGGTTACAGTGATCTAGGCCCCTAGTGATCTACGGTGATAGTAATCTAGGGATATAGTAATCTTGGTATGTAGTAATCAATGGATACAGTGATCTAGGCCTCTAGTGATCTACGGTGATAGTAATCTTGGTTTGTAGTAATCAATGGATACAGTGATGTAGGCCTCTAGTGATCTACGGTGATAGTAATCTAGGGATATAGTAATCTTGGTATGTAGTAATCAATGGATACAGTGATCTAGGCCTCTAGTGATCTACGGTGATAGTAATCTTGGTTTGTAGTAATCAATGGATACTGTGATCTAGGCCCCTATTGATCTGCGGAGATAGTAATCTAGGTAGTCATGTTTTATTGAGCCAGTCATTTTGACTGGTTGGTAGTTCTAGTGTTAACGTATCCGATTATAACACATCGCACCACAATTTTATTCAGCTAATGGGTCTTAGAAAATGCGAAATAGCCAGAAGTAAATGTTCCATGGCTGATCAAAATTCTCCTACGCGATCACGTTAGCTCGACCGTGCGCAATTACGTTTGGCCATACTACAAACAAAATAACCACATCGCAACATACCAATCAGCTTAAAAGGAAATTTCTGGTTTTTGTGTAACAAAAAGGAATCTCCATTTTCTCTGTTATATAATTTCAACGAATTTTTACTGGCATATTTACGCGTTACGTACATTTAAATTCTTTATGTTCGAGCACGTTTGTTTGGTGAAAATGTAATAGCACATTGGGTCCGGAGGATTATTGTATTTTGATACTTTGGATTTTGGAATTTTTTAAATTTACAATTTCTCACTGGTGGAACTTTGGGATCCCGATGGAATTCTGATGGAATTCTGAAATTTTTTAGGTTCGGGGTTTTGGGACTTTTCAATTTTGAACTTCGATATCCAGATTTTAGAATCCGAGTTCTGGAATTTTTAAATTGTAGAAGTTGGAGATTTCGAAACGATGGAATTATGGGTTATCAGAGTTTTTGAATTGTGGAATCATGGGACTGTGCAATTTTTGAATTTTGAAATTATGAAATTTGGCGAACTTAGAATTTTTGAATTATCGAAATATTTTAAATTAGAAATTCTAGAATCTTTGTACTATAGGATTTCCAAATATTTGAACATTTGGAATTTTAAAATTGGGGATTATTTAATTTTTTAAATGTAGTATTTCGAAATATTGCAATTCTTGGAATTCTGGAATTCTCGAAATCTAAAACTTTGAAATGTTGGAATCTTCAAAATCTAAAACATTGAAATGTTGGAATTCTTGGAATTATGGAATTCTCGAAATTTAAAACTTTAAAATATTGGCATTCTTGGAATTATGGAATTCTCGAAATCTAAAACCTTGAAATGTTGGAATTCTGGAATTCTCGAAATGTAAAACTGAAATATTGGAATTCTTGAAATTGTGGAATTCTCGAAATCTAAAGCTTTAAAATATTGGAATTCTCGGAATTCTGTAATTACGATATTCGTGAAATTTGAGATTCTAGAATTTTCAAGATCTAAAATTTCAGGATTCTTCAACTTAAAATTTTACAAATCCTGAAATTCCCGAAACCACCCTAAAACATTCCCAAGCAATGAAACAAAAACAAACAAAAAGCTTAACTAATCAGAATAAAAATTCTAGCACCCCGCCGATTAAAAAACAGTGATATGCACCGCGCGCATAATGCTCAATTAGTTCCTCGTTACCGGAACTTTAAACGAAATATCTTCGTATGCCTGTGACCATTCAAATATTCGTTTCCGACGTAAACGATAATTCGATATCGACGTTCGATGAAGCAGAAGAAAAGGCAGCCTCTCCCGTTCGATTCGATGGCAAATTGGAACGAAGCACAGAATCATTTGGAGAATTTCGTTGGCGGAGTTTGTCCGATTCCCTGATCGAACAGCAATTGGGCCAGTTGCTCTGAGCAAATTGCTCGCATTCCCATTGTCGAGATTCTATTTGAGGGGGTCAAGCTGCACACAATGGCGATTCCAGAGCCTAATTGCAGGAGCGTGTTGCAGCCACGTGGCACATCAATACACGCATAGTTGTTCGACGCGTTATTTCGTCGGATAAGCATCGTCACAATCGAAGACTTTAACTATATCGTGAACTATGCCGGGTGCCATTTACTATCTACAACCCAGGAGTTGGCGTATCGACTCACTCGCATTTTCAGCGATAGGACCTTATTGGTTGAAAAACCAGTTGATTCAAAAAACATAAACAATTGGTGATTCTCAATCGGCATCAATTTCGAAAGATTCACGATGACGTATTTCGTATGTTTCATTTGAACGTTCAAATTCTAATTGAATTGGAAGTTTACTAAATATGTCAATAAGACTTAATTAACCTCAAAATGGCGGGACTCGTCGAGTCAAGCATGGAATACAAATGAAGAGCGGCGATTACAGAAAGCCTATGCGCCGGTCAAAATTATAAAATTGTTTGGGTACCCAAAATCGACGGTATACGACGTTGCAAAGAAATATACAACCTCGGAACGGTTCGTGAAGGGTTCTCCATCTCCAACGAGAGAATTTCGTGTCGGGGAAAAAGGATTTTGTTGCGGGCAAAACTAAATTTCCAGCAAGTGTCTACATTTTGAGCGTCGTCTCGAGTCAGGGAGACATCGTGCCGCCGCACTTTTTCCAGAAAGGCGAAACTGTCACGAAGGATGTTAAGTATAAATTTGGCAATAATGCTGCAAGAGCTACCGGCAATATAAACCATGCGTTTGAGGAAAAAAATGTAATCGAACGAAATGTGCGGCTGGTTTGAGAAGTGCAAACAAGAAATTGAAAATTGTACACCCATCACTCATTAATCGGCACCTCCGAGACAACGCTTGGCCGCATGCGTCGCACAAAACGACCGTGAAATTAAATGAGTTGAAGTTTGAAATTTTTCAACACCCAGGTCAAATATCAGATATCTCATCAACTAACTTTCATTGTTTTAAACATTTATGACTGTTTTCACGGCCTATACGAAGCGAAAATGAAGAGAGTTTGCAAAATTCAATATCAGAGTTTATTGACTCCCAAGATCAGAATTTCCTTAATACAATCATTTATATATTACAATCTCGTTGGGAAAAGTGTACTTAAGCAAATGGATGATATTTTAATGAAATAAACGGCTTTTGAAACAAGATATGCAGTTTTATATATTCACTTAAATATCCGACATTTCATATGCACCAACCTAATAGAAGGAACGTAAGAATTCGTGCACGATGAAGAAGTTTTCTTCGAGGAAAAAAGAACGTTCACGAAACGAGAGGCAGGCAATTTATTCCGATCCCCGTCCCTGAAGCAACAAGAAGCAGAGCGTGACAACGCCACGAAGAAAGACTGGACACAGTTTGTTGGCATGCTTGGAAGGAGTAAGAATCGTTACAAGATTCGTCGTTTCCAGAACGAAATTCTTTCCAACACAGCGTTCTCCTTACTTTCTCGAACCTATCGGACACTCATCTTTCCCGTTGCGATTAGCAATCGTAATTCGTAGGCTAATTGAACGAAAGAATTTCACGAATAGAGATCACGGCGAACAAAAAACGTATACCGTTTCGCGGCCACGTATCTGGACTTCGAACGTTCGATAAACATTTGTACATTTTTTTGCGATTAATTACCCGAATCTGGATGACTTTTTATCGAAAGTTTCTTGTCTTGAAATAAGTTCATGTTGATTGATATGTAATACGCGATAGTTACTTCGCGAATGTCGGTAGTTCAGGAATGTTTGTATTTTCGGATTTCTGTAAATTTCATAATACTGAGGTTTTCAAATTTTTGCTTATCTGTATTTACATAATACGTATAATTACGATTTTATAAATATTGTAATCTGTAATTGTTCTAATTGAAAATTGATAAATAGTCAAATTACCGAGTACTTAAATTTCAAATTCACAAGTTTCAAATTTGCAAAGATAGAAATGTTCAAATAACCAGATTTTCAAATTCTAAGTTTCCAAATTTCAAATTTGCAAATTCCAAATTTTTTAAATATGTAAATTATCAAATATCCCAGTTCTCAAATTTTAATTATACAAATTCTCAAATTTGAAGTTCACAGGTGTTCAAATTTCAAATTCACAAATATAGAAATTGTCAAATAACCACGTTTCCACATTTTAAATTTGTAAATGTGTAAATTTTCAAATACCCCAGTTCTCAAATTCCGAACTTACAAAATTCAAACGTTAAAATTTCTAACCTAGAAACATTAAAAATCTGAAATTTCAAATTCGCAAGTATCAAATTTACAAAGATAGAAATGTTCAAATAACCAGATTTTCAAATTCTAAGTTTCCAAATTTCAAATTTACAAATTCCTAATTTTGTAGATATGAACATTTTCATATATCCCAGTTCTCAAATGTCAATTTCTCAAATTTTTAATTTACATGATCCAAACATTCAAATTTCAAACCTGGACATATTCAAAATCTGGAATTTCACATTCGCAACTATCCAAACCTTAAAATTTTTTAAATTTCCAAATTTCCAAATTTCCAAATACTCAAATTCTGCAGTTTTTATGCGATGAAGTTGATAAGAATTTAAATTCGCAAATGTTCCAATTCACAAATTTCGAGTCTATGAATATTAGAAATTAGAGATATTTAAACACGCCAGTAATGAAATTTCCAAATTAAAAATTGATGAATATTCAAATTTCTAAGTAGATCTGTTGCATCGTGGCTCTATAATTACTCGCTTCGATTATTATGTTCGTGATACGGAAATCATCTCGTCTTCGTATCTTGGATGCAATAAATCAACCGAATTAATGGAACATAACTAAGCACGCCACTCGAGAGACGATATACAGAACAGCATAATTTTCTCTCGATTCTGTCTGCAATATGAAAACATCGGATTACCTGCCACGATTTCCCATTTCGTCTTTTCTCAACGACGTTTTGTAAAATAAATAGCATTAATTGTAAATGAAAATTTGCACGTGAATTCATCATTAAATCGAATAAAAACACTCCTATGATATACAACGGAAAGAAGTTGGTAGCGTTATCGAGCACCGTTATCAATATTATTATTATGTAAAATTATTGCACGATTTAATTGCGTTGTTAATTACATTAATTGTATATACAACTTCATGATAGTATAATTCTAATTAAATCTCATTAAATTATTATACGTTTGTTATATAATTATGATGAAATCTAATTAAATTTCGTTAAATTGTTGTATTGTACATTGATATATAGAAATGTTTATGATTTTATTATACGAATATAAATTACTGTACTACGTGTATTATATTACTTTCTAATATAATCACGTTTAATTATATTTTATTATAATTGTGTTACTATACCTATTATTATTATTGTTCAGATAATAGGTTTATTTAACAATTTTATTAATGTGATAATTAAACTATGTTATATATTATTATACAATTTGTACAGCATTTAAATCAACCAAGTAATATAAGCCTTTGCCTTATTATTTTTTCAACAAATATAAAATTGAAAGAAGTCTAAATACTGTCTATAATTTTGCAGTATTTAAAATTGTACATACAAAATTATTAAAATTATTTTAAAATCGTAATGATTACCACGTTTGAACTAGAAATTATGTTTACAAGGGTGATTCTATATTTTAAGGCAAAAGATTGACCCTTTCGCTACGATGTTCTAAAAGCAATATAATCATGCATAAATACACAATTGATGAACAAATAAAACTAATGAAATTCCTGAGTATCGTACTATTTATTCAATTTGTTCATTCGATGATAGGTTCTCGGTATATGGCAGTACATAGGACTGTAGACCATACAGTTAATTGTACTCACCTTTAAGCCTTGTTCACAATAATAAACCAGTGGAATAAATAAGGCTAGCATAAAAAATTCGTTTACCATACGGATATTACACAAATATATATAATTATAAGAATATAAACAAAACAGAATAACAATTTATCATAACAGCGTATTGTATTATAACAATTCCAACTGCATTTTTAGACTGTCCGTAAATATATTTTGTAAAAAAAAATATTACTAAACACAAAATAATAGACAATTAATTGTTTCTTTCAATTATTATACAGTGTGTACAAATCAGTCGTTGCTTTGTACAATCAGTCAAATTCTTGTCACTTTTTGTGTATCATTGTTTTCCCGAATATTTTTGTTTCAGCTTGCAAATATAAAAAACTGTGATATCCATATTTGACTGTAAATCCACGAGCGTTGACAATCGATCACGTGTTTGTATAAAAATTGTTACATGTACAGTATACAAAATATTATAAAAGTATTTAACACTAGATTTACGGAACCCGTAAAAATGACGGATCTTAGATTTCTTATTTACAATTACGAAAATTATTAAGAAGCTTATGTGAAGGTGCTTGTTAAGCTTCATCGAGATAAAGAATCGTTCTATAAACTGATATACAGTGGCGTGCAAAAGTTTCCGGCCAGTGACATTTTATACTCCAATTTATTTTAAAAAAAGATTAATGATTTTTAATTACTATGGGATGTCATTATGAGATATGGGAAACAAAATAATATGGTAAAAGAATATTATTTATGTTTGTAAGTACATATAATGACTGGTTACATGTGCCATATAATGGCACTGGTCGGAAACTTTTGCACGCTACCTTTATTTCCTTATTTTTACAGTTCATCTACAATTTAGAAATAAGTGGTCATTAAACGTCTGTAAGTCTAGTGTTAATATTGCTATCCCGTAGAGAGCGTCTAATGGAGAGTGATTTCACCCCTTTGTAGCGAAAGGGTTAAAGCTATCTGAGAGATAAGATGTACTCACTGGGATTTCGCCGTATCTCGTGGTAGATGATAGTTACTATTTCCGCTGGTTCTACGAAATCTGTTAATCCATCAGTGGCAAGAACCAGAAAATCCTCCGTGCCGTCCAAAGGAACGCAATTAATTTCGGGACAGGCGGTTACGAACGGTTTGTAAAGAACATCGCCTGAAACAGAGAAAAAGAATGCATAAATAATAAAGCAACAACAATTTTGTTATAAACATCTTGGCAATTACCGATTTTTATACTCGTATACCTAATCATCTTTTATTTATTTCGTTCAGTTATAATATTTTACCGTAATCAAAATGCATCAATTACTACTGCGATAAGCAGATTAATAGTCAATTCTGATTTGCAGAAATTATTGTAGCACGTAAGTATCGTCTGTTGATTCTAGAAGTACATCGATGCGTGTTCCGTACGGAAAAATTAAATTTTATATTTTTAATTGCATTATATATTTTATCTACATTGCACGTGTCTTTTTTCATAAACAAGTGTCATCTGTAAGTATCGAAGAGATTAACGTTAAATGCATTTTCCAATGGGAGAATTTATCTTTACAATTTTTTGCACTGAAATGAGAAAAGTAAAAGCGATCATCGATAAGCAGAAAAATGAACCGATTATTATTACTATCGTGTGCTACTTTGATATACAACGTTTACTGAGAACATACAGGAAACAGTTTGCTAACAACTTAAATTGCAATGATTGCGATTAAATTCTAATTCAGACTGCGGTTATTTAATTTCGGTTTCAGGTATATTCATTTATGGGAAAAACGAATAGTACTCGAGATCAATTTCGTAATTAAAAAGCTTATGATAAACGTGAAAGGTTCGCGATGACAAAATATAGAAGATAATGGATTTCCCGCGTCGTTATATTTATTTAACTGTATACGGTTTCATTCATGGTAGTATACTAGAATGATGGAAGGAGCCACGTAAATTTATAATAACCGGAAGCGGCTATGTTACGGCGGTGCCATTATTTAAATTAGCTGTACCATTCATTAAATAGATAATTAAACTTAATTACGGTCTAGTTGAATACTAATACACCCCACGCTTCGACCGTCGCGTGTTTTTCAGATGTAAAAAGCATCGCTTACGTGTGCTGGATAACTGTAACAGCTATCTCGAATTCCATAAAATTACACGTCATGGAGAATGAAGTTCCATTTCTTTTTTCCTCTTGGTTCTAGTCATTTTTAGATATTTCTTGCCGATAACTTACGAATTCACGGATACCACAAACTTTAATGCCTCTTCTTACTCTCTCGCCGATGGTTTATTGCTATAAAAAGCATGGGACGCACCATGTGCGTCACCCCTTTCAAACATATTATCGAACACATTTGATGACGATTAAAGTTGTAATTGGAAACTTCAAACATTATCTGTACTGTACTGAATATTCGTTTAAAGTCGAACATTATTTTTATCCAAGTATGTAACATATGTTGCAGACGCACCGTGTGCGTCACCCCTTTCAAACATATTATCGAACACATTTGATGACGATTAAAGTTGTAATCGGAAACTTCAAACATTATCTGTACTGTACTGAATATTCTTTTAAAGTCGAACATTATTTGTATCCAAGTATGTAACATATGTTGCAGACGCACCGTGTGCGTCGTTCCTTTCAAACATATTATCGAACATATTTGATGACGATTAAAGTTATAATCGGAAACTTGAAAGATTATCTATATTAAATTGAACATTCTTTTAAACTCGAGCATTGTTTTTATCCAAGTATGTAACACATGTTGCAGACGCACCGTGTGCGTCGTCCCTTTCAACCATATTATCGAACATATTTGATTACGATTAAAGTTGTAATCGGAAATTTCAAACATTATCTGTACTGTACTGAATATTCTTTTAAAGTCGAACATTATTTTTATCCAAGTATGTAACATATTTTTAACAATCAATTGTTATAATTTAATTATATTTAATCGGAAAGGTAATCTTTATTTAGGTTAGTAATTAAGTTAAACCGATATGTGCGTTATAATTTTCAGAACAATCAACACATCATTTTACTTTCATCGGAATCTTGAACTTGAGAAAAACGTGAAATCGAACGACTGATGAGATAACTAAGCAGAAAGTATTTGTTATCAGAAGATTATCTAAATGTATTTAATGTTTAAACTTTACTTCCAATTTCATAATAGTAAAAGTAATAACTTGTGTAATGATTACCATAATATATAAATACTATAAGAAATTTCTACTATCTTAATTATACGATAAAAGAAATCGAATTGCAATGCTATAGTAAGCTCTCGCTATATCGCCAACTTTACCGGAAACTTTCACGCACACCAGCACCACTTTCTCACTATCGAAACTCCTGTAGTATAAAAATAGAAAATATTTTAGTCGATCCGATACAACAAAGCTGCGCCCACGGCAATATAACAAGAGTGTCCCGTATTAACGTTAAACGCCGCAGAAAGCCGATTAAACATAAACGCGTTAAAAATGTGAAAAATTGGCTGAATATATCCTTCCCTTGATCGTTCATGCTTAACATTTCCAGCATTTCTTTTCTTGTTATATCGTACACATTGTGTTTCTTGTATAAATCAGAACTCGAAAGTATACAGACCAAATTTTTTACGCTGAGTTGCTCGCAAAACAGGTCATGCCTCGATACAATCATTAATTATGATCCTATCAGGTAGTTTTCTCGGTTCAACACACTAGAAAAGAGTAGCACAATTTTCAATTTCTCTTTGTCGTTTGATGATAATTAACGAGCGTGTTGCGTGTTTTCTTGCTCGCGAAATTCAAACGCGCTGTTTAAGACGAACCGAGAGAATGCTTTAATCCAATGTAACTTCGCCATTGTTTCTAATTTATACACCGTGAGCGTGAAGTTTTATAATTCATACAATCGGATTCAGCAACGAATTTTACATATCGAGATGTCACGTCAGAAAAGAAATTTTGTGTTTACAACATTTTGCAATATGAAGTTTACACATTTTTAGCCTACGATAAATGGTTCGTGTATTGTGAAATAAATCATCCCTTTCTGTATACAATAACAAATACAGATATACTGTGGTAGCAGAAACGATTAATAAAGTAACTGTCTGTAAAATAGATAAAATATTACTCGGTCACGTAAACGATAATAACAATTCGAATCGCAAAGTCCATATTGTCGGTTCAAGCTAATCAATTATCCATTTAAACAAACATAAGGACAAACCGTTTCCGAAGAAGTCAGACAACCCAACCAGTCTGACTCATTGTTTATATATTTGGACAGAAATTGATCACGAGTCATCAACGCTCGTCGTACAGTCTCGATGGTATAATTAATCGATAAGAAGCTATCAAAAATTTCGCGTACGGTTAAGAGAAATTCCAGTTAACGATCGACCCTTCGAGACACGAGTCTTCTCGCGATGCATAAACGGCTTAATGGGCTGTTAATTATTCCGGGCATGCGATTTGTAGAAGGCACATGGGTAAAGCGTGCATTGCTCGAAGCATGGCTGCACGTATTATTGTGTCAGCGGTCGAACGGAACCAACAGGATACCCGACACGCGTCCAGAATTATTTTTTTTCTCTTCGTTTTATTCGCGACACCTAAAGTCATAGTTGGTCAACTGCTAACAAACTTGCACATCATCATTTTGCGTATCCGGTTTCGTCGAAAAACGACTGGCATTTTGACTCAATTTCTCTAATGGCGTAAATAAATAACACGTTCTCTAACGGAGTCACGAATAGAATACACCGGTAGACAACATACTTGAACCTGACACTTTCATTTTTAGCCCCAAAAAGACTATGTTTTTAATAGTGGGTTGTTTGAAAGATTATGCACGCTTCTGTGAAAATTTATAATTACATAAATGTTTATTAAAATAATAGAACAGTAGAATAGCAAAATAGTACTATAGTTGAACAGTAGAATTAGTGATATAATGAAATGATGAGATACTAGATTGATAATAAATAATAAGATACTTAGTATGAAACAGTTAAGAAGTATAAAACATTTCAAATTCTTTTATATAAAGTTTCTGTTTTAATTCGTACGTCTTATAATAAAACATAGATATTAATATGCTGATGTTTCATTTATGTTTGTTAATAAAAATATACGGTTAGTTAATTATAGCATAGACCGCTTGAGACTTGCTTGTTCAGGTGATAATAGAATCAAGTTTCAGAAACCGCAAAAACAACTCGACAAGAACCAGACACAATAAAATGACTAAAAAGATACGAGAACGAGTTGACAAGTACTTCCAAAGAATTCTGTTAACCGTCTCTAAATAAAATTTATAATTTCAGTTTACACGGCTTGAGACCTGTTATTAATTAATTACGTTTGATTCTCGCTCATAGCTCTTTTCCCTTTTAACGCTTTTACAAAACTTTGATTAACATTTTTCATAATTTCTGAATTATATTTTATTACAGGAACGTCTAAAAAATTAATCCCGAAACATTACATGAAACAAATTAGGGCACTTTATGCTTTTAAATGCAGTTCCTCAAAACACATTCATAAAATGTAAATGAACTGTTATGTACTTAGAAATTTAAAGGTATAGTGTATGAAAAGTGCAATGTAACAATAAAAATACAATTAATGTTAAAGTCTTTAATTACATAACTTATATTTAATTAACAACACGTAATTTTCAGAAATTGTAAAGTTCTTACATTTTCCACTGCAAAATATCGCGCGCATCGCAACTGAGTGCGCGTGCGTGATTGAATAAGAATAAAAGCCTTCAACATTCTCTTTCTATTCTTATATCGCATCCACCTATCAGCATTCTCAAACAGTACACATATCGCCATCTAGCGTTCGTTCAGCATCTTCAGAGATAACACAGTGACATTTGTCATTGAGTGGACGTGTGGTGGGCATAAACATGTACGTAATGTAAAGTGTCAAACCAAAAGCGAATAGAATCAATCTTGAGTGTCAGTTATCAATTATCGGCTTCATATTGATAAATGTGAGTATGAAGAACAGACATTTATTCTATTAAATATCTATCAATATCAACAACATACGACCACGCCTTATAAATTCATTATTTTCTCATTATCTTTTTAAAATAATTATCATTACACAATAGTATGCGCTACTCGGAAATGCTTTTATAAACTGATATAAAAAAGTTAACCTTGACTTTCAGCAAGAGCTATATAATGAATGCTAACAGACTGTGTATGTACTGTGATAAAGTGTTATGATTTTTTTCTTAGCAGTTAAAAGATGATTTACGAGGTGATTGATCACGATTACTCGTTCGTCTTTTTTATTCCTTGAAGAGTATAAAATTAATATTATTTACTTACCTATTGCTCTAGACACGCTTAATTCTCCATTAACTCTGAAAGTTCCCATACTTTTTATCACTATTCCTCCCATTTCTTTTATCCTTTTCCTCTCATCCTAAAAAATGAATTAATAATATTTTTACACTTTATCATTAACTTCTTACACACTATAGCTATTGAATGTCAGTTGTTTTTTTACAAATTTAATTTCAAATTTTGCTGTCAACCAAAACATTCGGCTAAACCTAATTTTGCCATGTTGCTGTTAAATATCAATAATTAAATCCAGTGTATTTAAAAATGACAGAAGTAGGAACACAAATAACGAGTGACAGAAGATTACTGAAATATGGAAATTATGAAAATTATTTGGACACCTTAATTACATTTGTAGATCTTGGTTATTTGGGAAACCTTAGTATTGCGCGTCAATTAGCTGAGCTTGGCTATCGTTCTACAGGTGAAACATTGAGCAGAGAAGCATTTTATAAACGTGTGAAAGCTGTGAAGGATCTACTTTTTCCTATCTACAGACCATACTTATTAACAGCAGAATTAGTAACACCTGATAATTCAGTAATGCAAGAACTTGCACTTCGGGAGCATTCAAATAGATTAAAAATCATTTCGACTATTATATTTATAAGGAATTTTACGGGACTTCAATTTGAAATTTCTGGTTATATTGACTATTGTGAAAGACTTGAGACAGAAGATTGGCTACCATATTTCCAAGGAAAGAAAAAAATATGGCCACGTGCAACTGATCTAGCATATTATCATTGGAGAACAGGGAAAACGTGTCTAAATGAGACAACTAATTATCAACCAATAATAGATCCAAAACATGGACTTCAATTCAAACACTGCCTCGATAGACATTTGATTAATGTAGATCCTGAAGCACCTTCCCCAGGTATATATACAACACGTGTGAGAGCCCATTGTAAAGAATATAAACATGTAATATTGTATGATCATGTCATTCGAAGTAAAAGTTAAATAAATGGCACCAATTCATAAATATAAATGTATTTATGATAGTAGTACTTACTTCACGATTAAGTCTATGAGGTTTCACTAACTGAACAACATCGTCGCGTTTTACTAATGTAGCTATTGAATCTCCAACCCAGGCAACATATAACTTCTTGTTCATTATTAGAGTGCAGACTGCAGTAGTCCCACCATATACTTTCTGAAAAACAATATTATTAACATCTAAAATATTGTTTGAACAATGTTCCATCATAAATAAATATATGTTTCTTACTTGTGTCCTGTACTTTTCTTTAAACTCTGTGTCCGTAATAATAAATGCCTGATATAAGGCTTGCTCTGGATTAGAAGGATAATACATACTTTCCGCTAAATACTGATGAAGATGGTTAGCGCAATAAATGGCTGCATCTTGTCCTGCATGACCATCAAATACTGCATAGTAGTTTACTGTAGATTCATCCTAGAATTTGGAAAAGTCTACACCTGAATGTTCATTATTTATATAATATTTATTACAAATAATTACCGGAATACCAAATGTAGCATGTAGATCGTGTAAAACTGTATAACGATCCTCCATTGATCTTCTACAATTTTTGTTCCCACCAGCTGCTACTTGTGGCAATGGTGTGCAAGGAGGGGGTGGCAATAATGCCAATCTACTATTGTCCAAATAGCGAGTACATATTTCATTAACTTTAGCAATAACAGTTTGCATTAATCTTAATGGACTATATGCTGCAAAATAAAATATACTATTGAAGACATGCATTTTTTTTTAATCAAATAGATCAAAATTATTATTTAGACATATACTTTCATTGTCCCATTTAAATCCACAATCTTTTGGTTGTTTTTTACACATGGAACTGATTTCTTGTACTACTTGATGAACCAAGTGTGCTTGTAAACTTGGTGGACATTGCCTAAAATGTTACAACATTTCTTTAAATTTATTATTTAATTCATCTATATAACATATTTTTGATAACAATTATCCACAGAGCAAATTTCATGTTACAAAAATAACTCTGAATACAGGTACTAGCAAAATAATTGAAGCAAAAGTCAGCAAACAGTTTAATGATGTTAACTATGTACAAATTTTGATTCATCAAATTCAAATTTTGACTCATTCTAATTTTATTTTTTATGGTGAAAATTATGTTATTATAATTTCAACTATGGATTTTTCATTCAAAAATTCTTTCAATCGTAAGGATAAAAATTACTTGAAATTAACCTTTAAAAACCGCATTGACATTTAAATAATAATTTTTAATTTTGCGTTTTCCCATTTTACAATAATCAATGTATTTAATAATTTCTATATTTCAAAACAATTTATTCGTTTTTTAGAACAATAAATCCGAATATTATAATTTTGTGTTAATTTTCAAACCTTATGACAATTTCGTATAATTATGTTTAACTTTTCAATGCAGGAGTCAAACAGTAGTATTCACTACGATTAAAAAGTTTTCTTCACACTAACAGCTAATACACTTTCTACCAAACTCGTATGTATACAAATTTTTTTGTATACATTATGTGTTAAATATTCACTAATTTTATGCATTTGGAACACAACCATACTTAAAATATACGAAAAGGAGTGCATTTATCTGTTTGAGCCATTACAATACATTTTTTAGAAATGGCCGGTTTCGTAACAGGATTGGCATTATTCTAATATTCAAATACAAATTTAAACTAAATCGAAGATATTCGAGAATAATGAATAATTTTCAATGAAAATATATTTAAGTAAAACGTTACTTATTATTCACGAATAGCTACTTTTAATTCGAAATTTTTATTCGAAGATTATTCGAATAGTGCCCGATTCTGGCGGTAAGCAATGTTTTGAATTTTACCGTTAGAAAGTTGGTACCCGTTTCAAATGTTTCCCGCTTAAAATAACGCATTGACATTTAGACATAAAAAACTTGTGGAGAGGAGAAATAACGTGTAAACGGCGAACCGAATTATCTTCGGAACAAGAAAATGATGGTTTAAATAACGACTTCATCAAAATTACGGACACAAATAACAATGATGAGGTGCATGTTTTATAGAAATTAGAATCGGAACTTCCCGCGCGTATAATTAATAATGTAAATCAAGAACAGACATTGTTACAGTCTTTGGAACAGCATCCAGATCGAAAACTTGACACGACATCCATAAAACATTATCAATTGGAACGAAAAATGTCATCGATCGTTGGTACTTATCAACACGAGCGCAATGAAAATCTCGACGAATATTTTAAAGCCGTGGGTATGTTGAAAACAACAAACGAAAATGAATGTGGTATACCGTACGATGGAAGCAAAAACAAATACAATTTTTAATTTTCACAACTAGACAATTTATTGTTAATTAGGTGAAGCATGTTTTTATAGTCATTTGCTCTAAATATTGTGATCGTTAATAAGTATTAAATGTTCAGTCCTAGTGGGTCGTTTACCAGAACGCCTGTAATTCTGAGTTATATTAAATATATCATACAAAAAATATGGATTATTTATTTGCACACTGAATTTAACAATCGATATTATTTTTAATTGAATGTACTCATAGGTGTACCATACATTGCACGGAAAATGATGAGCATGTCCAGCCCGCGACTGGAAATATTAAACGAGGGTGACAAATGGACCATTCGTACCATTTCCATGATTCGTACAGTAGAAATAATATTTACTCTTGGCGAAGAGTATGAGGAACACATGCCAAGCGGAGTTACATTAAAAGTTTGTGTCGTAATATTTTTCAATCATTGTGTTTGTTTAACACAAGTAAAAAAAGCACCTCTTCGCGGTTTGCGTTTCCTGTTATTCATCATCACTTAATACATTTTTATTTAAAAATTAAATGTTAGTAGCATTACTTTATGCACAATATTACGTAATAATCGTATTATTTGAGAAACGGTGCAAATATTGATACGAATGTCTGCCTTTGTTTAGAACGTAACCACGATGGAGGGAGACAGTATAGTGACACATTCGGTCGGTCCAGATAACAACAAAGTGGTGCGGAAGTACGATGTTACAGAGGATGGTGTGGTCTTGGTACGTTTCGTTTACATGTACATTTACCCATACACAGTATTCCTTAATTCCAGTACAGCTTCTTTATTCTTTTCCAATAAAATACAATTACTTTTAAAAAATAACTAAAGATACAGAATGCGGAAAACAGCATGAACGTTATGTACCAAACAGGTGTTAACTCTATTTTCAGACAATGACCCATGAAAAGAGTGGCCAAGTGGCGAAGCGTTATTTTAAGCGTATTTCGTAAACCTCGACTATATTTTGAGGAAAAATTATTTTTATATTTTATTCGTCATGAATTTAATTTTCAACGCGCAACCTGTTAGTTCTCTTCGTATGGTTATATCTGCATTGTAATAATTCTTCGATGATATCTTTTGGAAACCCAGTTTTTAAATAACGAAAAGCATCGTGTAGTAACGAAAGGCGCGTTAAAATGCCTACAGTTGCCGGAGGGAAAAAAGCCGTGGATCGATCGCAAATGTCCCCACTGTCATTTTCAGTATAATGCCCCGCCTACTTTTATTATCTGTCACGTGTTATATGACATGCGAACAAAAATTGTACTATCAGTTCTACTAAATAAAAATAAAGTCGTGCTTAAAAGACTCTGAAATTGGGTATAAAATGTTTAATTTACGTTTGTGCGCAACATAAGTAATATACTGCTACTATATCATAACGCATTGTATACTTTCGCGTTATGTTACGACGCATTGCATAGTCCCTACCTTTGGTTTTCCCTAAATTCCCCTAAAATCGAAAGTAAACAGTAGAAAACTTCCCCCTCTATTCACACTCATAGCGCCCATAGATAACGAAAGCTTACATTGCACCTGAGTGTACCTGTTCTATGTTCATTTAAACCGATGTTTATCACGAGGAAAGGGCGGTTTTTTAAAGTTTGCACAAAGGCGACTCACATGTATGCGTCAGTTCTGAATGTACACTTTACTAAATCCAAAACTAACAATATTTTTCGTTTACGCGTCCAAAGATAAGGAAGAAAGAGTATTGCTAAAGCGAATCACTAGAATCTATATGTATATCTCATAAACCGTGTCTGTTTACATTCTGTGCCGGCCGCCATAGAAGTTATCAACGAATAAACACATCTGATGTTCGCCCACGCATTGACATATCGCAATATTGTCAAATTAAAAAATGCAATCACTTACGTCTTGTTGAGGTATTGTAGAGTTATGTTGACGACCTCACCGTGTATCTCGGTCTTGGTCAAATTGTATGAGGCCACTGAAACTGGCAGCTGATCGTGCGGTTTTACTCTGGCGATAAATTCGGTGAAAAAGCGACTATATGCCCCTAAATAATCGCCATCGGTACAATCCTCCGCCATTCTTCTACTGTTTTTGTGAAAAAAATTCAACTGACCGGCACGCACTTCTCCCTAGCACAAAGAACACAACCCTCCACGGTCGTTTACGAGATGTTAACACGATACTCGCCAAGTTATAATTTTCGTTTAGTCAGAACGAATGCACACGGAAACCAAAGGAAGAACGTGTTTATAATGTCGTTTCTGTCGTTTTTTCAACGAACCAATGCGCTAATTAATCTTATTCGTTGATAGGCGATATTTGTATTTAGGTTACGTCACTCATTCAACGTCGCGTACGCACGTAACACTACAGGCCGGATCGAATGACGCGTTCCTCTATTGTGTGCGTCCCCCTGAGAAGTGGGGAGAATTTGCCGGGACGTTTAAAACATTATCTCTCCCGCTTCTTTAAGTCCGGCGTTGCTTTTTGCCTTTCCTTTTGCCACTGACCACTTGCGGATTGACTCTCGTAATGGAGGAAAAAGTGCGTAACGGAATTCACCGAGTGGCGTTCTGCGCATGTCCGACACGGACCTTTGCGTTCTTGGTACTGTAATTGCGTATAGTACTACACCACTAATTCTTTGTTACGCGTAATTATTGTTTCTCTTACAAGTTTGTTCCAGCATCTGAATAAGAACATTTTCGATTTTAATGACATTAGTTATATTTATTAAGTGATTTGTACTTCTGAATTTAATTCAACTTCGCTATAATTAAAATATGAAACATGCCTCATAGAAATTCTGATAACATGATCGATTATTTTTACCGCCAATGATATTTGTAATTTATATGTTTATCAGAAATGTAACCTTACGCTGTATACAACAAGCGTATCTGTAAATGTATTTATTTATAAATACTTTCCTGATAAGCTTTTAAAAGTATTAAGTTTGAATTACCGACTGTTCTGCACAATTTGAATATGAAGAAATTCCCGCGTTTCGATCATATTTTTAATCAGTTGAACGCGAGCCGTGTATCATTTCCTTGACAAATAAAGTTGATTTTTTCAAAAATAATCTCTTTTTAAACTTGGAAAAAAGCAATAATTTAATTTTTGTATGCAACCATATTTTACTTACTTCAAATTGGGAACATTAATTGAATTTAAAAAGTACTAAATGTATACATGTAATCAATATACTTAAAAGAGATTGAAAGAAAATATATTTTTATGACTGTATTATTTTATCATTCACAAAATTTGAATTGTTATTTATTGTTTCATATGATTTCTTAAATTTATTCTATTTATATTATCGTGCATTCATAAGCAATGTATAAATAATTTATCACAGACGTATGTAGTAAAATAAAAATATTACAACAATAATTTAATATTTACTTGTTATATATTTACATTATTTAGCTTTGCATTTCATAAATATTTATGATATATTTCTTACATTAGAATGCAAGAACTTGAATTATTATTATATTGTACTTTTTCTTCCATTTCAGTTTTCAATTTTTCCTTTGCAAGGTTTAAATATGATGATTTACTTTTTTCTTCTAACCAATCGGGTAATGGCGCATTCCAGTTTTCTGGTGGTTTATCTCTTTTTTCCCAAACATCATTATTAAAGTGACCTTCTAATCGTTGTAGTCTATGTTGTTTTTCACTGCTCAATAATTCAGCCTATAAAATATGTACTACTTTGTAAAATTTTGTTTAAAACAAGTTGGTAATAATTTGATTTTTGACTTACATATGCTTCTTTATTCTTGTATTTCTGCCATAAGTAACAGTTATCATAATCAATCTTCCATTGTGTGCAATCTAAAAGTTCTCCAAATACAAAGTACTGATGAAAACGTCCTTGCAAGCATGTACAATCATGGTATTCTTCTTTGTACCAGCTACATGGTTTTAACTAAAATGTATATAAAATTAAACTTTATTAATTAGCTTACCTAAACTTTGACGAAATTTTGTTATGATATAAACCCACTTAACTTTTAATTATTTATAATTATACAGAAATATAATATACATAAAAAGATAAAATATAATCATACCATCCATTCGTCCTTATGTAAGTTAGTTTCTGATTCAGATTCTTTTTCATTTTCAGTTGCAGTATTTCGTTCAGGCATGTTCCTTTATTTTAATTGAAACTACAAACACTGATATTCTCTAACTACACAAAACCTGCAACGTTATTCGGTATTTTATTCATGTAACTGTAATACAAATATGTAATAATAACCACAAACACCAGATAATGTCCATACATACATAAATATATAGGAAACGTGTATTAATATTTCACCAGTAGTAATGTCACGTTATTGAAATCAGAAATCTTCGCATTGATTAAAATCTATTTTCACAAGTACTAAAATTTATTACTTGTAAGTGAAAAATTAAATGCTTTCAATAGGAGGCGCTATATTACAATTGAAAAATGAGAACCACTGGTTTCCGCCATTCCCTCCGCACTCCCATTTTCCGTTGCGAACATATCGTCTTGTTATGATTGTAGTTCTCATTCTTGCTCCCAAGACGTGTTCGTATCGTTAAAATCCGTAACCACTGTCAGTTTCCTAACCTCTTCAGCAACGAATGTTCCGGTGTTTCCAATTGTGTTGAGTTAACAGTGACTTATAAATCGTAACATGATGTCGCGGTCAGTGCGTGCAGAGACTCGTAGTCGTGCCAAGGATGATATTAAGCGTGTAATGCAAGTCGTTGACAAAGTTCGCCATTGGTAAATCTCTTAACATATTATAGATGCACGAGGAAATGTTGAAAGATCTCACAAAAGATATGATAAAAAAGAAATAAAAAGTAGTTAAACTATACGGATATTAAAAAATGGATTATACTTTTACTTACTTGCGAGATTTAATAGAGATTTTGCATTACACATGTCAGCTGTAAACACACTTGTGTAGTTCTGAAATGTTTCATGCGTGTTAATTGAATAATACTGTTTTATGTCTGCTTTTTTAATAACAGTAAATAAGGTAGCTTCCCTGTCTGTTGTTTTGGTGTTAATTTATGGAATGTGCTTTTCATGCTGACACTTTTATAGGGAAAAGAAATGGGTTACTATAGGAGAAACTACTATGAAGATTTATAAATGGGTGCCTATATCAACGCTTGATCAGGTAATTAGAATATTACAATGTGTAGCTGAACAAAATAAAGTGAAAATGTGTTTTTTGTTGTTTAGAAGAAGAAAGGAAAGACTGTTGCAGATAAAGAAAATGGTTTACCAAGAAAAAGTGGATTAGATTCTTCAAATTCCAATTTTGGCCTCACAGAGGACTCTAATACGTGTGAGTTTAATTTTAAAAAGTGGTGAATGTTTTATACTTTTGATTGTTAAATTTTGTAATGTAAATGTTTTTATTATCAGGTTTTTCAACCGTTAGTGATTCTCAAGGATTGACTGATTTTTCTGCACATCTGGGATTTTCAGAAGATTCAAACTCGCAAAATAGTGAACCTGCACCAAAAAGGTTAAAGACTGATTAAAGTTTATCCTGTGACTGTTACTCAGAATATGAGATATTTAGGAAATCATTTATACCTTTTACAAATTTGCACACTCTAAAATTATCTGAAATCATAGATGTGAACAGATGGGTTAAAGAAATTTCTTTATTTTATAATTTACTATATATTTAGTAAAAATTCTTGTGTATTGAAGGAAAGAGAAACTGTATGAAATAACTTCAATTACATGTAGTGAATTTATTTTTTTATTCATGGATTTATTACAAAGTTTCATGATATAATTTAAAAGTTAGGATTCATAATATTTTAATAAAAGTTTATATTGAATGTGTAGTCTGTTTCAAGTCTGTTTCCAAGAGAATGAAAAAAGCATAAAGCAATTTATTACTAAAAACAGATTGTACATTCTCGAAACTATCTTTATATTATTACAGTATTATTTAAATTCCCAGATACACACCAATTTTTTTGTATATTACAAAGTGATATTTTATGATTGGATCACAGACTAATAAGATATTTGTTCTTGCTATAAACGAGTATCTTAAAAATAATAATGTTCCATTATTTTCATGTTAATTGTGTATAAACATGATGATTTATTTGATAATTTTTTAATAATTAAAAGTCATTGTACATATTACAAACATCATTTTTCATGATTAAATATTTTAAGATGAAATTGCATTCCTTCAGGTTACATTATAGCACCATGACATGTACAAAATAAGCTTTGACACTTACAAGTGAAACAATAAAATTGCGAACATTTGGAACAGTTACAGGAGTTTTTAAAAAGGCACAAAAAACCTTGAATGACATTATAATTTACTTATCTTTGTTTAGTAAAAAAAGGTTTTATTTAGTGGGTGTTCATAATTTCTACAAATTTGCATTCTCAAAACGAAAAAGGAAAATTATTTCATTACGTAGTAATAATAATTTCTGTATTATAACTGTATATATGAATTCTTGTCTATTATTTTATTAATTTCTATGTGTTATAAAACCTGTACAGAAGAATAAGAAACAATGTCAAACGTCTTTTTTAATACCTTTACACTATTTTAATTAATCAAAACAAAACGTTTATTTTAGATAGTTTATGTTTCAAAAAGATTTAACAGTTACATCTGCATAAATATTGCAATATGCCATATTAATAAAGAATGTAGGTTCCCATGTTTCTACTTTCTATGTTTGCCTTTTTTTTAACATTGTTATATATAGTCTACATATTACAAACTTAAATAAATGATATCTATTACAACTTAGAAACAGTAAGATTAAATATAATAAACTGTAAATTTAAAAAAAAAATGAGTACTTTTACCAAGGCAGAATTTTTCCATCATGCTGAATAAAGCAGCCGGTGTGTTTTTCAGTTAATGAATAAAGAGTATTTAAGATGTTACTAACACTCGTATCAATATCCATGGGTGCATTATTTCCACCCATATCAGTACGCACCCAACCAGGATGTAAAGCACTAACTAAGATTCCATCATCCTTGAAATCAATGCTGATTGACTTTGTTGCTGCATTAAGTGCAGCCTAAAAGTTAGGTAAATATCATTGAATATGTTCATTGCTAATTTCACAATTGTCTGTCCACATATATATAGCTTTATATAAAATTCAAAAACTATAGAATTTTATACACAGATTTAATACTTAATTAAATAAACATTACCTTACTGCATCTATAAGGGTAAAACCCTCCCACAGTATTATCAGCTATACTCCCAAGAAGAGAAGACATATTGATAACTGCTGACCTATGAATATTCATCACTGATTTGTTCTCATAGTTGCTAGCTGCTGTTTTGAGTAATGGTAAAAATGCCTTAAAATGTATGAAATTAATTATTTTTATATATAATTTGCTTCATACTATTGTTAAAATTAACTAAATTACCTTAGTTAACAAAACTGGCACTGCTGTATTTAAAAAAAACGTTTCTGTAAGTTGTTCTTCCTTCACTAGACCAAGTCGCGCAAATTTTGAACTGATTCCAGCATTATTAAATAAAACATTCAACCCAGCCTGACCAACTTTTTCACTCACAGTTTCCACTATCTTGTTGTAGCTTTTTGTGTCGACCAAATCTTTAAATGAAAAGAAAATGACAGGTAGAAACATGTTAAAATATTTTAGAAATATACGAAAACAAAATTTATTAATGAATAATGTACTTCAAGATAATAAATTTTATGTAAATTTTCAAGAACTTAATTCTAACTCTTTACATTTTTATCTTTTTTTAAATAGATTTTTGCCGCGAAAATCAAATAAATTATGTTATATTAAGCAGTGTTACTTTACATCGAATGTTGTTTTATGTTTGAACTATAGCAACTGTTCAGATCAATACTTTCCATGAAATAAATCAGCACTTTTCATTGAGCAATTGTGTGTTTTCATATCTAGTCTTTTCCTACTAAACATTTCACATAATTTACGTGTAAAAACTCTGATCAATTACAGATTTCAGTGAGTATATTTGTGAACAAATAATTCACATTGTTTGTCATTTTTGTTAACCGTTGACAAGTGCTACTAGGCTTCTATTTACAATAAGAGTTATCAACATTTCGGAATTCCTATCTTTTTTAATTAATACAATGTAATTTACTACGAATTATGATAAAATTAATCGATTGAACACGGCTAAATGCATGAAATGTAGATAACTTCCTTTTGAGAAATTTAGATAATTTTTTTTATAAAACGTAGATACCAATATTTAGTTTTTTACGATGGCCCTCAAGGACGATGACGCAGTATAATTTCAACCAGAATTTAATTTTTTTGGGCAATACGAATGATAGTGATCGTAAATATTTTCAAATAAAACCAATGTTTTATTTATTATGAATTTTTTCAATAAAGTAAAATATTTTCTAAATACTAAGCTTGATGCATGGAATAAGATTAAGGTACTTCACGTTCTGTTAAGATGGCAAAAACATTATCAGATACCATAAACACGTATCGATCAATCTAGCTATAATGAAATTTCAACAGCTTCATGACAGAAAGCATAATCAATTATATTGTTGCTTCGTAAACAGTGCGAATTTTTCCTTCGGTCAATTTTTCCAATAGTTTTTCCATTATTTTGCACGTTTCAACATGAAATCTAATACTTTGAAAAAAAAGAGATCCTGGTGCTTTGGTTGTCGGGAGAAATCGAAAACTATGGATTCGGATTTTAGCGATCAAGAAAATCAGAACTCAACAGAACTCATGGAAACACCAATCGATTCCTCAGGTAACTGTCTTTTTTCTGTTATCGTTAAACTTTCAATTATTTTAACTTTTGCAATATTTACTTTGCATGAAATTTCTATTTAACAATTTAAAATGTAAATTTTTTAATTAAGCTATATTTTTAGAATAGCTGATTATGAGAAAATTATGGCGATATTAATTTCTTTATATATGGATTTCGATCATAGTTGTAGTTTTATTATAAACTAAAGAAATGTTTTTGTGTCATGTCAATGGAAGCCCTTATCTTTGAAGAATCTATACGGAAAAAATATTTAAAGCCTTATCTGAAAATATAGCTGTTAATTGTACTCTAAAATTTTAGACTAAATTAAGAATATGTTATTCTCGAATATTTGTAATGTTTTTAATTCGTATTTGAAATAAGTACTCAACACTGCTCGATACACGAGGTGTACTTCCGGTAAGATCGGACAATTTACCTCGATTACCAAACACTTAATTAGATACGTTTCTAGAAGAAGTGAAGTATTTCAAAAGATAACGATTTTTTATGAGATCATTCAGATTAATCCGGCATGAACAGTAAGTGCTGTAATAATCGTAAATATATTAATACTATCGTGAACGAAATCACGTCTTTTAAGTATGTATTCGCATTTTGTACAAATGGTAATTATTATGAACATTTGGTACCCTAAAGAATAAATCTTGTACTACTAACAAATTGTTGTAGAAGACTATACATATTAGCTATCAAGTTTCAAAGGTGACATTACGTAAACCTGACTTGAGAAATAAATTCATATATTATAAGTATTTGTTACGCGTTATGTATAATATGAATCATAATGATCTGACAAAAAGAAATTTTTAAATGTTTAATAGAAAATTTGTAATACTTCGTATTGTATTTTCTTGAAAAGTTTTTAGAATCACATATAATTAATTTGATAAAAACGAACCGATATTTGAACCAAAATATCTTCATCATTTTTAAACTTTATTATCGACAAACATTATCAACGAAAAAGCGTACTAGATTATCCTCTGTGATAAAGATATACAGGTGAAGTTATTTGAAATTGCATAACACTATAATACAGTCACTCACCTATTTCGATAATATGAACGTTTTGCGATGCCTCAGCCAATGCAGTTAATTCCTATAAGAAATCATACAATCTTCAAGTTCATTTAAAAAATACAATTGTTAAAGAAATGTTTTTAATTCAGCCAATTATTCATTATATGATGGAATGACGCGTCCTTGAGCGTCGAGCCTCTACAATTCACATTTAATTCAGAGAATTCATAAACAATTATTCGAATCGAGAATCGAATCACGTGACTAGCTTTCGATAACAATTTTCGAGTTTCCATACGAACATTGGCGTAATTGAGCGGAGAACAGGATAACAGGTGTCTCCCGTGATCCTCGAAGTTTTCAAATTTTTTAAGTTCCCTAACTTTGACATTCTCGGACTTCCAAAAGCCTAAATATCAATTCTGAAATTTCCAAAATCCACGTGATTATGTCTCTGTCACTGCAGGACATTCACATTATTACTCAGGTTATTGAACTTGATCCAATTCAGACAAAAATTCTAATTACGCCAATGTGTAGGAGCAGCAAGATACGAAACATTTCAAAAAAGTATAACATAAAATAAGCGTAATGATTCAGAGGCTGTGGAAGGTATTGATCACCCGATCAAAATCGGAGTGGTAAACCAGTGGGGGTTTATTTCATAAGAAAATCTACGGTGACTTGCACGTCATCATACTTTCTTGCGTAATTGAGCAACACTCGTTGCATGAGTCGCTATAAATCAGACTTAAAACTCGTGTGCTTGTGGGAACTGTATAACAGATGGCAGCAAACGAACTAAGCAGGCGTCAGTTCACTCTTGTCTTTTAATCGCAACGAATCGTTCGATCGGGACTTGTATTAAAAAGGCATTTATTTCTTCATCGGGAAGATACATTCGTTACGTTTTTTTGCAACGTGAATTGGAAAATAATAAGGAAATCAAAATGGCACCGATTGGTAAGTTGAATTAAACCGCATCCGGGTGTTGCGTAAGGTCCTCTCTCGTTTACTGTGCAACCGATCTTACCTTTGCTTTACTTCTGTCTCGACAAGTTGCGAATATAATCTCTGGTGGTTCCGGTAACTTCACCAGGTGTTTGACAAGTCCTAGACCAAGTCCACGGTTGCATCCGGTAATCAAAATCGACCTCATAATTTCGCGTGGTTCTTGTCGCAGAAACTTCGTTGTTTGCGACACATCAACTGCTTCCAGTCTTTCAGTAATTATTATCGTATATTGAGAAACACGAGTGTCATCAGGGTGACGTCACGTGGCCGTGATCGGTTCGCAATAATCATGGCGGCATTAACGCTGCTCGCGAGGGTCGTGTCATTTCGCTCCGCTCATGCAAAATTACTTGAGTTACCATGGTCCAGGTGTAACGCATTTCCTAATGGCAGAACCACTATGGCCTGCATGTGCAGTGAGTGCCAACATCCTTTACTATTCTGATGCGAATGCGACTTAAGTCTCACGTTGCGTGTAAATGTTTCTTGCATTGACAAGCGGTTTTTACACCGGCAAGGTTAAGTTATGTGTTGAAATTTAAATGATGCACTTCATTGATTCATCGGAAAAGTTCACTGATTTGTGGATGATTTAACAGAGAATTTTATTTCTACGTAATGTCACGTTTGCGTGTGAGCAATTTTACGAAGCTAACACTGTTGCATAACCTCCTTCTGATGACTGAAGAGTAGATACACACCAGTATTTGGCTTTCTTTGAATTAGTACTATCTTTATACCATTTGTGTTTTTATTGAAAAAACTTAAACGGAAATTTGAGCGTTTCTGAATTCCTGAGTTGCTCAATTTTCAAATCCTCAAATTTCTGAATTTGAAAATTTGTTAACCAGAAATCAAGAAACTGTTGAATCTTTTTCTTCTATGTCATCATCTTTCCTAGGAAAGCCTATAGTAATTACTGCTGTACTTGTATAAAACAATCATGGGTATTATTCTAATATGTTTGAAACATGATTTATCTTATTTAACTTATTATTATTTGAGACAAGTGCATATTAATTAATTCTAATATTAAAATGAATTTCCTGTTGATTATTTCATTCTTCGACTATGGAATGAAATAAATATTTATTGCTACATTTGAATAAATTTTATCTTTAGTTTTTGTCTGTTCACGAGTTTAGTAAAAAGCTAACTACTAACAATTAAATTTTTGGAAAGAGTTAAAAGTTATTTAACTTTAAATTATTTACAAAGGTTAATTTGTTTGTATTGCTAAATGTAACTAGGAATCCATTAACCCAAATAGTGCATATTGTATTAATCCAGCTAGAATCCTTGAGAAAGAAAATTATATGTGTAGAAAGCCTTGTATGTATGACATGTAGATAAAATTTAATCTGATATTTGTTAATATCTCAATTTGATATCTCAATCTTTCCTTATAGGAATGATGTCAGATGTGTCAATGATGCCATACTTTAGTGCTATTAGTAACTATTAATAGAGATAAATTGCAGTTATATTATATATATAATATAGTACTTCTATTAACACAGAATATGTTTCAATACAAGCAAAACCAAAATTTTTCAATGTTAGCACTTACACTGCTTTTTACAAGAATTCTTCAGTTACAACTTTTGTTTGTGTATTTTATTTTAACATTTGATAATTTTAGGTCAAAAATTAAAGTTACCAATGTAATTTTTGCTCTTTTTTCAGCGGATCAAAAATTCACCTATGACTTAATTGTCCTTGGTGGTGGATCAGGAGGGTTAGCAGCAGCCAAAGAAGCTGTAAATTATGGTGCAAAAGTTGCTGTGTTTGATTTTGTGACACCGTCTCCACAAGGTACAACTTGGGGATTAGGTGGTACTTGTGTTAATGTTGGATGTATACCAAAAAAGTTGATGCATCAAGCTGCTTTACTTGGAGAAGCTGTTCATGTATGTCTATTATTCAAGTAATTATTGTTCATGAAGTATAAGAAAAATTAATTATTTTAGGAATCCACATTTTATGGTTGGCAATTACCGGATCCAAAAACTATTAAACATGATTGGGACACATTAAGAAGTTCTGTACAAAACCATGTAAAATCTGTGAATTGGGTTACACGTGTTGAACTGAGAACAAAGTTAGTGTTATTTTAATTATAACTATAAAATGTATAACTCAAAAATTGTTTGTATTACACATTGTATATGTTATTATAGGAAAGTTGAATACATCAATGCACTTGGTTATTTCAAAGATCAACATACAGTATGTGGAGTAACGAAAAATGGAGAAGAAAAATTGTATACAGCACAAAAGATTTTGATTGCTGTAGGTGGCAGGCCAAGATATCCTGATATTCCTGGAGCTTTGGAATATGCCATCAGTAGTGATGACATTTTCAGCTTGGAAAAACCTCCAGGAAAAACCCTAGTTGTTGGTGCTGGATGTATCCTTTCTTTATGGCAGTTATTAATATTAATTTTACTTCTTTTTTTTATGGGAACATAATCATCTGTTCCTATATTATCTATAATATTTTAAAAGTAATTAATTTAATACTGAAGTATTTAATAAAATTTACAAATTCAAAATGTAATATATAATTAGCTTTTCATAAATAATCGTGTTTTCATTAAGAAAAGATAAGTTTACTTAAAAAAAACTACGTATTTCCGAGTTGAACTCTGGTCAGGCAATTTCGACAGAACTTTGATAATTACAAAAAGTGTATAGTTAAAGATAATTCTTTTATCTAGCCACTGAAATATGATCTTTATTGTTAAATGTTTCATAAACCGTTGATTTTACGTATAAATGACTAAATATGGACTAATTATGGTTACATAAGGCGCAAAATGCTATATTATAATTCCGATTTTAATAAGTTCTATATACTTTTAAATCGTTAGCTTTCGCGTAATAAAATTTAATTTTCCTTAACAAACACGTATAGATATTGGTTTAGAATGTGCTGGATTCTTAAATGGTTTAGGTTATGATGCAACGGTAATGGTACGTTCGATTATTTTGCGTGGATTCGATCAGCAAATGGCGAACATTGTTGCCGCAGAGATGGAGAGACGCGGTGTCCACTTTGTTTATGAAGCTAAACCGAAAAAGATTGAAAAGCAGAGCGACGGTCGACTTCTCGTCTCCTGGGTTGATAAAGTATGTTTCGAAATTCAAATGAAAGAGAAGTTCTAGATATTTATGTAACAAGGTTTTTTTCTCAGGATGGAAAAATTCATCAAGATACATATGATACTGTTTTGTTTGCTATCGGTCGTAAACCACTCACAGCAGAATTGAAACCTGAAAATGTTGGCCTCAAACTTGTTGCAGACAGTAACAAAATAGACGCGATAGATGAACAAACTAACATTCCAAACATATATGCTGTTGGAGATGTTCTTCATGTAGGTTTTATATTAAAAAATACTGAAAATTAATTTCAAAATCTATTTTATGTTTATTAATTCAATATAGCAAGATGCTTACAATTTTTTTTTGTACTCTAGAAAAAACCAGAACTAACACCTGTAGCTATACACGCTGGTCGACTATTGGCAAGAAGATTATTTGGAAACTCAACGGAACAAATGGATTACACTAATGTAGCCACAACAATATTCAGTCCTTTAGAATATGGCTGTGTAGGTCTCAGTGAAGAGGCTGCGATTGCTATTCACGGGGACGAAAAGATAGAAATTTATCACGCGTATTATAAACCGACGGAATTCTTTATTCCACAGAAAGATGTCTCTCATTGTTATTTAAAGGTTGTCGCATTAAGAGGCGGCGATCAAAGAGTTCTTGGTATGCATTTTGTTGGTCCCAATGCCGGTGAAATAATTCAAGGTTTTGCTGCTGCTGTTAAGTATGTATTGATTTAATTTGTTGAATATTAATTTATATTTTGTTGTTATTTATTTTATATAACTTTATGTTCTTCTTACAGGAGCAATTTAACATTCCCAAAACTGAAAGACACTGTTGGTATTCACCCAACGGTCGCAGAAGAATTTACGCGCATATCGATTACTAAACGTTCTGGGCTTGATCCTAAGCCACAAAGTTGTTGCAGTTAAGATACACGCAACTTTATGATCGTTGCGTTGCTAATCTTTTTGAATAATTTTAAATATGATCGACAGCACACATTTTTTGTGGTTATCGCATCGATCGCTTGTTTGGGAATTCATTTTCCGAGCGGAGCTCCTTTGAAACAAAAAATATTTTTTTACGAAGTACAGATAGGAGAATTATTAGAATACTTCAGTATTTCCAACTCAAAACTTGTAGAGCAATGTACGGTACTTCGCGTTGTATGCAAGATTTGCTTCCTTTAGGATCGAACACACGTTGTTGTACTTATAGCAATTTTTATAAATATAATTTTTTCAGATGTCAATATATTCTCATGTATACATCCGAGCAAAAATAAATAAGCTTTGAAAAAAATTTTATACATATTTTATTTGAAAATTCATCCTTTTCAGTAAATATTTATCTTTTATACTTATTTCAGGACAGCCCATCCAATTGAAGATTGCTTTTTCAATTACATCAATATTAAATTTAGATAATAATTTCAATTTTGATTGAAAAAGTCGTTTCACACAAATTGTGTTCACCTTTAAAATTAAAAAGCAATACATGTCAGTTTCATTTCTTGATATCCTCAATTTACATAATTATTTTTTTAACAAATTAAGTTAATATCGTAAATTGATGTAACTATCTTAATATCTAACTCCTTTAAAGCAACAGTTTTCAAATTTTGTTTATTATATTCTACTAAAAATTTGATCAACGCCATCTATTAAATAGTGTTAGCTTTTCTTTTGGTACCAGGATAATAGAAAGATACATAGTTTAACAAACAGCGATAATAGGATGCTTTATAACAAAAGTTATGAAACCAAATTGCATAATTATTCTCTATTTTTTAATAATTACAGTATATTGATTTATCATGACAAATCAAACAAATATCAGAAATCCTAATCACGAGTTACTTTCAGCCAAGTTACAGATTTCTGTAATTAGTAATTAATGAATTGTTACTAATAAGCCTATAAGAATTATACAGGAAAGTTCCAGACTTTAGATGTTAAGAAAGAAATGATAAGAATGCATAAATTCTTTGTGGAGAACGTATAATTAATCGTCTTTCATTCCAACCGATTTATTGAATGCAGCACCATTTTGTAGCGGGGTTGGTAGGACTAATTATATGTTTCCTAGTTGCACAGTTAAGTATCCTTGTTTAGCACTCATGCAATCACCTCCTCGGCGTTATGTTAATGTGATACCATTAAAGAAGCTGCGAACGTTATGCAACAGATGGCACTATTTAAATTTTTAATCGGATCAAGATAAAACAATTTGAAAGATTATGTATGCAATAAAGTAAGTACTTGATACAATTACGTACACAAATCTGATAAAGATTTTGTTACACCCCAATTGAACGCTTAGAAAATTGATACAAAATCAATGTGTAGTTTTCAGGAAATTAATTTGCGAATAATCGAACCTTTCCTACGTAATGCAGTTGACGTTAGAATGTAGGATCCCATAGATAAGTAATTCATACTAAAAAATTTTAATATCACATTTCCAAATTTCCAAAAACGCTCGTAAATGAATTTTTTATCTATTAAAAATAAGAATGTTGAATTATCATTTGCTAATTTCAGATTATAGATATTACATTGCATGATACACATGTTAACAAAAAGATGTCATCGAATATTTCATCACTGCCTTCCTCAAGTGACTCGTCAGATACTCAACATGAAGATAATAATGCGAATGATTTTAAGGAGAAACAAGAGTCCAACCTTTGCCCTTTTGTAAGCGACTTACAATTTAATTGACAATTTTATTGATCGTTTGATGGGTTAATTTAATGTCAGAAATATTTCTTGCATAATAAATTAATTTTATAATAAAACTCCGCAGTTTTGAATTGATCTAATGATTCGATTATACTTATTATTATAATTGATAATTACATATGTAATTTCATTATGCATAGAAATTACTATGGTCCTTCGGTATAAATTCAAGAAGATCAGTAATAAATTTAACCACCGAAAATCGAACGATCATTGCGTACACCTGCTCACATGCTGTCATGATCTACAACTACGTTTCGAAGGATATGGTGAACCTTCAAGGACATGTAGGTTCCTTTTGCGTTTTATTTTTTTAATAAAGTGGCAACTAAATTCTTATAAATTAATATGTACAGTTATAACACTAATATTTCATAAAAATTTATTTAATTTATTCTAGGTGGAGTCATTCTATTTGTATGAATCAATTTTTTAGTATACATATGTATAGGGTGTCCAAAAAGTGTGTACAACCGGAAATTTTTAATTCTCCGCACAAAAACAAATTAAAAATTCTTTTCTCATTTTGCAATTTGTGGTTTTCGATTGTGCACTACTATTGAGACACCCTGCATATTACATATTTTAAAGTATGTAATATAATGTAAACCGTTACCGCAAAAGGATTAATGATAAACAAGTATATGTTTCACAGCAAAATGCAGTGGAAAGAGTATCAGTTTCAGCGGATGGAAAGTGGCTTATGTCGGCAGATTTTGGAGAGGATTGCGTGGTTGTTGTTTGGGATACTGAAACTGGGTAAAGAAATTCCCTTTGTTACCACCCTATCTGCTATAATGGTAGACTTCAAACAATGCAATAACTATACTTGCGATGAAATATTTTTAGCGTTCCAATTTGCACTTTATTTAATCCACACGGCAAATACATGATGACCGCAGCAAGAATTAGTCCAAATGCTAAATATATAGTGACCGTTGGAAATGAAATACAGCAAAAAGTTCATTTTTGGCTGTGGACGTATGGGAAAGATGAACCTGACGGTTAATTAATTGTTTCAATTATTTACCATTTGCTTTATGAATTCGATTTAGTATTTTCTAGTATTACACATAAAATTCGTGTCATATTTTAAGATACATATAGCTAAAATAAATGAATAATATTCAGTAAATAATCAATGAATAATATGTTCATAATATATTAATAAATGTAAACATAATATAAATTATAATTTTCCTAAATTATTTTGGAAAATATGAAAAAAATATTTTTTAGGAGTTACGGAGTTAACAGAAATTGTTTCGGATAAAGTGAAGGACGTAGCTTTCCACGACGAAATTTCAGAAGAATTTGCCCTAACTGCTGATTACAATGCCATATTCTGCAAGTGGGTTCGTATGAACTTTTTTATACGAATCTTTGATACATCAGAACCAAATACAAAATTTTGCGAATTAGGAAAATAATGAACTGAGCTGTTGCTATCCACAAATTTTGGGTAATGTACAACGATATGGAGTCTTCAATAGTTCTTGTTACGTGATGAAAACGTATCAAGTTATAACGGCAACGATGTGCGGTATTATTACTACAGACTCTCGTTATATTGCCACATATTTATTTACTATTCTTTGTTATGCATTTATTTATGATTTATTATTATGTACTTATGGAAAAACGGTTATTTTACTATGCGTTTGTAGTTTTATTAATATGCACTTATGCGTTTAGGATACATTTTGGTTTGGAGTATGATCGCTGACGCAGAACGTTCTAAGACCAACAGCCTTGAAAGAAAACACCTTAAATCTGTACGGCTCCACACTTGCAGTATCAATGCGCTAGTATATCACGACGAGTACTTTACTTTTTTCTTGTAAAATAATTCTACATTCGATTATTGAATTAATGAAGCTATATTTAATTTATTATCTTAGACTGATAGTTGTTGGCACGGCGGAGGGTCGAATTTGTTTCTACGATCTCGACTTGAAAATACTTTACACCTATCGGAATCCTTCTTTGGACTGCATCATGTCGATCAGTTTCGAATTGAGATCCTCGTTATTGGGACCTGTATCCATAATCAGTGAATCTGAACGTAAATTCATTAAGCTTTTTATTTATTTATTAAAGAAGTTAACGTAGTATAAGTTAGATTTGGAATATGAAAGATTGATAATTACTCGGAAGGCAGAGGTTCAGTAAATAATTACCCCATTTCAAGATCATTGAAATCGGTGATCAACTGTTTCAATATTATTCCCATTTTCTATTCAGAATAATTACTGATTTCTATCAGTTTATGGTGTTATTGCATATACTTCCTCGTAGTTGAATTTAGCGAGGATCATCACGTAGAATATGAAGGAGAGTTTGAAAGTCCTTCTGAAAGCAAATTAGAGGAACCTGTCTGCGACGAGAAAATGAAGTATTTAAAAAAAATGGAAACGATAAATTTGGATGAAGTCTCGTCCTCAGTGACTGTCAATTTGGAACCCCTGGTCAAGGATCACAATAAAGGCAGACACAAGTTTAAGAAACCTGTTGGACCGACAGATGCCACTCTCGAGAAAGCTCCTTTTTATACAAGCAACTTTATAGTCAGTTAGTAATATTACTTTAATGCATTAAAATCAATTAGCGTAATAAGTTTCAATTTTGTATATTCCTACACTTTGTAAATATCCTACATCTTCAAATGCGAATATCAGTAAGTTTTAAATTTGAAAATTTTTAATTTCTATGTCTCTAAAATTTATATTGTTCAAAGCTGCATTAAATGGATCAGTTGCACTAATTGACATCCCCGCATTGAAGTGCCACTTTATTTTCCCAAACACGGCTGGACCAATTAGCAGTTTAGATGCGCATCCGCGAAGGTATTCGCAATTTTCTTATCATTTATAAATATAATTTATATTGTACTAATTGTTATGCAATACAAATTTGTATAATTCATTTGATGCACCTTAATACCGATTCATTTCGCTGTTACAAGTGATTTCATAGTCACCGGAAATGTTCATGGTGTACTAAACTTATACGATTACAAGAAGTGCAAGCTTGTCGTTTCCCGGAAGAGTCCACCTCTTCCAGATTATCGTGTGCTGCTTGAACAACAAGTGAAATGTGGCAGTATAATTTACTTTACATGTCCACAGTTCAACGAAAAAGCAACTGCGGTTACGGTACTGAAATATTCACCAATAGGCAAGCATTTTGTATATTATATATTGTAACTACGCAGACGATTCTGTAGACTAAATATCTGCCATTTTGAGTTACACGTATTAACAAGTTCTGTTTAAACCTTCCAATTTAATGTATGTACAAAATTACTGATAATCCCTGCATCGACATGAACAAAATAAGTATATCGAAGAAGTAAACTGGCGTTACTTAAGCGCGAAATATTTTATTTAGGTGATCTGCTCGCTTGTGGCCTTGAAAATGGAGCTTTATGGATGTTGCATCCTATCACTCTGGATCCACTTGACCCAGTTCCTTACAAGCATTCCACAGAATCTATACTTAAATTGATTTTCACAGAATGCGCCGAATACATGGCTTATTCGGTAAACGCAACACTTGCATCCTTAAATTTGCAGAATAATACACAAATATGTATTTGTATGTATACCTATGACTGTCGTGAAACTTTCTAACGAACGTTACAATTTTTAATCTAAGATTATATTCTTAAAAAGAAGGACTACGTTTGTTAAATAAATAATGAACGTTCGTCAAACTTATCCCCAGGCTACGAAATGTGTTTGTACATTTTTTTGACGTTACGCAGGACAATGCATTGGTAATCGCAGTTTTCAAAAAGAATCGCGAATTGTTTCTTGGCGATCATATATGGAATTTTATTGGGAAATATCGTGTACATCACGCTGAAATAAAGGACTTACTCTTTGGACCAGCTACTTCCGACAGCGTTGTGCCCCGATTGTTTTCACTGGGGGGAGATCAGCATTTAATCGAGTACAATCTTAAAGATAGGTACAGTTAACAATTACAAGAATATCATTCCAAAGTGCTCCTCTCAGATATGAATAAGTTTCTGTAAGGTGATAAAGAAAGATGATAAAAGTGGTAATAAAATTTATCAATTTGCAAAAACTCATCATAATATGAGCAGAACACATTAAGTGGTTTCCTTGATAATAACTTTATTCAAGTTTATAATGAACGTTAATATTCTGCGTCTTGTAGTGGGCCATATCCTGATCCTGGTTTATTGATAGCTGAAATCCATAAAATCGAGTATACTTCAACACCCCTTAGCCTTGCTTGGTATCCTCAATTGGGCGTTGAAAGATTTTTAATGATCTCTAATTCGGAGGTAATCATCGTTAATTATTTATTATAAGAACATACGTTTGCAATATTTAATCGAATTAATTAGTACAAGTACAAGCTGCTAAACGACGTCACCAAAATGATCCGAGGAACATTCTTGGGTCCGCTTTTTGATACTCCAGTTCGATATTTAAAGGTAATCAAATACGCTAAATGTGATTTTAAAAGTGGGTTAAACAATTTTAAAACATAGATCGTAACCGGATGAAAGGGGGAACATAAATTAATTTTCTTTTACTTAAAAATGGTTCAATTAACAAATTAACATTTGATCTTTTTGCGGATAAAATTTACACGAATTACAAAGTTTAATTTAAGTAAAAATAACTGATAACATTTGTAGGAACTACCTACCAAAGAGCTTAAACGTGGTGGGTACATGGTATTCGCGACTGAAAGAGAAATCGGTCTTCAGATGTATCCTTTCGACGGTAATCCTTACAAAATTTTGGGAATGGTAGGACATCCATGCAAGGTAAAAAAATATTTAGAACATACCTCATACACATACACACATATGTATATGTGATACTTGCAATTTGCAAGATCATAATTAATTGTTTCCTTCACTTTAAAACAGATGAACGTAACATTTTGTCATATAATCTTAAAAGTAGTGTAATATGTTCAATTTACAATCACGTAAAATTACCTCTGTTTAATTTTTAGATCACTAATATTTGTATTAACTGCGATGGTAACATATTATTCACTTCCGGTTATGACGATCCTTGCGTGTTGATGTGGAAAATAAAATGCAGGTAAAAGTCATAACTGTTCACGACTTAAATAAATTTTAGAAAAAAGTAAATAAAATCACATCTTCTGTTTCTTGCATTCAATTAATTATTTTATTATTTCTATGTTATTATTCTAGTAAATCTAATTAATATTAATATTTCTCTTTTCAGATCTGTTGATGTGATTGCACGCTTAGGTGGTGATGGACTTGCTCCATATTACTGTCTGATTGAAGGTGGTAAAGGGGGTTGGCTTTTCAACGAAATGAGGGATCTTTTCTACTATGCTCAAATTTTACAACAAGGAGAAAATACCACAGCTACTAGAATAGTATCTGAGAAAGTATCTACCAAACAGATACCAAATCTAATGCGTGCCGTCGGTTATTATCCTAGCAATGAAGAAGTAAATATCTTCGCAATTATTCGCAACAAGAAATAGGAATAACTTCAGCGTTCTTCCGCATTTACTTAGATCACCTTGAAATATATTGTCAAGATTACTATTCTGAACAATTTTTTCTTACGCATATTGCCGTTGTTCTGTGACACGAGAATATTCTCAATAACTTTGGTTTTATATATAATCATCTCTCGGCCTTGATTTCTAAGATACGGGTAAAAAACCTCGGTTAAATTTAGGTTACAAGTGTGGATGCTTAACAAGATATAAATATTTCAATATGGCGTATTCTACGATATATCTACCATACTATCACTTTGTTTCTTTTTTAAAATATCCAAAAATACTCTCACAAACTAATATGTTTCCTTTATTTTATTCAGGATTGTAATTTTAAGCGAGGAATTAAACTCACTAATGTTTCAGATAGAGACTCTCATGGGAGAGATCTCCTACAAGAATTACGCTGACACTGGTCAAATAGTTGAAGAGATTACATTCGAGGATTTCGTGAAGTTTTATATAAACCATCGTCCAATTTCAGGAATTTCTATACGTCAGTTACAGGAAGCTTTTCAAATTTTCGCAAATCTACACGAAAAATCGAATATTCAGGAAGAGAATCCAGTCTTGTATCGAGAACATTTTATAAAAGTATTGTTTGGTGCAGGACCTGAAGCAATGACGAGAGAGAATGACATTCATTTTGGTCAGTCAGAAATTTCCTAAATTTTCAAACTTAAGATTGAAAACATCTATCATCATTTTTTCTCTAAACTCGTTGTTTCACTTTAATTATACTGCGCGCCTACTTTGTTTTAGGAGAGCCATTAACACCTCAGGAAGCGTATATATTTTTAAAATTTTTGATGACTTCTGATGATGATTTGGTGGACATGTATCTTCGAAATGATGTAGAATCCATGTTGGTGGATTTCTTATTTTTGCCGCAGGTACGTATGCCCTTTTATCAAATAAATTCCATTTCCTTCATGTTTAATAAATAAGCTTCATGTTTATAATAATACCTTATCTCTCTATTAACAAAATGTAATGGAATTTTTTAAACTGGAAATGTAGAGATTTACCATAAAACATAAATATATTAATTTTTCAAATTTTATGAACCAATTCATATCTGAATACAAAGTTTTTTTAATAATGAACATTTAGTTGAAATTTCTAGATTTCCCAGGAAATTTACCGAAAAAATATCTATTGATAAAAATTCACACGAATTTGTGCATATTTGTGCACATATATGCAATAAGGGAAAAATACAATCAGTGGGTCAGAGTGAAATAATAAAAAAGAAGATTGATCGTTTTAGGCTCGCCGAAAGTAATGTATTATTGTTTTATAATACAGAGGATATCTTACAAAGATTTCATCGCGGATATCATGGGTATCGAGTCGCCGGAGGAAACGAGGGCTGACGATGATTAAGTAATCTGTGTCATTACTTGCATTGCTGGCACGTTAATGTTGATTATTTATTATTATTATTATTATTATCGTTATTATCATTATCATTAATTATTATTATCGTTACAATGTACTTGCGAGTTCTATTAAACATGTACGAACACTATAACGTATTTATCTGTTTCGTTTGTTGCTTGAAGCTTAAATAAAGGAAAAAATATGAAGAAAAAAAAAATGAAAACTTAACGACTGACAGACCCAATTTCGAAGTTCGTTTAACAATCGCATTTCGATCGGTAAAATGAATTATTCCTAAATTAGACCCTTCCTTCTTCGAATCATTTCTGAACGAATTTCATTGTTTCAGCCAATTGTGTTTGTACGAGCTCAGCAGCAGTCGAGTATCGTTCAATGATCAAACAAAAACAAGCAACGAAATTGATGACTGAACATTGTAAAAACGTTGTTCGCTTTTAATCGAATTTTATACAAATATGTTCGCTGAATATCACATCGAAATCTTCGTACGTATCAAAATGTTGAACAATTTCAACTATAGTTGGCGATAGAGCAGTCGCAAACGAACTATACGGACTAAGCAAACTAGACTAGAAAAAAAAGGAAACGATAAAAGATCTGCTGGTTAACTCGTCGATTACACTAAAACAAGCGGTAAAAAGAGACAAGAAAGAAGAGAAACGAAGAAAGAATAACTTTAACGAGTTAAAGTTAAAATGACTTTAACAATTCTAAAAGAAATGTGAAAGGTTCAAGCGTTAAAAATAATTGGCTAGGAAAATGGAACAAAATCGCGAAGAAAGCTTTTGGGAAATACATGTTACGCGTTTCTAGACAACGAATACGTTGACTGCCATTGTTAAGATTAAAATTAGAATTATCGAGAGGAGTATTATTTGAATTTGTTGTCGATTATAAATTTGTACCGCAACTTTATTGATTAGAGCCAAAGGATTAACTATAATAGTATTTACAAATCTTTTTTGTATTTTCCTCTTGCCATTTTTTTTTTAATTAATTTATTGCACATTCGTAAAAAAATTAAATTTGTAACACGAGTTGACCGATGTTTAACAAATTTTTGATGCCACAGTGATGGGCAAATTTAAAAATTTTCAAATTATCCAATTTACAAAATTTCTAACTTCTAACTTTGGAATTTTTAACACTAAAATTTTTACTTTCAAATCTTTTATCTTGAAATTTGCAACCTTTCATATTTTCTAATTTAGAGGTATGGAAATTCATTAATTTGATAATTTGAAAATATACAAATCTGAAAATGTGGTGTGCAATAATGTAACAATGAAATTACCTAATAATTAGAAAGCACGTGAAAAATTGTATAGCAACTATTTCAACTAAATCTGCTATTTAGGTGTTAAAAACTATAAGTTTTTAAAGTTTTACTTTGAACGATGACATTTCACGTGCATGAATTTAATAAGTGACGGCTTGATGCGAGATTGAAACAAGTAAAATGAATGTTCTAACGTTAGTTACCGACAATATCTCTATATATGGCAGCCAATGTATTAAAAAGCAAAGATCATCGAAGGGTAACGATCATCAAACGGGGGCACAGACACCGCCAGCAGTGCCGACAGTCGTATCAGCCGCGATATCGCGATTTCGAATTGATAAAAACACAGCCCTCCCCTCTGGTGCTAGGCTTGAACAATATCTCGCTCTACGACGTAGCCTAGATTTGACTTCTAGAACGCTATGCTTGGCCTAACGGCTACCACTAATCAATTTATACACCGCGGACTTATCTTTTTTCGTCGTTTTTAAAAGAAGTACAAACAAATGTACACAAAAAACCTTACTTCACTGTTATAAACTCTAAGGCGTATTTACAAGTTATATACAAACATTCTCCGTTCTCGTATCGGCTTAAGAAAAATATTAACATGGAACAGCGTATAATTGATTCATTTTGTTTACCAAGAAGAAAGAAAGAAAACGCTGGGAATTATTACGATCGTTTAATTCTCTCTTCCCCTTTTCTCTTTCGGATAAACTTGCATATATAATTCTTGGTACATTGTTTTAAGTTCCCAGAACCTGAAGAAAATTATAAGAACATACAATTTTTCAGCGAATAAAATGTTCTGATTACACACAGTTTTTAATGTTTAGTTTGCTAATATTGAAGTGAAGATTGCAATCGAACAGTCTCGAACAGTCTGTATTAAGAGGTCATTCTACTTTGGATTCTTTTCTCAGTTTATATATGAACGCGATAAACCTTCTAAATTTGATATTAAACTATTTATAAATAATATAAAGAATTGCATAATCTTTTCACATGAATATGGTATCTTTTTTGACACAAATGATCTCTTCGCTCATATCTGAAATTCAAGAATTTTCTAAATTAACGCGTTTATAGCTTTGATTTATCAACGTTTTTATACAACAAAGTCATTGAATGAATTTTATTTTTTAACTTTGTACTGTACTTGTTCCATTTTATTTTTAATAAATAGTTCACTATACTACCTGCAACAGCAACAGTATATTACTTAAGAATTTGTTGTTTTTGATGTATCTAGGCTGAGAAATCACTTGCGCCATAGACACCCTTTTTTGAGATGCTACTTTCATGCTAAACAAAATATAAAACAAAATATAACAAAATCAACTTATATTATTTATAAGCAGTTTAATATACGCTAAAACGATTTATTTCATTGCATGTTGTATTTACCAAGAGAACAGTACTTTAAAGGCCGTTCAATTTTTAATTGCCAAAATAGAATGATCTCTTAAAGCCATAACAAATATCTAAAATATAAATATAATGCTTTAACTCTGAAAAATTACAAGAAATTCATAATTATAATCTGTTTATTTTCCTCCCATATTGTAGAGAACGCATAAAAGAAATTAAAATGAAGCAATATTTCATTTCACGTAAAGAAAATTACGATAGTCAAGTATTAATAGAATCCATGATTCTTCAAAGTACCCCAAAATTTTAATAAAAATATTTAAGTAGATTTTGTTCCCATGACTATAAACAATAAAACCTGTATTAAATAGGTTGCACCATATCAAATTATCGATTTTGAAAATGAGAAAGCATGACACAATTCATTGACACAAAAGTATATCGAATAGTTTGAGACGTAAAGTCTAAATATAAACAAATTACAGCAATTTGATATTTAAGATTTAAACCAAATGACTATGTATCCATACTATCAATATTAATACTCAAACAAACAATGAATCAATTATTGATCATTCTATGAACATTTAACGAACACAAAAATAAACATTCACTTTTATCATTTGTATCACAAAATGATAATAGACTTTCTAATTTTCTTTATACTTGTCTGATTAGACTGCAGATTTTTATGCAAATGTATAATATACAGTTATAAATTATTTTCCCTCATAAAATAATTAAAAAAACCATTTCAATTCACCTACTTACACATTTAACATTTTTTAAATTCATTTTATTTTTCCATGCATATCATGTACCTTATGTATTTTTGTATAATCTGATATATTATAAATGCATATACTTCCACAGTCTACTTATACTCCATCAATTGGAAACTAGATATTCATTAATGGGCATTCACTGTTTACTTCAATGAATAATTCCTATTATGAATATTCAAATTAAGACAAACCGTTTATGCAGTTCTTCTTATCAAACTGTAAGCTACAACCTGATATTACCATAAATACTATTTTGTAATCAAACTATGTCACACAGCCTTCATTTCAAAACCAGCTAATCCATACGGTGCACCTGATACTATTACAGCTGAACCTTCCTTTCACCGTGTTTCAAATAAATTTAGCTTCTCAAATTTTCCCAGATTCGCATGAGAGATAACCAGTCAGTCAGCGAGAAATAAAGAGGAAGAGACAATTGAACGTCCATCCTCGAGTACGCCTAAACAGTAAATTCAACAAGCGGACGCCATCCGCTGCTATCAGTCAAAATAGTCCTCGCTGTTCTGCACGATACCGTGCTTTTTCCGACAGTCCGGACAATACCACTTGCCCTTCGGTGGCACCATGATGCCAACGCACTCGAAATGAAACCACTCGATGCGACAGTCTTCAGCATCGCAGGCGATCATCTCCGACACCTCGTCATACGGGCACTGGCAGTAACAGTACAAATTAACCGGCCGTTCCGGCACCACTGGATTGCTCTTCACCAGATGCGTCTGCACCTGTTGGCTGGCTTCCACTTCGGAGTCACTGGAATCGCTGCTACTTTCAGCCGGTTCCTCGGACTCGGTGGCGGAGGCCGTGGCGAGGCCCAAACTCTCCGGCTGGCTTTCCTGTATGGCCGGCCTATACGCCACGGACTTACCCCCGAAGGACAACCTGGATGACAACGGCTTCAGGCTGGGTGCCGTCACGTACGAGGGCGTATCCGCCTTCCTCCACTTGGTCACCGGTTGCTTCTCTGCCTCGTCGTCGCTGGAGTCGCCGTAGAACCTTTTTGGCACCCGCTTCCTCTTCGACGAACGCTTGTTCTCCGCTTCGGAGCCGCTGCCGCCGATGTTCTGGCTCGACATGACCGTGTGGGAGTCGACGGACGAGTTTGCTAGGTGGACATCGTTCGCCGACACACCCAGTGACATGCTCTGCTGCATCAGCGTCGGCGACGAGGCCGAGTAACTGGGGTTCTTTTGGTAAAACGCTTTAGGAATGTTTAGTTTGATGGACTCGACGGCTGGCGCCGCGTCCCGTTGTTTCGCCCTCTCGCCCTTCTTCCGTTTCTTCGTTTTCACCTTCTTCTTCTGCTGCGTCTGCTCCTCCGTCGTGGACATCCGATCGGGTGACGGGATCGCGGTGTCCGCGTCGGTCAGGCCGTTGTTCAACGGCATCGCCGACTCCGCGGACGCCGGGGCCACCGCCGCCAACAGCAACAGCTGATTCCGTTTCTCCGCGAGCAACTTGTTCGCCAACTGCTGAGGATGCTCGTCGTAGAAGTCCTCGTCCGTCTCCGTCTCCTCGGTCTCCAGGTCGGACTCCCTCAATAGAAGCGGCGGGCAAACTGGCTCTGCCGTAACCGTCACTGTGCCGTTCTCCATATCCGCGGAGGCGTCCTTGTTTTCTAAACGGCCCGCTTCAGACTCTTGCGCCCCGTCCTTCTCTTTCTTTCGCTCCTTTCGTCCGGTTTGTTTCTTCGGAGAGTTCTCCGACGTGGAGCTGTCCGAGTCTGAACTACTGCTAGAACTGGAAGAACTACCCGACGAGGAGCTGCTGCAGCTGCAGTTTGTGCCACAGGAACAGCTGCTCGAGTCGCTGTCGCTGGACGAATCGCTTGACGAGGTGCTTCCGTTCTGTTTCTTCTTCTTCGGACTCTTAGCCTTCTTCTTGTTCGGGTCCTCCTCGACGACGTTTTGTGTCCCGTTGTTCTCTACCGGACTCCTCTGAGGTTTGTTTAAATAATCTTGGTCCCCGGCCGTACTTACTTCCTCTTTGTCGTTCGTTTTCGTTTCTAACTCTTTGTCCTTCTCTTTTTCGGACCACACTACGCAGTAATCATGGTCAGCCAACACTATGCTTCTGAGGAATGCCACGTCGGTTTCTGGTTCAGTTTCTTTGATGAAGTTGTTCGTGGAATCCTTCATCTCCAAACTGGCCGTGTACGATTTGAAATTGTCCCATATCCCGTCCATGATTTGTGCACCCTGTTCCTTCTCTTCTTCGTTCTGCTCGACTTCCACTATACTGTCCGCTAACGGCTCGGAAGAAACTGCGTTTTGCTGATCTGTGAAAGGTGCTGTATCTTCTTCGATCGGTTTCGACTTCTCGTTAGCTTCAGGCTCTTTAACCTCCGCCTTTTCTTCTTCGGAATCTGTGTCGCTTTCCGAAGAAAGATTCAGAGGTGGTAGGTCATAAACATCGACGACCTTTTTCACAGGCTCCTTGGCCTCCTTCGTGGATTCAGCAACTGCCGAATTGCTGTCCGCTATTATCGCTTTTTCCTTATCCGATTTTTCTTCGTCAAGCATTGGTGGTTGACTCATGGTATCCGCTAGGTTCGCGGTAGTTGGTGGCGGTTCCTTGTGAGCGTTCTCGTGCTTGGTCAAGAGTTTGCGAGATATGAAGCGTTCGGTACATTCGCTGCAAGTGTACGGATGGTCTCCGGAATGTAGTCTCTTGTGCACCTTCAGGGCTACCGCTCGGGAAAAACTGGACCCACATTCCTCGCAAACAAAAGCTGTGGGCGGTATGCAGAAATGATAAATGTGTGGCCACTTTTTCTGTAAGCATTTCTTGCACAGGACGCTTTCTGTCCCGTGTTTCCAGAACAGGTGTTTCGTGATGTCCGGTTTATTTCTGTACGCGATGCCGCACCTGTAGCACAAATGATGGAGCTTGTGCTTCCACACGTGGTTGGAAAGGCGCTGTTGATTTCCAGTAGATTCCAAACAGACGTCGCACGCATGGTGCCGTTTGCGAAGGTGCACCATCAGCCTAAACGCGGATGGTAAGTTCGCCATTGGACATAAACAGCATCTGTACCTGACATTGATATTCGGGGAGTACGTCCCGGGACACAGGTGACAAAGTAATTCGCTATAACTATAGAAAGTCGATTTACACATTATACAAATTAAGATTGTCTTTTGATGCATCTTGCGATTGTGCAAGTAAAGTTCTTTGTGTATGGCAGAATGAAACCTACAATGAAAGCACTCGTACGTCCTTACGCTTGGAACGTTGTACGTGCCGTTTGTGCTGCTGTAAGAATCTAAATTAAAGAAATGAGAATCTAACTCGTCCAGGGACTTTTTCACTCTGGAGATAAACTGATCCGGTTGGATAATTATAGCAGGATGCTGAGGTTGAAATTTGTGTTCCGCGAGCATGTGTAATCCTAATTGTTTACCGTTAACTGCTATATGGCGTGCGTGGTTACAGTAGACACAGAGGGGACTGGCTGCTTCTATGCAGCGTTTCAATAAATCGTCTATCTCTATGCTATCTAAAATACCATCCACGTTAAGGTCGATACAGGGAACATCTTCCCCGGCTAACATGATACCGTCGTTTGCTTGTACTTGGGGATCATCCATATTCTCTGCCTCGTTCTGGCTACCTTCCTTGTCTTCTTCGTCAATTTCTTGATCGCCATTCTCATTTACATCTATCGGTTTTTCTTCGGCAATTTCTATTTGGTTGTCGTCGCTTCCAATGTTCGTGTCAAATTCGTTTTTATCTTCCGTAGGTGTTTTAATTTCGTTAGTTTCATCAACTTCTTCTGTCCCTTCAGAATTACTATCTACCACTGCTAATTTCATACTGTCCGAATCACTGTCTCCGTTATGCGTTTGATAGCTGTTATTATTGTCCTTATCGTTTTCAGAAACGTTAGATTGTTTCTCTTCTGTCATTGAACTATCTGCGTTATTGTTTTCCTCGGATTTGTTGTTAATTTCGTCACTCTCTATGTCTGCGCTTTTAGTCGCAACTGAAAACTGAGAGTTCTTGTTAGTGCATATTTTTATAACTAAACTTCTATCGGAAGCCTCAGCAGTATTGTACGTCACCAAAGATTGAGATTCGTTAGGTACATCGAGATTTTCTTCGTTCTCATCCTCGCAATTATTTTCTTTTGATTGTAAATCTGATACTTGTGATTCGTGTTGTGGGCTAAATAACGACCTGACAGGACTGTGATCAGGACTTTTCGATGTCTGAGAGAGAGAATCACCATTAGTTTCTGCTGAAATCTCTAATGTTTCATTTTTATGTACACTTTCTTCTGTTTCTTGATCTATCGAATTTGACTCATTTGTTATAATATTAGCTTCTTCTGTGGGACTCGAAGTTTCTGTGCTCTCTTTACCTGTTTGATCAAAATCTGTTACTGTTTTGTCAGACACATCCAACATATCAACAGAATCTGCATCCTCTCTTTTACTTGTATCAGCTGAATCTTCCATGCTGTTTGTACAGTGGGATACCTCCATAATAGTCTCAGTTACGCTATCATATGGCATATTATGGCTAATCGTGTCAGTTGATGGCATTAATTCAGAAGACCTTAGACAATTTGCGTTTTCATTTGTTTCTTCTTTCGCTTCGCTAGAATCTTCAGTGTACTTTGAGACCTCCATTATTGTCTCTAATACAGTATCTCTAACCACATTATGCGTAACTTCGTTTTGAGGATTTTCATCTTTATTTAAAGTTTCATCCGATAATTGATTTTCATTTGGTTGAGATATAGGAATTTTATTATTTGTCTTTTTTGTATGAGTGTTCACTTTTTGTTGATTAGATACACCATCTTCTATATGTTTGGACCTATTATTTTTTATTAGTTTCCTTGAAACAGTTTTATTTCCACTACTAACAGCTTTGTCAAGCAAGTGCGTTGGTATTACATTTGCTTGTGTACTAACTGGTAATGCTGAATTTACTTCTTTGTTAGCATCAACAGCTAAACTGCATGTACTTGCATGTGAACCTGTTTGCCTGCACAAAGTGCATATGGATGCAGTAATATCCTGTTTGGATGTTGATGAGCAAAAATGATTATAAAAATTATCTGTCTCTGAAAACACTTTTTCACAAGTGCAACAAACTAAGTAACATGATCCTTTAAAAGCACCATAGAAATCTTCAACAGATGTGAATGCCATTTCTGGAACACTATGTTTTTTTATTAAATGATACGATAACCTCTCTGCTTGACCAAACATTCCCAGACAAAATAAACATATATGACGTTTGTGAATATCCCTCATATGTAAAAATAAATTCCAATTTTCAAAATATGTGCCACACGCTGCACACAGATAAACTTTCCTTGTAATTTTAAAATTAGGAGAATGTGGCATCGCTGATGATTCTGATGTACTGGGCATTGGTGTCATTGCAGAGTTACAAGTGCACGAACTTTGCTTTAATGAAGGACACAAACTAGATGACGAATTACACTTTGAACACTTATTCTTTGATGAAGGTTGAAGACCCAAATATTGTGCATATTCGGTTATTTTGCCTCTCTTGATTTCTGCCTTTTTCTCCTTACTACTTTTTGGCGACACATTAGAATGCAGTAGTTGCTGCTCTTGCACTATACTTTTTGATGCATTTGTTTGTATTTCTTGAGCTTGCGCCAAAATGCGTTTCTTAAAACCTTTAAACACAATTTTAGATCCTGTACTGTTATTTTTGCTTGGAGAATCTTTGGCTGCAAGAGAATTGTAACGCAATAATTGTTTCTCTTCTTCTATTACATCAGTGTATGCATTATCAATCGAAGGTTTTAACGAATTTCCAATAGAATTATCTTTAAGTTGTTGTTTTCCCAAAATGCTCCACACATCCATAACTTTACTTTCACCATCTTCATCTTCCATAGTAGCACTGTTTGGCTACAGCAGTAGTACCTGCAACATATACAGATATGTCTTAATATAAACAATCTATCACAACAGAACAATTTTTGTTAATCAATAGTCAAATCATTTTTTAGGTTAATAACTATGATAAAAATATCAGAATAATATGTAACTTTATTATTGTGAAATAGCTGTACTGCAAATTAATATATTTCAATCAATAATATGTATCAGCATAATAATTTTAAATAATAAGTGTAATAATAGTACATTATGGTATCTAGAATTAAAGTTGTCATACATGTTAGTTAAGAAGAATGTACTGTTACAGTAAAATTGTCATCATTATAGAAGTACTATCATAATTAATATGTACACAGAGCCACCTGTTACATTAAACTTAATCAAGAAAACTTCTGCTTTTTGGAATATTATTATACCAATAATAATGCATAAAAGTTTAAAATGATATGTCACATGAAGTTCAAACTCTTACGTTACAAGTTTAAAGAAATAAACATATTACTTTGCTTTAGAAAGCAACTTAGAAGTCACACCATAAACATCACGCACTACATTGATATTAACTCACAGAAGACTAAACTTTATATTTAAACTACACTTGGTAAAGTAACAAGCATTTAATATAATACCTCTGATAAGGGTATTACAAAATTGAGCACATGGTACGACATGCAAGAAGCCCTTCGCTGTGATCATCACTCCACAGTGACTCAGCCTTAAAGTTCCCACAAAATCAGTTTACTAGGACGAAACTAATGTCAAAATAAGACCAATGAACGTGTACACGTAACCAGGACGTCGTGGTACCAAGTTTCAGCAATAGAATGTTGCTGTAAGCTTTTGTTGCACACAAGGGTGATCCCAGTGCAACGAGGGTTGCGTACCTTTCGGTAAACTCCGGCTTGAACGAACCACTTGAAATTATGAAAGAGCGTACACGGCTTGTAAAATATAATCGACACAAGCAGACGCTCTCGAAACAATACGAAGTGGAGCACCTTAAGTGGATCGTCGCGATCCGCGCCGAAAAGGTTAGTAAAATGGCGTCATATCAATGAGCACGGCTGCGTCCGTGCTTCCAACACGTCCCCAGTGATGCCACCTTTCGTCATGTTCTACTGTGTGCAGTTTGTCGTAGAAGAGGTTAGGCCAAAATCATCAAGAGAAAGAATGCTTTTAGTATTTTGATTCTTTGATAATCGGTAAGTGACTTCGAGTCTTTCTTGAAGATTGTGATTCGACTTCGACGCGAGTGCGCTGTTGCTTGGCCCACGGCTGTCGTGCAAAAACTCGAAACACGAAACGACGGCATCTCTCGTGGACGTATTCATATACGCCCAACGAATTATTCGTTCCACGAGAGATGATACTTGGTTTGCGCAATGCGACCAACTTCAATAAATTCCCCACCATTTTGGGCTGTCCCACTACTCTGCACTTTTTGCTCCGCCGGCAATATACACAGTGGATGAAATAGAATAATGACGGGTAGAAGTAAAATATTAATAGTTTACAGTTTACACTACCAAATGGCAATTTAGGAATTGTACAATTTAAAAATTTTGAAATTTCGACTTGAAAAATTAGGAATTAGAAAATTCAGGTTTCGAAAAGTTGGGAATATTAAAATGTATGTGCTTAAAAATTCGGTAATTTGACAACTAAGCATCTGAGAATTTAAATATTTGGAAACATGGAAAATTGAGATAATTGGGATTTGACAATTTTAGAATTAATAACATATAAAATGAAAAATCACTCGGTATATATACTTAGTGTCACAAAAACCCTAAAGACACATGCGCGTTGCTCCTGGTTACAAAATGTGCTCGACCAGTTAAAGCAAACATGCGCAGAAAGAACCAAAAGTAGTCAGATCATGAATACGATCTCTTGTTGAATGAATAATAGTACCATGTTATCCCCACTCCGTGTCTTAACCTGACCTAACCACTCCGAATGTCAAATATTGGTTAATAAAATTTTTATTTTATTTTTTGTACATAAGTATTTGAAGAGTATGAATCGTATAATCGTTAAACTATTAGTATTCAAAATCAACATGAAGTAAATTTCTTATAAATATTTTCTAATGAAATGTTTTTCCGTATTATAACATTTTTTAGAATTTATAATTAAATTGAAGAAATGAAGAAACTTTGATAGTATAAAATTCAAATTTTATTAAAATCTAACGTAGAAAATCTTAATCTTATTCAATTTTTCGGCATATTATAAAGAAAGTATTCAAATTATCATCGTAATTGCGACAATTTTTATTCATTTTATTCATACTTTGACCATATAAGCTTAATTGAAATGCATAAATGTATAGATTCATTCAGGTTTAATTTAATATGCAAATTCATTAGTATTTAATATAAGTTCATAAATATAAATCATAAATGTTATCGTGTAATAAAAACATTAAAAATATATTGTTTGATTCTGGTTTCATTCATAATTTCATTTTTCCACTCGCAACAAGTTTCAATACAATTTCAAAATAGAATCGACCATCGATACGAGCAAAATTATCGATATTCATTTTACGAAAAACAGAATTGAAACATCTTTGTAAGTTCAGACATTTTACATAAAAACTCTTTATTAAGTTAAATACTACTTTGTTTTATTCATAATTTTGGACAGTTTATTCATATCCACAATTTTTTTCTAAAAATTGCAGGTTTTGGCTAAATGATCCATGTGTACGATTTGAAAACAGGACATACTCTAAAAACATCAAAAGACACTAAGTTACAAATTTCCGTCCTTTCGGCGCATCTCGGCTGTCCGTTTCTATGTTATATAATCTATGGTAATGCTCATGCGCGCTTCTAACTTCGGAAATATGTACCCAGCGGGCAAGAAATTTTATAATTTTTACTTCCTGATTATAGTATATTTTGCTCGGTAAACAAAACGTCTTTTTCTGTATCCATATATTTTAGGACTATATTACAAAATTAAGTGTATTGTCTTTATTTTCCGCTGTACATCATTCACACTTTCTGTTATTCATTTATTTCGTTTACTGTATATATGACCACGAAAGCAGAAGTAGGTTGTAAAGAGGTCTCGCATACATGGCTAACTATTTCCCTAGATTGTTGAGTTGCACAAATCATCTGGTTACTGTATTCTTTCGTGGAGTAGTTCATAAACGAACCCCTAATAATTGTTGGGAATGCGTCAAAAGGTTGAACCACATTTCGATTGGTTTATGAACACGGACATATTAAGTATGTGCGTTAGGTAGAATGTGTGAATGCGCTAATGCATAATACACCATCTCATTTATTTAGTATTTCATATATATCATTTGTTGATGCTATCACTTTTTGTGTATTTTTATGTGCTGTCAATTTTCGACCAAACGTAGCGTATATTGTACACTGCTAAGGTTAAAAGATTGACGGGAAAACAGCGAGTAACAACGCAGCTCGTTCACGGACGGTCGGACGTTGTCATTTGAAAACGGAAGCCATCTTGTGGCCGAGCCTCCCATATTATACAGGGAATAATAGTTCAACGACTATTTGTTCCGAAAAATTGATTCGTATTTTTTCCATTACGTCTAGACTATGCATGAATTATTGTATCACATGTTTACATAGCCATGGCTGCGACGAGAAAGTTGCAAGGTGAGGAGAAAATGTTTCCAGCATGTTTACATTTAGAAATTTTGTTATGGCCCTGTACCACTGCTACTTTGCTTTCAATTTTGCTTCGCGTCCTGTAGTTTTCTGCCAGTTTAAATGCTCGTAATTACAGTCAGTAGCAGCCTACTTTTAACTCGTGTTATTTATCAGCATGCAGGTATCTGTGCCTGACAGTTGGTACAGGTTGCCAGGGTACGGTGGATTGATACATTCTGTTCAACTTTTCACACACTTCTTTAATACAAATTATCCTGTTTTGTGTAAATTGTATTCATGATAGCCCAATGCTGCTTTCTTATGTCAGCATAACCTGTAAAACACATCTTCATCTTATTTGTATGATACACAGTATAGCGATAGAAAATACAGCATATGTATAGCATTTATCAATGTAAGCCTCTTAATATAAGACGCTTAGTAAATTATTAAGATGTATTATTATCAGTAGTTTCTTGTTAATTTACCAACAGTTTTTAAAAAAGGTTCATAATGGAAAAATAAAAAGTTCTCACTATTATTTATCATGTTTTATTCCACCCATTACTCTTATAACTGGATCCAGTCATAGAGTTTAAGTCGTGTGATATAGCAAAGTAATATTAAAAATTACACAGAGTAATTTATTATATGAGTTGCTAAAGAAACTAAACAAAAACATTTAAATATATGACTTGTGTGATAATTTCTTCAATTAAATTATTTAGCTTTCATTTCATCCTGCTCTCTACTCTACTTTTATTTGAATAAATTGACCAGCTTTAGTCATAAACTGTATAATTTATTTGTGTATTCTTCATATAGTTGTTTGCCACTGTTTTAAATAAACAGTAGTAGTATGGATTGTTTATTATCGTTGTTAATGACTAGAAATATGTTTATTTTAATTGACTGTATATGTATTTTAAATTTTAGGTGAAATAGATCGGTGCCTTAAAAAAGTAACAGAGGGTGTAGAGACCTTTGAAGACATTTGGCAAAAGGTTCATAATGCTACAAACAGCAATCAGAAAGAGAAATATGAGGCAGACCTTAAGAAGGAAATCAAAAAACTTCAGAGGTTACGTGATCAAATCAAAACCTGGCTTGCGTCAGGTGAGATTAAGGATAAAAGTACACTCTTGGAATACAGGAAGTTAATTGAAACTGTGAGTATACCTTGATGAAGGAACTCAGGTTGTAAATACATGTATTATACATTAAACATAATGTATGTTTTTAGCAAATGGAAAGGTTTAAGGTTGTGGAAAGAGAAACGAAAACAAAAGCGTATTCTAAGGAAGGATTAGGAGCAGCTCAAAAACTCGATCCAGCTCAAAAAGAAAGAGAAGAAGTTAGCAATTGGCTGGCAAATTCCATAGATGCTTTAAATCTACAGGTATGAAATGGAGGATGGCGCTCAACTAGACCCCAGAATATTGTTGTGTAACTAGTAATGTGTCCATAATTAATTTAAATATAGCTGGATACATTTGAATCCGAGATAGAATCGTTACTCGCAGGGAAGAAAAAAAGGTTAGATAAAGATAAGCAGGATAGGATGGATGAATTGAAAGCAAAGCTTGATAAACATCGTTACCATATCCGTAAATTGGAAACATTGTTGCGTATGTTAGACAATATGTCTGTTGAAGTTAACACTGTAAGTATGTTGATGGAGTAACAGAAAGCTAGTTGATCGAAATTTTACGATATCATAGGCACATTGAATCCTTGCAGTTATTTAACTTCTGTTTCTTGTTGCTCAGATTAAGAGGATAAAAGACGATGTAGAGTATTACATCGAATCCTCGCAAGAACCTGATTTCGAGGAAAATGAATATATTTATGATGATATTATTGGTCTCGATGAAGTAGAGTTGTCTGGAGTTGGTATTCCCTCATCAGCAACTACAGATAGTAACAATAGTAATGAGACTGGAGGAACACCAACCTCAACTAACTCTGGTACTTCGCCCATACCATCACCTCCATTAAGTTCCACAATGCATAACCATTCAAGTGATAGTTCTACAGATAACGACAAAAAAACGAAGGTGTGTAGTTTTTTGCGGGTTCCAAAGCTTTAATAATCTCTCGTATTTCTGTAATTAATAGTCTATAATATGTGAGGAACATCCATATAAACCTTAAAAGATTAAGGAAAGATTATTCTCTGACGATTTGAATAGCTTAATTAGGTTTAAATCCCGGTCCAGCAATCTGTTCGGTCCGATATTTTCCTCGTTGTAAATTCGATACAAAAAATAAATTCACCCAGTGAATTAATTTTTATTTGATTTTTAAATTTCAGCCTGTGAAACCTACAGCAGTCAGGCCGCTACTAAATTCACAGGCGAGCATTCCAACCACGGGAAGCACTGCCACCATAAAATCGAATTTATTATCGAGCAGCACTCCAAGCAAGACCATTCCCATGACACCTAGCCATAGCTCGCCTAGTTCTACAAGTAATCACATTGCTACAACCAACGCTGGCAACTTCGCCACGGTAGCTGCTTCACACAGTAATTCGCAAGCCATCCATTCTACCTCTAGTAAAACATCTTGTAAGTAATGTGTGAAATTATCTAATTTATCAAAAATGAGTAAATACTTTGGTAATAACTCCGTAATGACATGAACAGAAATTTCATGATTGATTTGTATGTTAACAGCTCATAGCAGTGAAAATGGTTTGTTGTCATCATCATCTACGTCCAGCGTTACCTCGAATGTGCCACAAACGATCTCGCAGCAGCACAATAATCCGGCGCCCATACAAACGACACATGTATTACACAATCAACAAAGTCAGAATCACAACAGTGAAACTGAAATGACTACGCCGATCCCACCGTCATCTTCGCCACAATCATCAGTTAGCAGTAGGTCTTCACCTCTGCCTGCAAATTCCTGCTCGCCAGCGCCATCCACTGCCAATGGTCTTATTCCTAAGCTTCCTGATGGCATGTCCTCTTTGAAATCTATAGCCCAACAAGTAATTGTCCGAGCAGATTTGGAAATACCACCGTCCGAGTCGAATAGAAACATCTTTGACAGTGCAAAAGCGAACAATAATAACAACAATGCCACCTCGGAAGCACACATTCCTCCTTTGCTTGGTGTTGCGCCGCTCGGACCGGTACCTCTTCAGAAAGAACACCAGCTACAGTTCCAGATGATGGAGGCCGCTTATTACCATATGCCTCATCCGTCTGATTCTGAACGTTTACGATCATATTTACCAAGAAATTTATGTCCAACGCCTCCTTATTATCAACAGGTATCATTGAATTACTGCTTGGTCTTAGGTCATTCGTAATTTAAGGAGTCATTCTATCTTGCCAGCTACAAAGCTAATCTGTAATTAGGAATCCTTTTCTCAGTAATATAGTAAGGCAGCATAATCATATTTATATCTTTAATTTATCTTTCTAATAACTAACAAGATCATGGAAAAGAATTTTATTCTTTAGTTTTTTATTGTTATTTTACATAAATTACTTATTGTGCTACCTTAATGACACTCATAATAAAATAAAATATTTTTGAATTTTTTGCTTCAAAAGAATTTGTGCTATGAAATTAGTACTAGAGATACATTTATCTTACGATATCATTTTCATATTGATAAAAAAAAAAAACACAAAATATAATAAAATTATTTTTGTAATTTGTTTATATTACTTGTAAGTTGTACAGTATGTGCTAAGAACGTTTGTTTCGTTATGTATCATATTTATTGAGAAAAGAAATCCTTAAAGGCAGCTTAATGTTTTAGCCGTCGGAGTAGAATTAACTCTTTAAAGACATTACAGTAATGTAATTATTATTTATTTTTATTTTTTTTTTGTATTTTTTCACATATTTACTGTATTTGTCAGGTCCAACTTCCCCACTCCGATACTGTAGAGTTCTTCCAACGTCTTTCTACCGAAACATTATTCTTCATATTTTATTACATGGAAGGTTCTAAAGGCCAGTACTTGGCTGCGAAAGCTCTAAAGAAACAAAGTTGGAGGTTTCATACAAAATATATGATGTGGTTTCAAAGGCACGAAGAACCAAAAGTAATTAATGAAGAATATGAACAGGTTAGTAACATTTAGTGAATATAAATGAATGAACGAGTAATAGGAGTTTACTATGTAACATGAATTTATGTAAACTTTTGTTTTAGGGAACCTACATTTATTTTGATTATGAAAAGTGGGGACAAAGAAAAAAGGAAGGCTTTACTTTTGAGTACAAGTACTTAGAGGACAGAGATCTGAACTAACAGTCCTGTTGTTTGTGAAGTCTCCGAAATGCACTATTTCTGTACCGGTATTATCAAAAAAAAAAATCGAAAAGACAGATTTTATTTTTTACAATTCTATATTTTCGCAAAATATAATTTTATTTATTGGTAAAGAGTATCTCAGAAAAAGAAAAACTAAACGAAAACGAAAGCAAAAAGCTGATGCATAGCAGGCAATGAAAATATTTCATTATATTTTGACATTGCGGCGGTAATCACCCCCTGTATATTTCTTTTCGAGGAACAGAATGCAAAAATGAATTGCGTAATCGAAAGAAACAAAATAATGCAAAACTAATCAAGCAAATGGAGTAAGTTTATCGGGGACAGTAAATTGTAATTGTAAAGAAAAAAAATGATGATATGAGTGGCACCAGAGACACACTTTTAACATTTTAGTGTGTGGTGTGTGATATAAGAGGAAGAAGTTATACTCGCTGGCGACTGACTCTGTAATACCAGTACAAACATGCGTGCGGCCCATCTGCCGTTTGGCGGTAAGGTGGAGGGCGCTCATGCTATGGTATGTCTTAATGTTAGATTATAAGTAGCCTTTTTGTATAAAGTATATTGAGGTATAAAACCCTTAAATTGAATTACTGTACAGAATGTGTAGAAATAGTGAATAATAATATTATGGAATATATTTTATTTCTCATTTAAATGAAACCTAAGTTGTTTCAATTTTTGTCACATCTGACACGTCTTTAACACCTTGCATTCAGAACATTCCATCCATTAGATTTTTCTGCCCTCGAACCAGGTTACTTATAAATATGTTCTGACGTAAAAAAACACAAATGAGGCTCGAACTTGTCTTTAAAGTTGAAAACACGTTCAACTACGTGTGATCAGTGGTAGCATCTTGGCTACATTCCTGTTGTATTTCTTGTCGATTCTGAAGTTGTGGTTTTAATCTCTTTTCTTTTTTGTTCTAATCTTTTTGAGCAATTTTTACGCGCAACGTACTGTGTTCGTCAAACGGCGACTCGTGATAATTATTGTGCATATGTATTTATGGATTATTAAAAAAGACAAATGCGAGAGAAAGAGAGAGCGAATGAGAGATAGAGCCATATTGTACGAACTTATTTATTATAAATTGTCGGTGCTACTAAAAGTGAAACATCTCCGATCAAAAGTGAAAAAGAAGAAATAATATAAGCAATTCGATATGTACATACGTGTATATTTCTCTATTTCTTTAATCTCCGAGATGTTTCTTGTTAAATGAATGCGAGGCAGTATCGGCATTTGGAATAAATAATTTCAGACAAAGTTTTGCTTCAGAGACTGAAGTGATCGCTTGCACGCGCTATTCGTCATTACAAAAGCCTTCGACAACGAGATTAGGCATATTGCATCCAGTAGTAATAAAATGAAAAACAGTTGAGATTTCTCATCCAATTGACTTAGCATTAGGATGGTGATTAACTTAGTGAACAAAGAATAGATGTATTTTAAACAGATACTCCTGTTATAATCAGATTTGCGGCAACCTCTATATTTGCATGATAGTACCTAGCCATGATCTTTTATACGTTTAATTTAGAGACAATGTTTGTGTCGGGATGATCGTATTTCTTCAAAAGCAAAAGGTGTTGCGGTAAATGTTGATTTACAATTTCGCAGAATGCTTCAGAATTTCATTGTTCTTAACACGTTCAGCAAAAACTTTGCAACACAGTTATGCACCATCCGATACTAATGATCCTTCAACAGTGTTCAATAAGTGAACACGTATCGAAGGTGTCATTGCTTGTTGATATATTCACAAAAGTTAGGTCAGTAAGAATTACAATTTATATCACAGTATTTTAGTTAGCATAACTTGCTACGTGCAGCTAGATACAACTTAAATCAAGAACTTGTCACTTTATGCAGCACTACATTATTCTCTAGTGCACATTTGACGAGATTCGTTTTGCAATATCTGATACATTAAAAGAAAAGGTGCAACCGTTCAATATTGTGTGTCGGAAAAAATAATATAAGACTTTGTTGCTACTTTATACAGTTGAATAGTGCCGTAGATATTAGACGTTGCATTATAATCATAAAGTTACAGTGGAACAGTGCTGTTCCTACATATTTTGTATTATGAGGACCTATATAATGCTAATTTCTGATTTCTATGAAGGTTTGGCAAAGAAAAATTTAACAAATTTTACAACAGCGTGCTGTACATAACACTTTTATATTTGTTATAATGTTTTATTGCTCTTTCAATATATTAAATGCTAATATTGATCTTGCATTTTCTGGTAAACGAGATTCTGCTTTGTAATTTAGGTAGAAGCGTGCAAGTAGAAAACTGAATTGGTTGTGCAGCTTAAGGAGTTATGCCTTTGTTTTTCTTTTCTTTTTATTAATATCTACAAATAGTGCTGCATATTACAAATGATAATGGTTGAAGGATTGTGATTTTTAATTATATATACTTTATATTGTTCCCTTTTGGGCGATGACGTTCGTTATCAGAAAAAAAATTAAAAAAAAATTATTACAACAGAACACTGATTTTTTCAATTTTAAATAATTATTCTTATTTTACAGTGTTTTGAACAAAAGTATTTAGTTTCATTAGTTATATGGTGATAAATTCATACCAGCGGTTATTATTAATGAGATCCATTCTCGTCATTTTATAAAAGATAGATATTTAAAAAAGAAGTTGCAAAAGGGAGTAAAATGTGGTTTTGTAAATTGACAGTTACTTAAGGATTTTAATACAAAGTGTGAGTTTGAAATGAACATATATGAGGGGAATGGTGGTCTGATTTATAAATAAAACGAATAACAATGAAAATAAAAACAGATACCATTTTGCGTTTCCATTATTTATTAAGGAAGAGTAAATGTGGTAATTAAGGTGGTTATACTATTTAACCCTTTCTTCCTTTCCCTTTGTGTTTCCCCTTTATTCTTTTCCTGACTCCCATGGACATTTCGGTATCATCGTCCTCGTCACCGCCTTGATGCCTCCTTCTTTTGCCTGATTTTTTGTTTTCTTCGATGTCTTTCAATTCCTGAAACAATACAATAATGTTTTTCTTCTTTTTTCGATACTTCACCAATAATTAAAACGAATGGGAAGAAATTTGTTATACCATTTTTACAATACGTTGCGCTTCAGCTACTCTTTCTTGAAGTACCATTACCTCCTCTTCTTGTGTGGGATACACGGGTAATTGCTTTGATATTAATTGTTCTATTCTTTGATACAACTCTACGTCGTACTGTGTTACAAATGTAATGGAACGACCAGAACGACCTGCACGTGCGGTACGTCCAACTCTGTGTATGTAATCCTTACTGTGTGTAGGTATATCAAAATTTATTACAATATCTACATGAGGAATATCAAGACCCCTGTGAGGAAAAAAGAATAATTATAAATTAGAAACAATATTTTTGTAATTGAATACACTAAGTAATACATTTACCTGCTGGCAACGTCCGTAGAAATAAGTATAGACCGATTTTTTGCCTTGAATTTAGTGAGAGCAGCTATTCTTTTATTTTGTGACATTTGTCCGTGTAAAGGGACAGCGGTGAAACCCAAATTCCGTAAAAGAAGAGCAGTTCTAACTGTGTTATTGCAAGTAGCACAAAAGATCATGAAACTGTTACCTGCTAGTTCGTTTAAGATATGTACAAGATATACATCCTGAAATGTAAGAATTCATTATAAAACGAAAAATTTTATAAAACTTAAGAATTCAACGAATTATTTAAACCTTGAATTTGACTGGAATAAATACGTAATACTGCTGCAATTTTTCAACGGTCTGATACTTTGTCGAGACTTCCACTTTAACGGGGTTTCGCAAAGACGCACGTTGTAGTTTCTGAACCTTTTTAGTCATTGTTGCCGAAAACAATAACGTTCTTCTATCTCGAGGAATTACTCTTAAAATTTTGTCCACCTCGACTTCGAAATCCATGTTCAAAATTCGATCTGCTTCGTCCATGACCTTTCAACATCCGAAAAGAAATATATTAACTTTATTAATGTTAACTATATTAACTTTAATAAACAAGGCAGTATTCCCAAATTATTACCAAAAATTTTAGAGAACGTAAATTGAAACCCTTTGTATTTTCTAAATGGTCGATTAATCTGCCTGGAGTGGCAATTAAAACATGTGGTTTTTTTGCTAATATTAATGCTTGAGACATCATATCCATTCCCCCAACTATTACTGCACATTTTACACCAATGCTTGAGCCTAAATTATAAGAAGACAATGTATAGCAATTACTAGTTTAGATGATTAACATAATAAACTGATAGCGCTTATTACCTAGAGCTTCAAACTGCTCTGATATTTGAAATGCTAACTCTCTTGTAGGTGTTAAAATTAGAGCAAAGTATCTTTGCGGATTTTCTAATAGTGCTTGCAATATAGGAAGTGCAAAAGCAGCAGTTTTTCCAGAACCAGTTTCTGCCAATCCTATTATATCTTTACCTAATAAATATTAAATTTATTTTTCATTAAAAGATCTATTAATTATTTAAATGTTACATACTCAATACATATGTTTCTTCTTTAATTAAAGTTACCTTGTAATGTTAATGGAATAGATTCACGTTGAATTTTTGTAGGTGATTTCCATTTCAAATCCTCGCAAGCTTTACATAAGACATCTACAATTCCCTACAAATATTTTTTACAAATTGTAATTAGATACTGTGTAACGTCTTATATTATTTACCTCTAAATTATTTTATAGTATATTTGAATCCTAAACAGATACCAGATAGTATATATTTGAAAATGTAATATGTACTAGGTTATGATACATAACCTAATAATTACAACAAATGATTAACATATCATATTTTATTTACAAATACGGATTTTAACTCATTTATTATTATTTAAAACAAAAGTTATCATTATTATAAATTTATATCATTAAGTTATATTTATTCTATGAAGATTAAGAAGAAATCTAAGAAATGAATTATGATTAGGTTATATTTTTGTGATACAGATGTTCGAGCTCACCAAATCTTTCCAAGTCACTTCATCTGCATTTTCTTCCTCGACGTCTGTTTTTTGATTATCTTCTTCCATTTTTAATTATTAGTATACACAATCTTGTTATTTCCTAATTTATTTAGAAACCTCGTGTTTCTATTATTTACAACTTTCAGTATTTATGTTATCACAGACGAAGCAGTGACTATGAATGTAACAAGACGAGAATCATGGATTTGGAGTTCGAGAACTGCAGGGTGAGATTAGTTAAGTAGCAGAAAGTAGCAACAAAAATCAACAGTCCTATCTATTTTATTTGTTGTATCTCATTGGTGGTGTGTCTAGGTTATCGATTGAAATTATGTTATAGTCGATATCACAGTAATCTACTGTTAGCCCTTAAAATATGTAAAACTGCTGCAGTACAAAGTATTTCATTTTATAATTAACAATAAGATAAAGTGTTCGTTATCGAGCTACAGATTTCTCTTCCTTCAAGAAGGAAGGCATGCATAGTCTTGTTATATCTGTAGTAACTGATAATTGGGTTTTTTAAACATTGTCAGTCATCGTCGGTAATTGTCCTACAACGCAGTTGGTAACGGTTTAGTCGTGATTGCTATGTATCATGGTCGGTAATTGAAATTCATCGGAGCGGAGTAACTGGAGGTTAGCAATGATTACAACTTGTAGTCACTGCCATCACAAAGTGTTTCAGGTTTATATGAAATAAGAAGCGAGAATGGCGGACGCTGCAGCAAGGCAATTGCAGTACGAATATAAAGCGGTTAGTATATTTATTAATTAATGTCAAAATATTGCAATAGATTACAAAACATTTTGTGTTTGCAATTTTACTTCCATTTTATATAAATCTGTTTCAAATGTATAAATAATTCAATACGAAAAATAGGTTATATCTACATAAATATTGACAATGTAGAAAATATTATGCTTATTAATTAGGTTTTTTTAATTAATTTATGATTCCAGAATTCCAATCTCGTTTTACAAGCTGACGTACGTTTAATAGAAAGACGTAGCCGAGATGAAGCGACCGGTGAGGTTATGTCCCTTGTTGGGAAACTTGATGGAACACGAATGGGTGATAGAGCACAACGTACTAAACCAGGAAAAGCGGAGGAACGAAAAGTCAAGTAAATACACTGTTTTCAAAATTTCTCGTTATCTCTATTGAATGTGAACTTCATTCTTTCTACTTTTGTTAGGCGTCAAAAACGAGACGAAGCCCAATATGATTTTGCACGAATGAAAGGTGCAACATTGCTTTCTGAAGGTGTAGATGAAATGGTTGGAATTGTTTATCGTCCTAAAACTCAGGAAACACGTCAGACTTATGAAGTGTTACTAAGTTTTATACAAGAAGCATTGGGAGATCAACCAAGAGATATTCTTTGTGGTGCTGCTGATGAAGTATTAGCAGTATTAAAAAATGATCGTCTTAAAGAAAAAGAAAAGAAAAAAGAAACAGAACTATTACTGGGTACATTAGCAGAAGAAAGATTTGCATTACTGGTTAATCTTGGGAAGAAAATAACAGATTTTGGAAGTGATGAAAAGGGCACTACAAATGAAGAGAATATTGATGAAACGTATGGAATTAATGTACAGTTTGAAGAAAGTAGTGAAGAAGATGATGAAGATGTTTATGGAGAAGTTAGAGAAAATGATGACGAGGGTGATGAAGGTGAAGAAGCTAATGATGACCGAGCTATACATGCTGAAAATGTAAGCATACAATGTATTTATATTATTATCAAAATATAAAATTTGTATAGAAGTATTGATTGTGTGCAATGAAAAATTCATTTTATACTTCAGTTAGGTGGTGCAGAAGAAATGAAAAAAGAGAAACCATTGCACCCTTTAGACATAGATGCATATTGGTTACAAAGGAGATTAAGCCGCATTTATGATGATGCAATGATTTCACAAGCAAGAGCTGCTGAAGTATTAGCAGTTTTAAAGGATGCCGGAGATGACCGTGATTGTGAAAATCAATTAGTACTTTTGTTGGGTTACGATTGCTTTGATTTTATCAAACAATTAAAAAAATATAGGCATACAAGTAAGGAATAGTCATTGAAAAATATAACTACTTATAGCACTTGAATATATATAGTATAATAAAATATTTTTCTTCATTACAGTTGCATACTGTACTATGTTGGCATCTTCACAATCTGAATCTGAACGCCAAAAAATTCGAAATAAAATGAATGATGAACCTGTGTTAGCCAAAATTTTACGTCAATTAGATACAGGAAAAGGTGATGATGATGCTGATGAAACTATGGAAGCGAGAGCACAACGTAAAAGAAGAGAAGAGAACGAAGATACAGGAGGTCCAGGTGGTCAGGTACAGGGTACAAGAAATTTAATAGATTTAGAGGACCTGATATTTGCACAAGGTAGTCATTATATGGCAAACAAACGGTGTCAATTACCTGATGGAAGTTTTAGAAAACAGCGAAAAGGGTATGTATTATACTTATGTCTGTACTAATTTGTTCTGTAATGACTATATAATTTTTGTATGCTCTATATAACTTTCCTAAAAAATGTACGTTGTTATATCTTTTTGCAGATACGAAGAGGTTCATGTCCCTGCATTAAAACCAAAACCATTTGCAGAAAATGAAAAACTTCATCCAATTGATCAATTACCAAAATATGTGCAGCCAGCTTTTGAAGGTTTTAAAACATTAAATCGAATTCAAAGTCGTTTACATCAAGCTGCTTTAGAAAGCGACGAAAATCTGTTGTTATGTGCACCAACCGGTGCCGGTAAAACCAATGTTGCGCTTTTATGTATGATGCGTGAGATTGGGAAACATATAAATGCAGATGGTACGATTAACGCTGACGAATTCAAAATAATTTATGTCGCACCCATGCGTTCTTTGGTACAAGAAATGGTTGGAAATTTTAGTAAAAGGTTAGCTACATATAATTTAACCGTGTCTGAATTAACTGGTGACCATCAGTTAACAAGAGAACAAATAGCTGCAACTCAAGTTATCGTATGCACTCCTGAAAAGTGGGATATCATAACACGAAAAGGAGGCGAGAAAACATTTACTTCGTTAGTAAGATTGATTATCATTGATGAAATCCATTTGTTACATGACGAGAGAGGTCCCGTTTTAGAAGCTTTAGTTGCGAGAACGATCAGAAATATTGAAACAACGCAGGAAGATGTAAGATTGATAGGTCTTTCTGCTACATTGCCAAATTATCAAGATGTTGCCACATTTTTACGCATAAAACCAGAGACAGGCTTATTTTATTTTGATAACAGCTTCAGACCTGTGGCATTGGAGCAACAATATATTGGTGTGACAGAAAAGAAAGCTTTGAAACGTTTTCAAGTGATGAATGAAATCGTGTATGAAAAAACTATGGAACATGCTGGGAGAAATCAAGTTTTGGTGTTTGTACATTCGCGTAAAGAAACTGGCAAAACTGCACGTGCTATCAGAGATATGTGCTTAGAAAAGGACACATTGGGTCAGTTCCTTAGAGAAGGATCTGCATCTATGGAAGTGTTAAGAACAGAAGCCGAACAAGTTAAAAATCAAGAACTGAAGGATCTACTACCTTATGGTTTCGCAATTCATCATGCTGGTATGACAAGGGTAGACAGAACACTGGTTGAAGATCTCTTTGCTGACAGACATATACAAGTTTTGGTGTCTACAGCAACTCTAGCATGGGGTGTTAATTTACCAGCGCATACAGTTATTATTAAGGGAACTCAAGTGTACAATCCAGAAAAGGGTAGATGGGTCGAATTGAGTGCTCTGGATGTATTGCAAATGTTGGGCAGAGCTGGGCGTCCACAGTATGACACGAAAGGTGAAGGTATCCTAATCACAAATCATAGTGAATTGCAGTATTATTTGTCTCTTTTGAATCAACAGTTACCTATTGAGTCTCAGTTAATTAGTAAAATGTCAGACATGTTGAATGCAGAAATTGTACTGGGTACCATACAAAATATTAGAGATGCAGTTACTTGGTTAGGATATACTTATTTATATATTCGAATGCTCCGGTGTCCAAATCTATATGGTATTAATCATGATAAATTGAAAGAAGATCCATTACTTGAATTACATAGAGCAGATCTTATTCATTCATCTGCGGTGGGATTGGATCGCAGTGGTTTAATTAAATATGATAGAAAATCTGGAAATTTCCAAGCTACTGAGTTAGGCCGAATAGCATCGCATTATTATTGTACACATGACACTATGTCTATATATAATCAGCTCTTGAAACGTACTCTAAGCGAAATTGAACTATTCCGAGTATTTTCATTATCTAGCGAGTTTAAACACATAAATGTTAGGGAAGAAGAGAAATTGGAGTTGCAAAAACTGATGGAAAGAGTACCAATTCCGGTAAAAGAAAGCATAGAGGAGCCAAGCGCAAAAGTCAATGTACTTTTGCAAGCATACATATCTCAGTTAAAACTGGAAGGATTTGCTCTTATGTCAGACATGGTGTTTGTCACTCAATCTGCGTCGCGATTGATGAGAGCAATATTTGAAATTGTTTTGTTTCGCGGATGGGCACAATTGGCAGATAAATGTCTATCTTTGTGTAAAATGATTGATCGCAGAATGTGGCAATCAATGTCACCTCTCAGACAATTCAGAAAAATGCCAGAAGAGATTGTAAAGAAGATAGAGAAAAAGAACTTTCCATGGGAGAGATTGTACGATTTAGGACCGAACGAAATTGGAGAATTAATTAGAGTACCTAAATTGGGCAAAACTATTCATAAATATATTCACCAGTTCCCGAAATTAGAATTATCAACTCATATTCAACCAATTACACGTTCCACTTTAAGGGTTGAGTTAACCATTACACCTGATTTCCAATGGGATGATAAAGTGCATGGTGCATCAGAAGCATTTTGGATTTTAGTAGAAGATGTAGATTCTGAAGTAATACTTCATCATGAATACTTTTTACTTAAAGCCAAATACGCAACGGATGAACATTTGATCAAGTTCTTTGTACCTGTATTTGAACCTTTACCACCACAATACTTTCTGCGTGTTGTATCAAACAGGTGGATTGGGGCAGAAACCCAGTTACCTGTCAGTTTTCGACATTTGATTTTACCAGAAAAGAATTTACCACCAACTGAATTACTCGATTTACAACCGCTACCAATTACTGCTTTACGTAATTCCAAATTCGAAAACATTTACGCAGACAAATTTCCACAATTTAATCCAATTCAGACGCAAGTATTTAACGCGGTATATAATTCAGACGATAATGTTTTTGTTGGAGCTCCAACGGGTTCTGGAAAAACTACCATTGCAGAATTTGCAGTGTTACGTTTGCTTACTCAGAATCCAGAGGGTAGATGTGTATATATGGTCAGTAAAGAAGCTTTAGCGGAATTAATTTATGTCGATTGGTCTATAAAGTTTAATCAACAATTAGGCAGAAAAGTAGTTCTCCTAACTGGTGAGACAGGAACGGATCTCAAATTGCTTGCAAAAGGTCAAATTATAATTACAACTGCAGATAAATGGGATGTACTATCAAGAAGATGGAAACAAAGAAAAAATGTACAAAATATTCAACTTTTTATTGTTGATGAACTGCAGTTAATTGGTGGTGAAGAAGGACCTGTGTTAGAAGTAGCATGTTCAAGAGCGCGGTATATTTCTTCACAATTGGACAAACCAACCAGAATTATTGCATTATCAGCTTCACTTGCAGATGCAAAAGATGCTGCGCAATGGTTAGGTGCACCCGCTGCAGCAACTTTCAACTTCCATCCATCCGTTAGACCTGTACCATTAGAATTGCATGTACAGGGGATAAACATTACCCATAATGCATCCAGATTGGCTGCAATGGCCAAACCAGTGTATAATGCAGTTCTTAGATACGCATTTCATAAACCTGTTATTTGTTTTGTACCCACTCGTCGACAGGCCAGATTAACGGCTATAGATTTGCTGACGTTCACTGCAGCTGAAGGACAACCTTCTAGGTTCTTCCATGCGGAAGAAGCCGACATTAAGCCATTCTTGGACAGAATGACTGATAAAACGTTAAAAGAAACACTTTCACAAGGAGTTGCCTATCTTCATGAAGGATTATCAGCGGATGACCGTCGGCTCGTTGAGCAACTGTTTGACAGTGGTGCAATACAAATAGCAGTTGCCACAAGAGACCTTTGTTGGGGTTTATCCATTACCTCGCATCTTGTAATTGTTATGGATACTCAGTGCTATAACGGGAAAACACATGCCTATGAAGATTATCCTATTACAGATGTGTTGCAAATGGTAGCACGTGCTAATCGTCCTCTGGAGGATGATGATGCTAAATGTGTTCTCCTTTGTCAGAGTTCAAAGAAAGATTTCTTCAAAAAGTTTTTGAACGAGCCTCTACCTGTAGAAAGTCATTTGGATCACAGGCTACACGACCATTTCAATGCTGAAATTGTGACTAAAACAATTGAGAATAAACAGGATGCTGTTGATTATCTTACATGGACATTTTTATACAGACGCCTTACACAAAATCCAAATTATTATGGTTTACAGGGAGTTACACACAGGCATCTATCAGATCATTTATCTGAATTGGTGGAAAGTACTTTGAGTGACCTGGAACAAGCAAAATGTGTTGCTGTGGAGGATGAAATGGACACTTTACCATTGAATCTTGGAATGATTGCAGCTTATTATTATATCAATTATGCAACGATTGAATTATTCAGCCTTTCTTTAAATAACAAAACTAAAATCAGAGGTTTATTAGAAATTATCTCAGCAGCAGCTGAATATGAAACTGTTCCAGTGCGACAGCGAGAAGAGAATTTGTTAAGAAGTTTAGCAGCAAGACTCCCACATGCACCTCAAGCTACAAGAATGGCAGATCCTCATGTGAAAGCACAACTTTTGTTACAAGCTCACTTATCCAGGATACAGCTTGGCCCTGAACTTCAGAAAGATACAGAATTGGTGTTGAGCAAAGCTATAAGATTGATACAAGCTTGTGTCGATGTCCTCAGTTCATCTGGCTGGTTAGCTCCTGCAGTAGCTGCTATGGAATTGGCACAGATGGTTACTCAAGCAATGTGGTCCAAAGATTCTTACTTGAAGCAGTTGCCACATTTCAGTGCTGAAACTATTAAACGTTGTACCGACAAAGGAGTGGAAACAGTATTTGATGTGATGGAATTAGAGGATGATGATAGGAATCGCCTTTTACAATTATCCGAAGCACAAATGGCAGATGTTGCTAAATTCTGTAACCGATATCCGAATATAGAAATGTCATATGAAGTTCAAGACAAAGATAAGTTGCGCAGTGGTGGTGCAGTCAATGTTATTGTTCAACTTGAAAGAGAAGATGAAGTCACAGGTCCAGTTGTTGCACCTTTCTTCCCACAAAAACGTGAAGAAGGTTGGTGGGTTGTCATCGGTGATCCAAAGACGAACTCCTTGTTATCTATTAAGAGGTTAACGTTGCAACAGAAAGCAAAGGTCAAACTTGATTTTGTAGCACCTGCCCCTGGTCAGCATTCCTATACTTTATATTTCATGAGTGATGCTTACTTGGGATGCGATCAGGAATACAAATTTACAATCAATGTTGGAGAATATGAATCAGATGTCAGTTCAGGGTCAGAATCAGATTGAAGAGATTAAATTAACATTAAGTACTATTTGTATCAAATTTTTCATAACCTCTCACCTCTATAATTCTTTTTTGTAAAATATTTTGAATAATATCCAAAGAATTGTAGGTAGTGGATGACAATGCGTTTAGCTTTTATTAAAATAGAAGCATTAAATGCAAGAAAAATATTGTATTTAGTCTATATAAATTAGAGGGAAATAGTTGTAAAAGATTGTTAATTCAATATCATTTTCTACATTCAATTTTTAATTTCCATATTGTAGCATTTAAGCTCATGTAACAGTGTATAATGAATAAAAAAAAATTAATATTTAAGATACTAAATCTGTTTTAATTCATTAGTGCAAGTTAGATTCGGGGAAGGAAAGGGTTAAGTCATCATATTTCGAATTTCAGACTTTTGAACTTTTATTTTGGAAGCTATTCTTTAGTTTATCCTTTTTTTGAATCCAAAAGAATTGACCTATTGTAATATTTCTTTATTTTAAAAATAGATTTTGTACTATTGAAAATTATAAACTAAGTTTGTGAATTTTTTCTTGAAGCCCATATAATCTTTACATCAGAATAAATGTGGCTATATTGTTTGAAACAAGTACGCTGTTAGGATATTTTTCATATCAACTTTGCATTAAGCTGATTTAAGTGTTTGTTTTACACAAGTTGAAATAGAAGTTTAAAACATCACAGATAAAATTATTTTATGTATAATTAGTTTTTATGAAATTCTTATAGGCAAACAATGATAGAAACTGTTATATATTGTATATTAAAACTATTTCTAAATTTGTTTTACAAAAAACTAACAAATTTTTCATTCAGGAACGGTTTAACTGGATGTTGATTTTCATTACTGTCGAAATAAGAAATTTTCGACAATCTCGCACAAGATAGGCTTCCCTTAGTTGAAGGACAGTCAAGAAGAAGGAATCTCGCACCACTCGCCTTATCTGTCCACATTTTTTATCTACAAAAACAGGTATTATATTAGCATAGAGCTATACATTCTATGTATGTTAGTTTCTCTCTTGGTTCTTTCTCATTTTTTTTTTCATTTCTCTCCAGTTATCTTGCTATTTTCCTAAACATTTCCTTAGGTTTTCTCGGTGTTGTCGCAAGATCAAAAGCAAACCGTGGAAGCCTCTTTCCTCTTTCCTCTTATGCATCGGTGCATTACCGGATAGTCTATGTTGCGATAGAGTCAACATTTACTCAAATCTGATAATGGACGGTTAAATATAAACGTAGCGAAACGGTTAATGAATATTACTTATAAGTATTCTTTTATATAATTTATTCTACGCTGTCAACAACAGCAGTATCATCAAGAGTATGTAACCAATTAAAAATCATCATATTTCTTTCGTATTTCGACAATTGATTTCCTCGTTCTCTCTCGACATCTTTAATGGTCAACGCATGATTATGTTCCTTTCGTCCTGGTAAAGTAGTTCCGGTAGTCGCTGTTGCTCCAGGCACCAACAAAGTAGTTCCGGAAGTTGTCTGTGCTGCGCTTGCTACAACTTCTAATTGGTCTAAATTGAATTCGCTTTGGGAAAGTCGCTCTAAAGCACGATATGTTGTTAGCAACCTGTAAATAATAGAAACAGTATTAACTTTCATTTTATACATCTGTGCTGGAAAGAGAGGATATGTCATGTGACATGAAAGATACAGAATGTGGGATACCTTGTATCAGAATTTTTTTAATTGTTCAATCTCCGTGGTCCTAAATTACTAAACTCCCAAATTTGTAAACTACTAAATCCCTAAATCTTAGTGATGTCAATATAACAAGGTCTACCATACATCGCGCACATATATGTAGTTACTTTTTGCCCCGATCAAGGTAATCCCACATGTTCCCGACAGAAGTAAAATCTGAATATACGTTTCGACTAACCTTCGACGTATATAATTCTGGCGAACCTTCTTATTCACGGACCTGACAAAATCGGCGCCAGTAAATGGCGCCGGGGGTGGAGGTGCCGGTGGTGGTTGTGGTACCGACCGAGAAGTTGACGGTTGATTCTGTTGTTCCTGAGCAGCACCTCCGTGAGGGCTGGGAAGTTGCGAGGTGTTGGCTACCGGCTCACCGATAGCGACCCATGTACTACACGATCTTGAAGTGTGGTCGAGTCGTGCATGTTCCAAGAGCAATGTGTTTCTTTGGGCAGTGTCGAGGGCCAGAGCGGACATTGCTGAACGCAGTGCGCTCGGACCTGACGCGTCAGGGCTCGGTAGTTGAGACACATCGCTTGTGCTGAAACTCTTACGCAGACCAAGTGCTGAAGAGAGCACCCCGCAACTTCTGATCAGTTCGTTCTCTTCTTCGAACCAAAGAATTTCAGGTATATCCGCTGGCCTGTAACGTGTACAGAAACCTTTTTAGTACTTATTTTTACAATAACCTTGGAAGGGTTGATATCGCAGAATATGATAATGTATGAAAATGGACTAAGTATCGTGATGTTACGAACCTATTGGCTTGAATCTGACGTGAATTTGGTTTCGGTGATGGACCACGCCCGGCTAGATGTACGTCGGTGTACGATTTGAAAGTAACGAGTCTATTTACTCCTCGTAATTCACTCGCTATCGAGGATACGCTAAAAAGAGAGAGATCTGTTGTGACGCTCTCGTGACTCGGCGATCGCAACATTCGTGATGTCACTTGGAGGCCTGGGCACTGCGTATCGGTTAAGTTATTACAACACTGCGTAGAAGCGACCGACGGTATTGGCGATACCGGTTTTGTTTTGCCGTCAGACATTTTCGTACCTTTTCAATGCTTCAGTTATCTATGCTTTTCCCACAAACTATGAAAAATCGTATATTATCGTTTCCATTATTTTAGAATCACCATTACCTCAATGTGATAATTTGTATTTCAATATCAGCGAATCTTTCGTAACTTCCGGTTAACATTAGCGGAATCAGCTATTCTATCAGCTTGCAAATCAATACAACAGTTCATTACTAAAGTTCTTAACTTCTTTATTTTTTGTTTTTCACAAACTAGCAACCAATCGCTGATGCGAATCTTAATTAGCTATATCACGAAAACTACTTGAGCCGATATTAATCTGCGGCTAGGATATTAAATCAGACGTTATTTCAAAAGATATAGGGTGTCTCAAATTCTATGTACCAAAATGAACAAATCATCCTTTTGCCGCTGTACAATCTGTGATCTCGTTTTCAAAATGTAAGTAATAATCGGAAAGTCGATTCTGAACTGATAACAAAATTTGTAATCTGTTTTGGTACAAAAAATGGACAACTTAACCCTACAAAGGCGGCGAAGAAGTTAGGGGTTGTTTAAAGAAAACTGAGCAACGTTTATAGAGAATAATTATTTGGAAATAATTACGTTTAAAAAATTACGTAGACGTAATATAATAAACTATTTTTAGTCGTTGACTAATATATAATTAATCTCTAGCATTTGAAAAATTAGTCTAAATACTTCTATTAACATTATATATATCTATCTTGAAATAAAAAAAAATTATTAATTCCTATCAAATACTTGCACATATCGCAAAAGGTTTTTTTTCCATCAAAAATATAAAAAAGTGAAATGGGTTTTATAATCACCCCTTCTTCTCCCAATGTTTTTCATAACTGTCTTTGTAGGGTTAAGAATTATCTACAATTTATTTATCAAATTAGTTTCAATTTCGAAAACAGTTAAATGAGCATTTATTAACTAATTAAGTTCAATTAAGTTTACTTTATAGAAAAAGTCAGTAATCATGTGCTTACACCTCATCTTGTTTATCTCTTGATGGTTTCCTTTATTTCCTGAAGTTCAATGCCACCACCACGGCGATAAATTGTAATTGGTACAATAACCAACTACTTGAACAATATCTGATAATCATTGTATTCTGTTATGAGACGTTTTTTTGTATCTTAACACATTACACTATATCATTATTTATATCCTTTTGTTTCTCACCAGTAATCCTGAAAAATAATTGAAATATTACACTTTGTCAATGTAAAAAGTGATCAATTTTTTTCATTCGTCTTAACAATGTTCTTCGGAAATGAATTTTTAATTGCCTACTATTTTTATTTATTGTATACTCTTATAGATAATGCTATAGCCTTTTATTGAAGAACAACTTTCATTTATTACGTTCGTTAGTCTTATTGCTAGCATTGTTTTGAACAAATGCATCATTTCATAAAAAATCGTTAGTTGAGGTTAAAATGAATCACCCTGTACAATGACCTACATTAATATATGGACGCCGTGATATTTAACATGAATATGATTGTCACTTATGTAATAATACTAAAGTAAATATAGTGGGCCTTCGCTATATTGCCACGGAGGGCCGGCAAGAACAGAATATTCTTTAAACTGACAATATACAATGCACAATCGCGAACCTAATGATATATTCGTTTGACAACGTCGTATATTTGAAAAAATAAATAATTATGGTGGCGTTAAATAACGATTGATGTGTTCAACATATAGACTACATACCGACCGCTTTTATCCTTCCCCAATGTCAACGACCATTTTCATAATTATTTCTTGTAATAAAACGCTATAGTATTTCAACAGTGCGATAATTATAAAATGAAATAACACGTTATGTAAAACAAAATATCAAAAGTGTTCATTTCCTGTCGCTTAAAACGTTACATTCGCCGGTACTCAAAATGTTAACTTTCCTAACATACTTTACGTAGTTAAAAATGATCGAATAACTATTTCTGTCGAGGGATGACAACTATTTTGAAGCATATATAAACGTATCTCCGCTGTATCTTACTTTGATATAAGACCGTGTTACAGCTCCGGATGTTATTCCCCTTTCTTCTAGTTCTTTTTTGTCCTCCTTCCTGAATTTTTCACGAGTAAACGTTAACACCGAGGTACGTGCGAATTCTAAGGAAATGAAATCGAAGTTCAGAGTAGCACAAACTGGTCCGAAACGAAAGAAGATCGAACAATGATTACTTCCCCTGGACTATGGTCGACGGTCATGTCGAGGTCGCACACTGCACAGGCGTCGATCGATACGAACAAGAAAAGTTACCCTTGCGGCTTGCCAAGGGATACAGGATACACGATGCCTTCTTATCAATTTTCTGTTAATCTTGTCACATTTTCATTACCTGCTATCAGGTCATTTAAAAAGTCCTCACGTATTTCTTATAAACATCTTGGGATCAACGTGTTTATTGTAGTCCGAGTCTTTTCAGGGAACGTCACCTCGTTCCTGCGTCGATATTCTATAAATATTCAATCTACCAATTGTATCCTAAGGGAGTAGTTAAAACTTTTAACAGTGAAACAATGGGTGAACGAATAAATTATGATGATGAACATACCCTTTGAAGGGACACCTGTTATGTACGCATTTGAAACAATTTTGATGTTTGAAACAAAATGGTACATGTTATGTTGCATTTTTCCTGGAAACATTACTATTTCTCTTGGATAAGGACGAGGGTGAGGGAAAATCCTTCTAATTTGCTATCGGCTGTAGACGAACAGATTTGAAAACACATTTTAAATTTCCAAAATGTCAACTCTCTAGAAAAAAAATAATCCCTAAATCTTCGATTCCCTAAATTTATTCTATTATACCCGGTCACTATAGAAAGTATCGCAAACTATAATTGAAAGTGAACATTATCGAGCTCACATTTATCGAACGGTTATCGTACAAATGTTATACTCGATTACCCCTCTGTACATAAAACGTATTCTAATTCTAGCTAAGTACGTGCCTCTTATTCAGTCGCTATTGTATATTTAGCTTTCACTTAATCATAAACAAGTGTATTTTATTTGTATGATGTTATTGTTGTCTACACTTCATTATCTTCGCATAAAAAAAAGACGCTTAACCATTAATTAGATCTAACTCGCGGAATATAAAACAGCTTTCTACGATCAACAATGTCTTCCAACGAGTTCAAATCGGGAAGAATAGATGGTAGTTCAAAATGGACGCTTGGCCATGTTGTGTGAGCTACTTCCTTTATGGAAGACCATTCCTTATTGTGCGGAGTATAGTACGACTCTGTTGACGTCGGCAGTTTTGGATAATATGGATCATCTTCTAATTCGCTAGGCACCAAAGGTTTTAATGATAACGTCAGAGCATATACAGGTAGTTCTGTGGTGGTTACTGTCTTTGAGGTAGGCTCTGGTTTAGTTGTACTTGTAGAAACTTGCATGTTCTTTTGTATAGACTTCAGAGTTTCTAAATAAGGATAATTTCTATGATTCGTGAAAGACGACATTAACGTATTTGTAGCATTTTTTATTGTTTGATCGTTTTTTCCGCCATCTTGGTTTCGAGCACTCGCAACAAAGGGTCTGGGAGGTTGTAACTTCATAAAATTATATGTAGCGTCATTTGGTTTACGATTCAAATAATTTTGAGTGTTCCGATCTTTCTCATTCGATTTATCCCAACTGTTAAAATTTTGTTTTGCAGCAAAATTATCTTTAAATGATCCGACATTTTGACTGTTATTTACATGAAACGCGCGCTGCGTTGCAAATAAATTCCTTGTACTTTGTGCAGTAATTTTTGTTCTATTGAAATTATCTGAAGGTTCTTTTGTACTGAAGGAAAATCCATATCGCATTTTATTATTCGTTTTTGGTGACTGCGTTACGCGAAATAGAAACTGATTTTTGTTCACCGAAGAATTTCTGCTCTTATTTTCTTCAACGTATTTTGGATTGTAAGTATATTCATTGCAACGAACGAGATGTGCGTGATCGCATATCAGGGCATCCTGTCGAAATGCTGTCTCCTCTGGGCAATGATACGTGAATTTGTTTCCGTATTCATCGCAGGTGTGATATATTTTACAACTAGCACTAATGTCTGCATAAAAACCAGCACTTTTGTTTAAACATGAAAATTCTGTCTTCACGGAAATCACAGTATTCTGTAAAATATAGAAAGTATATAAATTAAAACGTGTAAAGCGTAATCAACTTTCATAATTAATAGTTGAGTTAGTCAAAGGGAAACGAAATATGTGTCATTCAAAAATCGATCGAATTTACGACGACGCTATATTTGATTGACGATTATACCGTTAAGACTTCCTTCTCGTAATATTACCATTATCGGATAATTCATATATCCTATTTAGAAGCTTCAAACTCATACACCTTCAAATTAAATTATTCCCAATTTTCCAAATTTATAAATGTTTTTACAAATTAACAAAATTTACGACCGCGATACTATATCGTTAACGTGGCTTCCCTTTCTCCATTTTTTTAACTTACAACATAAGTAAGTACATGCATATATGTATTTGTACTTGCGATCTACATTTGGATAATAAAATGTCATTTATTTTCTTCATGTATTGTAACGGTAAAGTAACTTTGCGATTTCATACAAGTTACACTTTTTAATAAAAAATAGAACGATTAATAAAATATTACTAAAAAACTAATCGTAAAATGTATTATATCAGTTTAGTTCTTTCGTATAAAAAACAGTATCTTCAATTATCTTATACATACTTTGTAAAAGATATGTACGATATTTTTGTATATACTTACAGAAATCTCGGACTGGGTATGAGAAATAAAAATGATACAGTAGAGAACAATTTCCAAAATGTAGTTTAAATATCTCATTATGACTATCCAACTGAAATTCAAGCATATTTTTCCATTAACGTAACGAAGTTAAAAATGTCTGACACTGATTATACTTATAAGTTCTTTAACACTAACCTGAAAGTGAAAAGGTCCTGTTTAGAATGTACTCTTAACCCATGGTATTTCTCTTGTGCCCACGATCCCTCTTTCTCTTTTTCTGCTCTGTATACAATCCTTTTATATGTATGCGGCATACATCGAACGCTCCCGCGTTATTTCATCAATTATATTTCAATCAGCTCATATTACTAAGTTATTGCATAAAAAGTCTAAAATATGATGATTTATGAATTAAAAAAAATATGTATCGATTCTTAGAGATACAAATTAATGTTTTATTCAAGTGATAAATCTTAATCAGAAATTAAGTTATAAATTGAAATCTGCTTTAAAAATATTTTTCATATTAGCATACTTGCTTATGTGCAAGTTTAATGTACATTTTACCCGGGCTAATTTAAATGTGTATCAAAAGAAACATTTGAAACTTTACGTACAGTGCGCTACGCATAAAATAAACCACCTCTATCTTGGACAATGCGAAAAATATTTCCTATGTATTTTAACGGTTTCCCAAGGCGAATTAGATGGAAGAAATATTCTGACGTAAATGTCGCTTTTTAATTCTCTTTTTTAATAATAAATTTAAGATAGAGAAGGTATTTAGGTGGCCTGCTTTACGCGAAATACTCTATACACTTGGTTTCACGGAAGATCGTACTTTTTGAATGACAAATTTTTGTTCGTACTGCGCAGGTTGGCTCTAATTGGTTCTAACACTATCTGTAACCAAGGGTAATACGCATGCGCATTTGCGAAATTCGTTGTACTGTGTATTATATCCGGTGATCTTATGTTTAGTATATCGATATGCAAGTATCGATATTGTTACATGATGAATGTTTAAAAAAAAATAAAATGTGCACTATAAAAAATGTATTATTTCAGCCTAGTCTTATATTTTGTACATTATACAATGTATTATGTATATATTTCACAAGATAATTGCATAAACAAATTGGCATAGTTTTATTTCCCATCCTCGTCCACGGCGTATATGACTATGGAATGAAGAATAACGGCATTGCAAAATGGTGGGAAATCTTCTGAACTCAGTCGGGATGCGCCGAAATAGGAACATTCTCTCATGATGATAACTATAATGCATAAACTAGGTTAAACAAGAGATTATTATCTGGTGGGTAACTCCACCTGACTCCACCTCTTCATGTCGTTTCAAACTGAGTGAAGTGTAGCGTGTTTATATACAAACGTATATGAAGTTCCAATTGCATGTGAGTGCAGTATAAAACAAACGTATAAAAATCGTTATAACTTGTGCTTTAGAGAGCAGTATATTTCTCTAAATACATCTGATTTAAAGTTGTTAATTTAGAAAATATCAATATTAATGAACAAAATATTGTGAACAACGTTTTTATTAATCGTTACAAATGTTTATGAACATTACATTTTTACATATTATGATGTAAAAATATTGAACATAATTACAGTTATAAAAGTTTCTGAAATATTTTTATGTAATAATATTTGAAAAGTTGTAAAGATGTCTAAGCCTAAGGAAGATGATATTCTTGAGTGTTTTTTGTATCCTAAGATTAGTTATACAAAACCTCCAGAGACTGTAACAGAAGAAATGCTGTTGCAAGAAATTGAAAAATTTAATGAAGCAATTGCACCTTATGTTAAAGATTATATTTGGCATAGTAGTGAATTAATTTTTCGTCCTCGGACAAAACAAGCATTATTACTAGAGAAGCTTGTAGAGGGTTCAGTGTCTTCAGAAGGTAAATCATGCATGTTTGTAAATTTGTAAATATAATGATTACAATATAATGATACATTCATATTTCTTTTTTTACAGAATTTAATATACTGCCTCATATTTATGTGTGCTTACATTTTGATGAAGATATAAGTGATGAATGGTTTACAGTATTTCTAATATTTAAACTTACCCAAACTTTTAGTGGATTAATAGCCAAAGTAATTGATTCTGATGGAGAATTTCTTTTAATTGAAGCTGCAAACGTTTTACCTCCATGGGCTAATCCTGAAACATGTGATAACTATGTGTTCATTTATAATGGAGAATTACATATTGTTCGTGAAAAGCATAAAACATTATTCAATTTATTAAATAATATACAAGAAAAATCATATCTTTCCAAAGCTTCTGAGAAAGTACAGGATGTTTTGAGAAAACGAATCAACATTTATCCTGATGAAATTAAAAAGAGACATCATAAAGCCAGAGTGTTTCTACCGGAGAAAGCAGTTTTAATACTCCGTCAAGAACCAAGATTTGTTGCACTAGCCATTAGAAGTATTTGTCATTCCGATCCATTTGAACGAAAAGTAAATATTTAATGTCAATTATGTGCAGGTACAGATAAATACAAATAAAGTTCTGGTTATTTTAATAGTACTCTTGTGTTGCAGGTTTGTCGTGCTATGAAATATTTTCCTCCTGAACAACGTGTTATGGTTAATGTGAAAATGACCAAGTGTTTATATGCAATGGCAAATCATTGTCGTTATACAGGAGATCCAAGAACAGGCTGGAACCTGCCACCAGTAACTTCTTCAAAGTATAATGCTCACACACTTGGTATTAAGATAGCATGTGGGTTAGAAATGTTAGTTGCCCGTGCGAATGAAGAGCGTAGGAAAAGAGAAAAAAAAGTGATCAATGATCCTGAAAAACTAAAAGTAAACGAACATGCTTTGAATACGTATTTAACACGTTTAGAAAGTAGTGGTTACTTTAGAAACTTATTGAAAGATAGCCAAGAGTATAAGAAGTTTCAAAATGCAGCAAAAGAGTATTACTTAGAACATTTATGTAATGATGTTGTTAATGTTAATAAAAGTGATGCAGAAAAAGTTTTAGAAGCATGGGAAAATATACAGTCTGTTGACATTGAATTGCATGGTAATATTTATAAATCAATATTTTATAATTAATTTTTATTAGTTTGTTCTGAATTTTCTTATATCTTGTATACAGCTCAAGATGAAAGTACATTGAGTCCTGCAGATAGTGACAGTTGGTTAAACATAGATCCAGTACAGTTTGAAACATTTTTAAGCGAACAATGGGCAAATGATAGAAATAGGAGATATGAACAAGAGTCATTAAATCTAAAAGAAAAAGTGCAAACATTTTTAAATCGATCTAGTGACATCGATGGTGTTCAATTTTTAGAGTATGTTACATAAATTATTCTTAGAGTATGTTAATTCTAATAAAAAATAACATGTTTTTTTCGTTTTGTAGAGATCACTCAATGGATACTGATCTAATACATGATCCAGAAGATAATGGCAAAATAGAATTTGACGCTGACATATTTGATAGTACATTACGAGGCATATTAGATTTAGTTGTACCTGAAAACGACGGAGAATTTGAAGGAAGCTCGGAGGGATCCTTGGGTCAAGATGACGAGGATAAACGCGGTGAAATGGATAAATATATGCGATTATTAGATTTAGAATTACAGTCTGAAATACAAAAGGATGAGAGCTTTGAGACGAACAAAAATTCTGATACCATAGAAGATAATTTGATTCAAAGTATCAAAGAAGAAGCAGGAGGTTCAGGACCAACTGGAAATATAGTAGGTGGACCTGCTCAACGATTTATGCATTTACAATTACAATCACCTACTGCAGTACCTCCAGATTTACAAAGTTAATAATTTTACAGTCATGTAGGAAAAATTAATGAAAATATAGGATGTTTTAAAAAACACGTATGTCAAAAAAAATACAGATTTTTCATACATAATACATTAAAATATCATTTAAAATTTCAAACATTTTTCATTTATTTCATTTACTTAATATCTGTTTAGTTCTCTTAACAAGAAATGTGTTAAATAAAAAACTTCGGTTCTTAATCGCTTATATCTCGGAACTGAACGGATGACAAAATTCATTCTACAAAATCTGTAGTGTTTCTGATGTATAACATTTTGAAACACCCTATATAATAATAATTGTTAACGAATTGAAATTCTTATTCATCAGCTACACAGAAGTAATAAATATATGTGTAATATTTATTATGTTGAAAATAAGAAATTTAACATAAATAATAGCTTTGTTGCGCATAAAAGTGAATTAAGATATAATGTAATACATTAAGAACTTAATTATTTTTCTTATAAGCAGTTGCACAGTACTTCATTAATTAAATTTTATATTAATGTTACGAGTAAATTTGATAAAGTTCAATGTATATATGATTAATTATATTTCAATGTTTATTTTATAAAGAATATTTAATTACAATATAAAATATAGTATCATATAACACCAATTTTTTATAAATTACATGACTTTGTTAACAATGTTGAGAACTAACAAATTATTTAAACGATGGACTTAATTATTTTGCCAGTTTGATTTATTTTGTCCACGACTCATTCACATATTTATTATCCATGGGTAGTACTATCTGTTTTTGTGTCATTTCCCAATGTTTGATCTCCTTGATCTGGCATTGATGTTCTATTAACATAATATAAAACATTTTGTGATATTCTTACTATAGTAATGAGTATTCAAATAAATTATCAATTTTTAGTTACCTAATTTCAGCTACCTGTCTTTTAACTTTCATAGGGTCTGTAACTTTTTCTTTTACATCCGATTTAAGAGTTGATGGTCCAGAATAATAAACGTTAGCACAAGGAACTAAATTCTCGTTAATTAAAGATCCTAAAGGATCTAAAATACGTTTGGGTGGAGTAGTAACTGTTAAACAATAACATGTTTAATTTCTCTTAAAAGTAACAATGTTCCAATAAATATTTACATCTAAAAATTTCTACTTGAATATCTTGAGGTTGGAGACGTTCAAGTGAGAATAATTAGAATATTTTGCACATTTGTTAAATATAAATACTACTTACAAATTACAAAATCACTATTTGGATCAGTTAAATAACTTTTCACAAAATCTTTGATCATTTGTACAGTCTCTGTTGGTTTAAATAAACCTTGAAGAGTAAACTGATCTGGAAAGTGTATGCGAATTATTGTATAATGATATTTATTTAATTGATCGAGTAGCCGTTTTTCTTGATCTAATTGCCGTTGAACGTTCGTTAAAAGAGGTGCTTCTTCCAGTTCCTTTCTGTATCGCTTAACATCCCTTAATATTACTTTTGCATCATTGACTGTTAAATCGTAAAAATCATCTGGGAATTCATCTCTAGATACAGGTTGCATTGCAGCTTGATTGTATACTAAAGCATTTCTCTCACCCAACTATAGCAGATAAAAATAGAAATTATGTATATTATAAAAAAATCTATGCTTATAAATATTGTAGAAATATATCTTACAAATTCTACATATGTATTCTTTTTCACTGAGTTTGATGACTTATTTTCTTCTGCTTCAGGAACATCACGTTTGTCGTTTGTGTTTTTTATTGTTTCTATTTTTGTTTCTGTTTTCGTTTCTATATTCTGAAAGCAAAGTTCTAACTCTTCTGATGTTTATACTTCCCTTTACACAGCGATTACAGAACTTACAGTTTTATTAGAAGCCATTGTTTTATTGTCTACACTAACATTTTCAGTACTTTTTGAAGATGTGGATGGTGAGGAAACATCAACATTTAAGTTTTGAGGATTTTTATGTATCAGCCGTATTACAGCTTTACCAGTATTTAGCCCTAAGGATTTTAAAGTTGTTTTCTTTAAGGTATCAATTCCATAAATCTGTGAGAATGATTATGAAGTTTGAGATATAGTAGAACATTTATATTACAATATGGGTTAAAATAAAACCTATCCACTTAAATCAATTTATGTATATCCACATATATATTAAATCCTTATTAGAATAGGCTCATTAACAATGATACACTTTTTAGATATGTTCATACCTCCCGATGCATATAAGTTAAAGCAACTTTTTCAAAATCCTGATCAAGACCCACATGCTGTAAAACTTCTGCTAATGTTTCATTGGGCATACAGTCAGCTATTAATCTCTCTCCATTTTCTAATTGTATACCTATTGTTACAGTAGAATTTAAACGTGTCTTTGTACAAGGTATCATTTCTAACTGTGCATTATTTGGTAGTCCTGTAAACCTTAATATTGCATTAGGGTCTAATACTTCATTGAAATGTCTACAAATAAAATATGATTAGTTAAAATTTAGTTTGATATTGCATCTTATTTTAAAATATTCCTGAAATAATATTTACTTCAAATCGTAATCATCTACATTATACCCATGTTTTTGACATACTTCTTCCAGTATCTAAAAAACACATTTAATTTAATAACAACAGAAGTACTAAAACTTAATGATATTAGTTAATTTGCTACTTACTTGTAATATTGTGCTGTTTGCAGTAACTTTAACATTTTGTCGTCGACCGTTTGGTGCACGTACGATAACATTTCTATTAGCCATTTTTTCAAGATTATATACGAAAAATATTCAACTTATTATATTTATTACGTACATAAGTAACCCTAGTATAACTTTAAAAAATAGCATTTATAAATAGACATGAGCAAATGACCGATGGACCACGTATTACTATTAATCAAAATGACAAATAAATTTTTATTTACACTAAATCTTGCTGGATAAATAATCAAATGTTTATATGTAAAATTCGATGATGCATGAATTTGCATGAATGTTTGAAAAACATGTATACCACGGACCAGATGTAAGATAGACCATTCATGCCATTGTTGGTAGTGCCACAGGATTTTAGAGGCCTATTACCATTTTCGTGTCACATTCTACCATATCAATTACGATTGGTTTTACATCATACAACACCATTAGTAAGTATGTGGTTGAAATTAAAGTTAAACATGCTGATTAGCATTAATTATATTGTACAACGAATAAAATGTAAGATTAACTACTCATCATATTATTGTCCATGTTATATAATCGAACATGAATTCACGTTAACGACAACATTAAAAACATAATTTTTAATAATCAATATCTTTTTTAAAATATTTTAAAAGTATTTTTAAGGCTTCATTCTAACATGTTTTTCTCAATTTCATATTTTCGCGCATTTTTCCAGACATCACCATTACTACCCTCTAGCGAACAATTGTAAAATCACTGTAACAAAAAATTTCATTTTTTGTTAAATACAGTATTATTACATTTTATTAATGTTTGCAAATTGTTCTACGATCACGATACAGTTAGGAAAATTGCTTTTACAGTAAGCTAAGAGCTTTATATTCGCAGATAGAAAATAATGGATTTCATCGATCAAAAATTTCTTAGCCATCTAGGGGTAAAGAGCGGGAACTACAGGACCTGAATTAAAAATATTTAACTTTTAAAGTATTGATTTTCCCGACTTATTAAGCAACAATTTCTTCAAATAGCATTACTAGTTAGCTTTAGAGAGTTTAAAAAACGCTAACAAGCCAGAGTAGTTAATTAATATGTAAATTATATTCACAATTTAATTTCATTAGTTCCAGGTTTCCACCGATAGATGGCTAAGCATTTTGTGGTCCATAAAATGCTGTTTTTTTAATTTTTTTATTTAACGCTTTTAGACAATTATGAGGGCATTACTTTAGTTTTATTGTGATTGTAGAATGTTATACTGGGCCCAGAAATGCGCAAAAATCCGTAATTTTAAGAAAAAACACAATTTTCTATTTTGTTATCTGCGATGTTTACCGCCAGATGGCGCCAGAGGTCTTGTTTTCAGCTAATGTCCGTAAAAATATAAATTTAAAAAAAAACAAAAATGATACTTTCAAAATACTTGGACTATCTTGCATTAAGTACTTTGTAGTGAACTATATGTTTCCTTTTATAACGTTTTTCGGTCCTCTTCGTCTATATAGCTCAAGAACGATCATATGCTAACAAAATTTCGTGGGCAAAAATGGTATAAAATTCATACAAACTACTTCTTTATTAGAAGTACTCTTATTTACTATATTTATACATACATTTAATAATATCACTTTGTGTGGTATGTTATGAAACAAGGTACAAAAAAAGTATAGCTCAAATATATTAAAGATGGAAGATAGTAGCTAAAAGATACGCGTATAATGCAAAACTTAGTTAATGTTGTAAAAGAGATGTTCTCATTCAGTTGATCTGGAGCACATCAACAATAAATCAATATAAAATTACAATAAAAATATGTTTCTATTTATTTCATTGAATTATATTTATTAAATATAAATTTTACATGGTGAAAGCAAAAGGTAACTTAATTAAACATGATTTTGTAAGAGATGATAGAAAATAGGATTAGGGATTAGTGTTTTAAGTGAGAGATCATTGACATATTCAAAGGTGAACTTACAAAGTGAATGTTGCAGGATGCACCAATGTTACTGTCACAAACTGTGTTTATTTTTATCATTAATGTGTATTATTTATTATAAATAAGTTAGAAACATTGATTTCATTTTGGGCTTGGTAGGTGTTTACATATTATACACACAAAAAGAATACCCAACATATTATGCTTTCAGAAAAGTGTATACTTTTGACAAAAAATGGTTTACAAATGAACTATAGCCACAAATTTGCGCGTCATTCGCTCGTTTTTTTTTCGATTCAGGCGAAAGGAAGCCTGTTTGTCTCAACCAATTTTCTATCTTCTATTAAAATGTTTCACACACGCTGCACACGCATCGCACATTGACATTCTTACACTCATGCATACATACACGCACACACAGACACGCGCGCTACCATTCTTTTTTTTTCATTACCACCGTTTTTGCACTTTCAGATACATATTTACTTCTCCTTCGCTATCAGTCGTTCGATTGAATCTCACGCACACACTCCCACTGGAAACCAAGCAATATTAATATTAATTTTTAATATTATTATTATTTTTATCGTTATTATTACTAATATTATTATTATTATTTATTATTATTATTATTCAATATTATTTGTTATTATCTCTTAATATTATATTTTATCCAATGTATTTATATATTTTTTTTTCTTTCATATAAAGTCAGTGTTTCAACCACAGTAGGTATGACACATGCTGCCCAGTGTGCGTGCAGTGTCAGCAAGATCAGAGTTGGACGTTTAGGTTGTACAAGTCCAAACGTCGCACTCTACATTTATCAATCTGTCTAACACCGTAAAGAGTTTATAGTGCAAGTATTCCCTCGATCCATACGGTGCAGTTTGTACCACCTTCCTGTAAACGTTCTCGCTCGATAGAACATCAAAAGGTGGTAGAAACGATAAACAGTAGGGAATACGAGCAGTTTGGGCAGCGCGCTAGCCGGCATGAGCGAGCGCAGGCAGTGAGCAGTTCATACATACGTACACTGTTAATGTGGATACAATGCGGGCCAGGAACATACATGTCCCTTGCAACACGATGCTGTGCCAATAAACGAGGACTGGATGAAACAAAAGCCACCGTTTACGATTAAAAATGGTTTGTGCTGTTCTTAATCGTAATCAGGAAAATTATGATTGTATGGCATGAAATCGCAGTCCTCGACATTCTGTGCACAGCTTACGAGGACAATCAGCAGCAGAAGTAACTCTGCCACCTAACGTCTCCTAATTACCTAAATGTCCCATCAAACGGATGTTTCCTAAAAGGTTATTGATATCGAAGGGTGATAAACTTCTCTTCTTCGCTGATTTCATATTGCACCCCCCCCCCCATTTTCTTTCTGGCGCTACCCTATGTTTCAGTTTATATTTAATTTATAACAATATCTTTACGATGAATTATGAATTTGAGTCGCATGCAGAAAAAACTTTTATTCGCTTCTGGCACAGATAAAAAAACACTTTGGCTTTTGCATCTAAGAAAGGATTGCAATAAAAACACCACACTAGTAAATGGCACTAGAATTGCTCTCACTTGTGTCACTGACTACTTTGTGATTAAAAAGCGTTTGTCCTTCTTCATCTTTAGTTTCTTGCTGAGATCTCTCAATTTGAGATAAACACTTGGACAGACATTTGTATGGCATGGCTGCACTCTATCTTATACGTTTATTTATATGTTGCATCGTGGTATTTTGTTATATAAAAATCAGATGATTACGCAGTCAGCCAGGCATGATTGACTAAACTAATCTATAAAAAGGTAACAAATTCAACAAATAGAGTACGAAACTAAATCAATTTGTTGGTATTGACAGTGAAAAGGTTAGGAAAGAACGTATAACGCTCAGATTTAGGTCCATATTTGTTCATCGCTGTTACCTCCGTCATAAAATTTTACTAATCAGTTGGTACACTTGTAATGGAGCAGCGAACATTACGCTGATGGCACCACAAAATTACTGTTTACTTTCCGCCTGTATCTCATCTCTTCTCCATTTGCAACTTGACAGAGTCCACACTAATACCTTGGTCAGGGTATAAGAAAAATTGTTAAATCCATCTTGAGTGTTATATATTGTCATCTAAACCAAATTGTACTCTTTTAAGTTAGATTGGAGAATGGTGTCTTTCACTGCTGCAAATACAAATCTGATGTTTTCAGTATCTGTAAAAAGAAAAGGGTATTTTAAATATTTATAATTTACATCTATCACTATTATTAAATAGCAATATCCGTAATAAGTGCACAAGATAACAAATCAACGAGTTAGTTAAACAAAAAGCGTAAATTAGTAATTTTATGAAAAGAACACACTTACCCTTAATAACAGAATCAGAATGAACTGAAATTTAATACACATGCAACATGCAAGTCCCGTCTTTGTAGAAAATTGATAACAACAGTAACATATAATGCAATGTATTTTATTTTATAAGAATCATTAAAAGAATCAGTTGTATAACAGCGTATTTACATTGAATAACTAAAGCACATAAACTGATAACAATTTTACTTATCTTTGTAATTATTAAATTAATACCAGTTACAATTAATTGCAGATATTTTATAAAATATGTATAAAAGGAAAAGAAATTCTATGCAAGGCAACGCATTTTGTTCAAATTATTTATAATTTTGCAGGAATATCAAATGTCCTTGGAGAAGGAGATATGTATGTAAGTTTCACACCCGCACAAATGTGAAATATTATACTATTTGTTCATACTTTTAACTGTGCTTTATTAAACAAAACACGAAATCAAAGAGATCTATTGGCAAAAGAATATATTGTTATTAACAAATTTCTAAGTAGAGGAAAGTCACAGTTCGATAAAATTTAGAAGTTCAAGAATTGTGGAGTTACATTTAACTGTATGCAAATAAATATGGTTTTTATTATCCACGTATTAAAACTTTGTGCAGACTGTAATATTCCTTTTAATGACGCAGAACGCCTTCCAAATAACATTAATTGAACTAATAAAACTATTTCATTAGTTTTATTATGTTAGTGAAATTAAACAACTGTTTCTTGCATTTTTGCCCTTTACCTTTCACTTATCCTGACAAATGGTTTTATTAGAAATGTTTATGTATGAGTAAGATTACATAAGGGAAAAACATTGGCAGTCTTAATATTTGCACAGGAAATAAGCTAATTCAGTTTTACTGTTTGATTAAACATAAACAATGGTGTTGTAAAAAATCTGTGTAAGCTTGCAACAGAAACAGAAAAAAAATACAATGCATGTAACGTTATACACAAAGGTCACATATATAAATTCCAAACATTGTCCAGAATCATATTAGGCAAGATTAAATTCCTTAAGTGCACTTTGCATAATCGTATCTTTGACAGCACAGAATACAAGCTTGATATTTTCCGTATCTGATGAATAATCCCATAAACGCAGCATGCAATGATAAACCACATATCAGTGTAAAAAAAATATTCATTTCAAACACGAAAAATCAACATATTAGAATGTATGTGCAATTCCGTTACCGAAAATTGATCATTATTTAATCACATGTAACTATTTACAAGTTTCAAACATTCTATCAAAATTGATTTTTCTGTAATAAGTATCATAAAAGTTACACACCTTTTGCTGAGAAATACAGGCAACATGCAGATTACTTTATACAACATATACATAATATTAGAAAAGCAAAAATAAAATGAGCATTAGCATCAATTACTCGCAATCTACCTGTGGCACATGTAAAATGTGAATAAATGATCTTCTCAGAGTCTGGATTCAAGTCGACAAACATCCTTAAAATGAATTCTCTAGCAGTCGAGGCATTTCTTTGTGGGCCTGTGAAATATACAAAGCAAGCATATAAATTGACATTACTTTAATGCGTACTCACTCAAAAGCGCATACAATAAGTGTTTTTTTATAATAATTATAAATTGTCAGTGGGACATTATTTTAGGGTTTGATTAATTTTTATGCCAGTTATTATACTGTACAGTTACCTACAAAGATAATATATTCTTACATTATTTAAGCAAATAAATAAACAAATTTCTTTGCATTTGTTTTATCCAATCAATACTATCCTTCTTCTTTAAATCCAATAGATGTTGAAGGACGTATTATCGAATTAGATTCTATTAACTCTTAAAGAAACCTTTAAATAAAGCCTTTACCAATCAAATAAATACCTTATATAAGCATAATACATTTTATTAGATTACGGTGCATGTACTTTGAATGTGATAGCATGGTTCTGAACAAACTAAAAGAATCTTGCTATATCTAACGAATTGGTTTACAACTGTAAGTCCACAATTTGTATTATCCTGTATCAAACTAATTGTCATGTATTCTACAACTCTGTTCTACTTTTCAAGCTAACCCCTCTTTATACTCTTTTTCTATATGAAAGAAAAACCAAACCTGCTTGAGTACAAGTTAGACTTCTCTTAATTAAGGGTAAGCATAAGGGGTAGAGAGTCAGGAGAACCTAAGGTGAGCCTAGCATACAGAATATGGACAAATAAAACGAGTGATAGAACTTTGCATCTCCTATACTTTCTCCTCAACTAAGCGAAGTTTAAATTGCACAAACTCATCGTAGATTATATTATAGATTTTTATATACACTGAACAACGATATCACCCCTATACCCCGTCAACTCCTTCAACTGTTTCTATAATAGGGAAAGGGTTAAGCTTTAAGAAAGCAATTACAACTTTTCAAGTCATAATTACGGGGTCAAGTTTTTACTGGAAATTTTTCTACAAAACATCTATGATATCTCTGCCAGGATGTGTTGTACTTAAACAGACCTGTCGCACACGTGAAGTGAGAGTAGCACATGCGGTCAGGATCAGGATTCGAACTAAGATACACCTTTAAGATGAATTCCCTGGCTGGTACATCTTGCTGTTTAGGGCCTATACCATAAAACTTATTCATTTACTAATAATAAAACGAATAATATACTCCAACAAAACAATACAAAATAAATAGAAAACTTGATCCCCTAAACAATCATCAATACTTTTATTTTAAGGAGTCAGAAATTATGCACCTTATTTATCTGATATAAAGACATAAATATCTTCTAATAACTACACTCAGTTTGAAAATTGTTAACTAGTAAATTCAATTAATTCATTTACTAATACAATTTCATCTTCATTAATAAGTTGATTATAAAAATAGATGTGGTATTACAATGTACTCACCATCGTATTCAGGGAAATAGTCAACAAGATGAGAATACATAATCTTCTCTTCAAGCAGATCTTTTTTATTTAGGAACAGAATGACAGAGGAGTGTTGAAACCAAGGATATGTGATGATTGTTTTGAACAATGCCTTACTTTCTTCCATTCGATTCTGAAAGTTAACAACATCAATTTTTAATACTATTAAATGTTAATAAAAAAGCGTATCGTAGTTATATTTACCTCATTTTCCGACTCAAACAAAATTTGATCATATTCACTTAAGGCTACTAAGAAGATTATAGAAGTAACATTTTCGAAACAGTGAATCCACTTTCTTCTTTCTGATCTCTGTCCACCAACATCTACCATCCTGCAAAGTACACGGTTTAGTACATAGTAATAATATTAAAATACTTTTCTATGCACCAAGAGACAACTTACAGTTACCAAATGCAATTTACAAATAGTTTCTACTACTATCTCACACATTAGCATTTAAACTACTGAAATAGTTACTAACTAATTTAGTGTAGTATCTATAATATTTTGTAACTACAATTGCATGAGAAACATGCAAGCAAAAAGCTACTCCAAGCAAAAGAAGAGCATACAGTTGAAGGGAAAAAATGAGAGGAACATAGAACAAAATCTCATGTTTTACGTAGCATATCTTATTCTTAAAAATATTTCCGAATTTATAATATATGTATATGATACGCGTATTACCGTATATAATAATTAATATTCAAAGGAGTATACCATTGTACAATCGCACCATGCCAAGTATAACTACAAGGTAACAATACTATGATGGCCTAATTAGTAACTAAATGAAAGAAAATAGCAATAATTATAAACTGAGTAATACTAGATAATACTTGTAATGAAGCTGCAGAACCTGGCCCCCCATAAACAAAATTCTAGTTGCACTAAAGACTATAACCAAATGTAAAGAAATAAATAGGTACTGTGGTATCTTTAATCGATTACTCCAAGTTAGTAGTAAGGTAACTACTGATCACTAACAGTAGAACTAAATTGAAGTAATAAGTGTGTTAGTACCTAAATATGATGGAGTCCAAATCAAACGGATATTCTATAATGCCAGTTGTGGGAGCTCGAGCCCGAAGAATGTCTTGTTCGGTAGGAAGGAAGTCGGGCTTTTCGATACGTTCTAGATCACTAAGATAACTGCAAAACAAACAAAGCCACATTCTGGTAGTGTGCATGCCATGCATGTATTATAAGCGATTAACAGGAGAAGGGGCAATGGTGAATATCGTATAGTGAAACAGAGTTCACACATCAGCGTCGGCCTCTGTCTGTAAGAATTTTCGATAATTAAAGGTTCATTGATTCCGTTGTTCCATTGATTTGCTCTCGTGGCGATAGTAACTCACCTTTAGATAGAATGAAAACTCCCAATAGAAAAAGAGAACTATCGCTTATTCTGAAAGCGAAAGGTTCGATGGAATGCACCACATGTCATAATTATGGAACCAATTAAAAATTTCCTAGTTCGAAATTATACATTTTCTAGCAAATTATTGTAGATGCACGATATGAAAGAAAATGTTGAATAACTACACTACGGTTTAAACAAAATAAAAACTAATCAACTATTATTCAGTAGACTTTCATTACATTCCCACGGACACAGACAATAAAAAGAGTTATCTCTATCTATGAATCTTCAACTTGCTAATACGGTAGTGTCGCTAGTGCGCATGAAAGTTCGTATGAACTTGCTCAATCGGCAATATAAAGAGAGTCTATCGTACGTTGATTAAAATCGAAATCAGTTTTAATATGGTTCTCCAGTTATGACACGCAACGTAATGGCGAAAAGTTAGCAAAAGGAAGACAAAGAGAAAGATAAAATGGAGTGACGAGTTTCATGCACGGAATTGGTGAAATTGGTGAGTAACAGAATATATGCAGACACGATGCAGAAAGAATCCGATGTAAGTAGATCACAGGCACAGGCAGCTTCTTCCTTTCTTTGCAACGACGGAGACGTACCTAAATCGGATCTCTTCCAAGTCAAAAGGATATTCAATTATACCGGTAGTGGGCACTCTCACGCGAAGAATGTCCTGTTCTGTGGGGAGGTAGTCTGGTGCCGCGACTCGATCTATCTCCATTAAGTAACTGAAACATCATATTCTCAATACCTGATACGCAAGAGGAAGCACAGCACGTTCCCAAAAACGAAGCTACGCAAAAAGTATAATGAGTGTGTGTGACTGAGCGAATATCAGACCGTGCGAATTAACACTTTGCACTCGAAATTTCTATATTTACGAAGCGCTAAATTTTAATTTCCGATTTCCAAAACCCCAAACCCCTAAAGTCTCTACGTCCACAAATTCCCAAGTTCTGAAACCCAAAATTCCCATACCTCCGCCGATAGTAGAAACACCTAAAGTATAGAGAAACAGAATGTTTATTTCTGGTTGTATTCGATTAAATAGGTAAATCGCCTTTCGAGTGCAAAGGGCCAAATCATGGACCATATTGGGATTGATCAATGTAAAAAAATATATGTAAGTTAAAATACACGTACACCGGTGAGCATGGTTGACTTTCCCAGAGAAAATGGCGTCGTAGAAGATTTTACAACTCATTATAACATTCGTCAATCTACGTCTTTAATCAAGAACGGGCGTGTTCCGCCGTTTATCTTAAATTATAAATTAAACACACAAACTCGATAACGTGAAAGTTCTAACGGTGTAATTTCCTTTCCAACATCGCCATTTTCCCAGGACACATCATGCTCGCCAGTTGTGCAGTACGGCGCACTGTAGGTTTCCATACACGACGAATAATCATCGGCGGTGGTCGCAGTTTCCTTTCCGTATATCGCCACATTCCCTATGGAAGCCTACCGTGTTTCTTCCACACCATACATCACCAACGGTAACTTACTATTTAGCGGAATCTGTGAGCTGATATTCTCGCCTGCGATCGTAACACTCTTGGATCCCGGCATCTGCCCACAAATCCTTGATTGCTTCTACGTATGGACTCTCGAACGTTGTTACCGTTTCGAAATCCACGACCCGCACGAGTTCTGCCTTTTCCTACGATCGAATCGGGCAAAAAGAAGGTGGCGTCCGATTAGCACAATGTACAAGGGATAGTTGACAAGATGAAAATACTTACTATATTCGAGGAATCCCCGTACTGGATCTTGAGGAGGTCCATGGCTCGGATCATGGACTGCATGGCCATGAAAATGTTTTGATAGACGAGTTTGATGAACCCCCTCTTGTCGTCGTCCGAGTAGCCGGAACCGTGGATGATTCTCATCTGTTTGATGAAGGTGGATTTGCCGGATTCACCAGTACCTGTAAACATAGATAACGCCATCGTTTTTTATTGTGCCGTTTGCTGGGCTACTGTGCCCCATAAGAAAACTTGTGAAACTATCGATTGAAATAGGCATTTTCAGATTCATATAAAACTTTATTTTGTTCCGCGAGTCTTCTTTTGAGGCACGCACGATACTTTAAACGATATGACTTTCATTCGTAAGATATCATTAAGCGATAACCGAGGAATTCGATTTCGTTGATTGTTCGTTATTGTTTTGTACCTCGTTTCGCACTAGAATATGCGTTAGTATTGGCAATGTGATACCTCAGTAACAAATTGTAAGGTTTCGGCTTTTCTTGAATGAGGAAAAGAGTTGTGGAAGGTTTGTTCTACCGCTTGCCGTTTTTGTCCACGTGTTTTACGAAAGCACACAGGGTTCAATGTTAGAGTTTCTGTAGATTTTTCTTAAGTTCTTCCTGGTTGCAATGTATCGAAACAAAATTTAATTTACAATTAACTATATAAAAAGCTATGAATAAACAAAACTCGAGTGAAAATAAAAAAAAATCTCCACCTCTATATCGGTACAGTAACGTCAAACACGAATGTTCACACGTTTTGGTCGCACCGAAATTTTTAATTAATAAAACGCGATGCTCGTATAACGAGGAACGTTCGGTAATTAATACGTGAATTTAATTATTCATTTGCAGCTGTAACTCGTTGTTACCTGCTTCGTTGCCAGTAGCGCGAATTAGCAGCGTAGATAATTAACACTTTGAAACGCGACCGAATGTTTCTATTTGTTCGGAAACGGAAACGGACCAGCGCGTGACGATATAACGCTTGGATATATGTACACTGCATGGTGATACAACGTGATATTATGATTAAGGATATACTGAGTGCTTACATCACTTATAGCAATAAAAATCGATGATATACAATGCGTAACGATATAATTCGAGAATCTCCAACATATGGCGATATAATGCGAGGATACCAACGCGTGGTAATATAATACGTGGCGATTCAACGTGTGGTGATATAACGCGAGGATATCCAATACACGGCGATATAACACGAGGATACCAACGCGTGATAATATAATACGTGGCGATTCAACGTATGGTGATATAACGCGAGGTTATCCCATTACATGGCGATATAACGCAAGGATACCAACGCGTGGTAATATAATACGTGGCGATTCAACGTATGGTGATATAACGCGAGGATATCCCATTACATGGCGATATAACGCAAGGATACCAACGCGTGGTAATATAATACGTGGCGATATCATATGGGGGTATTCAATACATAACGACACAACGCGACGATATTAACACATGATGTATAATGTGTGGCGATATCAGATGAGCATATCCCACACATGGCTATATAACGCGAGGATATTAACATGGTAATATAGTGAGTGGTAATATAACATGGAGATACATCTCGTGGTAATAAAATACAAGCTGTCCAATACATATATCGCGACAATGCACATGAAAGTATAATTCGCGGATGCTCAATTAGTGGCGATATAGCTAGTGATTATCAATGATCAGAGAATACCTATAAGCTCAAAGGGTTAAAAACTGATAAGATTCGAAACGTTATAGGAAAATTGGTGGCCTCCAAAATCCAGATGCATACAGTAGAAAAAATAGACAGTGAAAATACCATAATCTACTAAGCAACAAATTAATCGAGTATATAATAATAATGCGTTTATAACCGAGAGTATCCGTTATCCCAACTAATACAATTTCTTTCCTTCTTTCTCGCTAATAATAACACCGACATTAAATAGGTTGCAAGCCGATTAATTCGACCCTTATCGGATCATACGCTCGGAAGTGTGCAAATTAATTTTTTCCGCAACGAGTCTCTCTCATCACATAATCAATTTGATAATCCACGGAATTACTCGTCGCTTACAAATTGTCCAAACGTTTCTTTCGTTAAATCTGGAATTGAGGAATTCCTCAGAGGAATGATTATAACAGAACATCGGTGACGAACTTACGTCACACGTGCCAAACGTGGTAAGTACGAAAATTGTTCGGACACGTCAGTGATATGCAGGTCACATCGTTTCGTACAGTTAAGAATTATTCAGATTTTTCTTCCGTACAACAAAATAATATTAGGTATTTTATTCTCTATAATAGTTTTATAGTGGAATAATCAAATTATATGAAATGGTGTATAGTACAATAATGAAATATTAGGACAGCGAAATATTAGAGTAGTAAAAGGATAACATAGCAAAATGACAAAATAGTAGAATAATAAAGTATTGGTATAAGAATAACGTGCGTCCTTTTAAAAAAATATATAGACTCACACGTGCATACACTATTCGCTTAAATATATACATATTTATAGACGACTGGCTGCCAGTTATAGCAAATAATGATCGATTTCGAAACCTATAAGCTTAACACAATTTGATGACATAAAGTTGTCGCAAAGTAGTATTTAAATTACATCAGATTTTATTGCTAAGATTTATTAAAAATTACAGCAATGTGAAAGCTTCGTTAATGTTTTTTAACATTTGTTAAAAACGATTTTGTTGTTAAATAGCCACCTTACGTTTCAAGTGCAACTAAGAATAAATAAATTTTCCTTAATATACTATTTTTCAATTTATACCCATTCATCGCATAATACATTCGTTAATAACAACTCAACTAGTCATGTGTAGAAAGCGAAGGTTTCCCATATGTAGGCCTTTTAGTACGTATGTATAATTTTTCATATAAATGAAAATCTAAAATTATAAGATTGTATAAAATATATGTCCATCAAAGCCTTAAGTATCAATAAAATATTGATAATTTATTAATAATCGATAGCAGTGTCTCTAAAAATAGATTACTGAAAGATTCAATCTCATTAAGAATATCGAAGTTAAAATAAGTTTCTAAATATTGAAGTTTTAACGCTTGCAAGCTTGACAATCCATTGACAATGTTTATAATTTTCTACTTCACAAATTCTCAAATTCTCCGACTTATCAAATTCCTTATTCCTTAGTCTACAAATTTCCGAATTCACCGGTTACCAAATTTTCGAACCCCTAACCCACGAATTCAAAAATTTCCTAGTTCCTGAACGCCACGGTCCCCAAAACCTCTGGTCACCGAATGTCCGAGTTCCCTAGATCCCGAAACCCCAAACTACCAAATTTTCGCACCCCGGCACGAGACGAGCTCCGTCTTCTCTACCCCTTCGTCGCCATTTTCCCTAACCCGTACCAACCACCCGATACCGCCATCTTCCCGATATAACCAAAATCCTCTGGTTACCTTTCTCCGTCGGCGTACAGCGACAATACACGAATTGCGTGTAACGTGTACGTTAAACGGCGATATAGTGGTGGTAATACGGTATAGTAACACCGGCAACGAAACACGGCTAAAAGATGGAGCGATGACAAAAGAGGATGCGCAGGTGGTACACACGAACGGGCACCCGTTTGCGCGCGCTAGCTTGAAAGAGTGGGGGGAACCAGGTGGTGGAGGAGGGGGAGTTTGGGAAAGGGGGAGGGGGATGCGGCGCCAACATCGCCCTCGTGAAATCATGAATGAAAACGAGCGAACGGCCAGCAAGCACTACTGTGTGCTATCTTACCACTACAACCACACACGAATTTCCTCTTGTCTCCCTTTCGTATACACACAAAATCACACACACGCACACACATACATTTATGGATCATACACACAAGTGAACGCGCACAAACACATGTGCGAATAGGTTATGTTCCGTCGGTGCGTTCTCTTTGGTACGGTAGCGTTACGTCTTTTGTACGCGTCCTTGAGAAAAGACGAATCTCTCCTGCTAACACGCCCTCATGTTCCAGTATGCACAACGTAACGCTCCAGGAAGGGCAATTTGTATGGCGGAGTGAATGGCGGGTGTGGATCATTTTAAGAGGTTTATTTAGGCACGTATCTTATTAACCACGCGGAAACTGGGATTATTACGTTCTGGGGAGGGTTTCACAGAGAAAATAACGAAACAGTAGTGGGACCAGGAATTGGCTAGGGACACTTGGAATTTTTGGGGAATTAACGTGGAAGCTTGCGTGGGTCAAGGTGAAATTCTTGAATCTGCAAGTTGTTGATTTTTTTAATTTTCTAATTGCAAACTTAAAAATATTTTCAAACTACCAATTTTCTAAATTTTTAAGCTTACTAATTTGATAATATGTCAATTTGAAAATATGAAACTTGTGTGTTTAAAAACTTGCAAATTCTAAATTTGGAAATTCCATATTCTATATTTATATATATGTATGTATATATTGTATGGAATTCTATACATATATATGACATTACAAATTATTGTAACAATGCAATAGCATACAAAATTTGTAAATGTAAAAGTTTGATAACTTTTGTCGGAGAACAATTCCGAGTGATGCAACGGCTTTTCCCATAAACCGTTCTTTTTCCTGGGGAACCCCAGCGTGTTCGCCAGGGTCCAACGGCACGGCTTATGGCAACCTACGATGTACACCGCGGATTTACCTGCACGCTCTACAGGTTTTGGTAGCGATTTTTCCTTGCTTTTCCTCTCGACTGGTTTCTCCTTAAATTCGATTACGTGGAGAATGCCGGCGTTGAACGACTTACCACGACGGAAAGAAGCGACAAGGGTCAAATGGGGACACAGAAAGTAAGTACGACGGAAGAACCTCGCTGCCCCGCCCACAACTTCGTTCGTTCATTCATTAACTTGTTTGCTCGTCTAGCTAGCTTGCTTGTTCACATTTGTCGCCTTTCTCGCTCTTGTTCACCCTTTCTCCTTGTTCATCACTCTCCTAACCACTATTCTGATCGCTACTGTACAAAGTTAACACGAGTACAGTAGCTCCTCTCTCGGAGCAATTGCTGATCTATAAAGTTTACACACCTGACAGATATCTGTGATATTATCGAGTTGTAGGGAGGCTAGAAATTAGAAACATCCATTTTAAGATTTTCGAATTTAGAAAATCTATGTACATCATTTGAAAAATATGTTTCATCATTTGTATATTTATAAATCTATTTTAAATATAAATTATATTTAAGTATAATTATATTTTTTAATTTACAAATTAAATTATATTCTTGTCGGGTCTCGAACGCGCAACCCTCGTGTTTGAAGTCAATCGCCTTAGCCGTTGAGCCACGATCGCTTATTCAATTTATATTACCTGGACCGGTAGTCATTGTGCCATAAATGAATGATAAATGAATATTACAAATAATACTATCAAAAATGGTGGGTGGAAGACAGTAATTTACATACATCGAAGAAGGAATGATTATTTCAAACGGTACTGTCAAATATGGTCGATAAGGGTTCATTTACATATATACAATCGTACTGTCCCGACGTCGTATCGTCACTGTAGCTTCCCCACCTCGTGACCATTCCCCTTATTCACTTATTCACTTTCACTTTCATTCGGTTATTCACTTTCTTTCGGAGGATGGACACGAAGAGGGGGGGAGCCACGTTGACGGTACGATGACCATGTTGCGTACCAGACGCTCTTCATGGTCAGTCATGAAGAGCGTACCGATACATTCACGTGCGAACTTCCCTTACACTTCGCGGAAATTAAAATCTTTCTACGGAATTATTTCCAGCTGGCTGTATTTCTTTACAGATCCGAATTTCGTCGTTTTAAACAATACACCGAAAGTCCCCATTAGTATGACATAAACATCTCGCAGAATGTCGAAGGTAAAGGGAGATACACTTATTCGTGAATATCATGTTATCTGTCAGTTTTATGACAAAAATAGTTATTAGGAAACTTGGTCTTTAGAAAATTCTCTACGAGAAAGGTTGTATCGTGTTTTACCGTGGAAGTAACCGTTTTGGTGTAGAATGTCTTGTATTTTTTCTAACCCGAATTATAATTTTCAGTTTTGGCATAAATTGTACAGACTGAAGAGTATAAATTTTGGATGAAAATGATTTATGAGATTTTATGATTATACAAGGTTGTAGTAACGAGTCTATATAAAGCTGTCGTTATCCTATTAGAACTAGGATTATAATTTACGTGTAATTCGGTACGTTAGAATGTTACATCCGTTTAGGCGGGTTTGTAACACACGACACCCGTATGAACATGAACGGGATTTCAATTAGATGGCCATCCAAATTACCCGTATTGTAAACGGCATATCCGGGCTACCAAATTTTTACCAATCTTCGTATAACTTACAAAAAATACACGAGTTATACGATGAATAAAAATACTGTAAACTCTTTTGTTATGTTGCAACTAATGACTGTACCGTTGCAACATAAGAGATCTTGTCATTTAATATTAGTAGGAGAAATTTTTAGGACTTCGAGTCTTAAAATTCCATAATTTCCTGAACTTTCAAATTTTCAAAGTTGACATTTTTAAATTTTCAAATTGCCAAACTCGAAAATTTCCAGATCCCGAGATTCAAAAATATCCGTGTCACTGACTCTCTATCCAGATCATAATTCTTCGATGTTACTACATAGTAAAAGAAAACGCGAGCTGCAGTAGTTATAGCGATCGAATGATCAGACTGCCACACCATGCGGCGAGGAACACAGCTCAGAGAATATCGGCCATTGATCCTTGGTTATAGTTATACATAGCAGTATAGATGGTGAACTACTCTCGGCTGGGGATCCCCCGACTGGTGCCGCCATTTTTCGGTAAAAACCATGCCGCGAAATTCAATTTTCAAATAACGTTGCATTCCACCTGACGCATTAAATTACACAATAATAAACTCCAAACAACTCACTACTTTTATATCATTAAAGTATCATTTAATGTATTTTACAAGCAGAACACATATTCCTACAATATAAAAAAAAATCTTCAATTCAAAAAATCAAAATCCTAAATATTAAAATATCGCACACAGTCACTTTTGACTCCTCGTGCATATAAAGCGAACGATATATCTGTTACAATTTAAAGACAAGAACTTATACCGGAAATAAAACAAAACTAATAAATTATACCGAATCGTAAAGTATGCGAAAAACATAAAAAGCGAATGGAATATTTTTATAAGGAAACGATGATATAATGTGTAAAGAGACGAATGAAAGTAAATGCAACCTGTATCTTTTAATCGAAGTGCACCATTTACGGCTTAAAGTCTCGCGGTGAGACTTCCGCTGAAAAATGGCGTTTTTGACCTAACCTTGTTGACCATTTCGGAAGTCCGATTAGAAGGTCTACTCTTGGCTTGGCGGGTATCAAAAGCTGTAACTCACGGTGTGCCGTACGGAAGGTTTCCAGGGCGGTGCAAGCACCACCGTCGCCCTCGCCACCCCCGGCACTGGGGGGTGGGTCGATAGATGCCAACGTGGAAACCAGAAGCGCTTTTCCCGTCCCAGCCGCAGCACCATCGCCTCCGGATACAGTGAGTCACAAAATTATTGCCACACCGTTCGCACGCCGCGAGATGACTTCTGACGGAATATCGAATGGCGGCCCTGATTGTTTTTAAAGCGGAAACGATACAATTATCTGACGATCGCGTAAAAACAAAATGGAGGTAAACTGTCTGGAACTCGTCCCGTGGCGGGTGTGTAGCAGGAAGTTAACCCTTTCAGAATTGGATTTTTTTAAACGGCGACAACGATTTTTGTCATATCTTTTTTTAATAAAATAAAACAATGACACTTGATGTAGTTGTATGAACATGTGTGCTTGCGGTACAATACGATCACGCTTCCAATATGACAATACAGTTGCAAATATTGCATAAATAGGTATTACACTACGTTTGATTGTAAAAGCAAATATTTATGAATCGAAAAGATAAGGTATCATCGTGACATTCTATGATATATGACATTCGATACTATGTGTGTCGTTGATACGAACAGTTTGTATATCGATGAAAATAAAAGCGATAACTTGCACGGGTAAAGAAACTATAAACAAAATAAAGAGAAAATTTAATGTTCCCATAAACGGAGCCAACGAATTTGTATTCCGTTTTGAGGGAATAAATTATACATCGAAACGTGCTGCACTTTATATTAGATATATTATATAATCGTATATGCAATAATGACAAATTTCTACACATATACGATTTATAAAAAACAGTTGCCATTAATAATATTAAGATAACACAAACATTTTGAACTTGAACTGTGGAACAGGCTCACGTTATACAGAAGCGACAAATTTGGCAATATAGAAAGAGCTTTTTTCTTGTAGCGATCAATAGCTGAAGCTTTGTCGCTAATGCAGCTTGCGAACCTTTTGATGCGATATATGACACCTAATGATACAATAGCGAGGCAATTTAACTTATGGCGAAATATGGAGCGCCTGGCAACATATCACATGTGGAGATATATGACGCATGGTAAACTAATATGTAGCGAGATGCAATATACGGAAATATATGGCAATATAAAACGTGAGGTGATATATGACGAGTGGCAATATATATCGCGCGGCGATGTATGACGAGGGGCAATATATGATTCGACGAAAACGAATGTAATACGATCTTTCGCTAAACATGGTAAAATTTAATTTCTACCATTTGTTGGTGAAATAATCAACTTTCACTATTTTCATGGTGAATGATAGCATTATCGCAATGGTTTAAGCACCGCTGAATCATTGTATGTACATGTATGTTGCGTACGCAATGTGTGTGGTTTACTGGCGATTATCAGTTTCAATGGTAAATAACAAACGAATGGTCAAACGATGGCTCTCGGTTGTTTTTAAACGAAGTTAAATGGTCATGTTGACGAGTTGCTTTGAATTGGATGTATTATAACATTGACCGTAACCGACGAGAATGCTATTGTCATGAGTGTGATGTAATGGTTGATCGACTTCGTGCGATTTACTATTGAATCGATGCGATGAGTTCAAGAACGGTACATTAGTTCAAGAGGCACGAAATTGATATATTCATCGAGTGGGAAATTTAGAATTTAGTAAGCGGAGATTCGGGAATTTGGAAATTTAATAATTACAGATTTGGAATTTGCTAATCCGGGAAATTCGAGGTTCGGGAATTTGGAAATTTAATAATTAGAGATTTGGAAATTTGCTAATCTGGGAAATCGAAGATTCGGGAATTTGGAAATTTAATAATTAGAGATTTGGAATTTGCTAATATGGGAAATTGGAGGTTTGGGAATTTGGTAATTGAATAATTAGAGATTTGGAAATTTGCTAATCTGGGAAATTGGAGGTTCGGGAATTTGGAAATTTAATAATTAGAGATTTGGAATTTGCTAATCTGGGAAATCGGAGATTCGGGAATTTGGTGGTTTGGGAATTTGGTAATTGAATAATTAGAGATTTGGAAATTTGCTAATCTAGGAAATTGGAGAATCGGGAATTTGGGGATTTGGAATTTTTTCAAACGGAATTCTCGGAAATCTAGAAATTTTTGAATTGAGAATTACAAAATTTGAGGGTCTAGGGAATTGGAGATCTGGAGATTTGAAAACTCGAGACTGTAATTTTTGCAAGTTGAATACTTAGAATTTTAGACCTTTGGGAATACGAGCTCGAAAAATTCTGGAATCTAGGGATATGGAAATTCGGGAATTCGAAAATTTAGTAACCAGAAGATTGAATGAAAGCTCGTTAACGAGTGTCGAAAGAAATGCACGAACATTTCCGGTGCCCACGTTGCCCTCGTTGCTGCCAGCCAGCTATACACTCGTGCTAAAATTAATTTCGTAGAAAGAAGAAAAAAGGCGAAGATCATCGGAAGAAGAATTCAGCAATGTCGATCAAAAAGCGGCATAACTTGACGCACCTAATTCCGTACAAACTTTAAAATATTTTAATTGCCGGCATAAAAATCTTCCTCTTACATATGTAACGTACACGTAGTTCGCTAAATTTATACAGATTTTAATTAAATCCATTAAACGGCCACTAAAATCTATAGAGTTACATAAAAAAAATATCCAAAACGGGAAAAAAGCAGGCAGACGAATTAATTAACGAATTACTTATGAACATGTCCCCGTTCAAGTTACATGCAAAATTTACAACTTCTCCCTGTTGCGCAATAATGTTGTAAATCAAGCAACAGATGCAGAATAGAGGACGATTAAATTTCCAGAACGCATAATCGTGCCGTCATGCGCTGAGAAAGTAAAAAAAGAATTTCGTATCAACATTTTTAGTTATTCGTCGACAATCGATCTGCACAAATTCGACTGGCGAACGAAATCTGATCACTCAAAATGTGCGAACCGTTTGAGTTCCATTTCGTACAATTTTATTCTCGATCATCGATTTAGGTCGTTACATAAGAATCTTGAAAATATTATTTTTTTTTTAATGCCCTCAAAGAAACGACTAGAAATATTGTCTCCTTTAAAAATACAAAATATACCTCTCGTCTTATCTGTCCACGAACTTTATCTATAAAGACAAGAAGCTCTGTAAAAATATAAAGCACCGAAGGTGTTTTTGTATGCACGTACTTATTAAGATAATTCTTTGTCTATAATTCAGAATCGAGAGATATAAAAAAAAGATGCAAAATGGCGACGCAGAAATTTGAATATGAAAGCCTTGAACTTGATGCAGACTTTTGCCGTGGAAGCCGTAAAAACTGCACTATGATCTGGCATAAAAACGGTTGAAGTTTTTAATATCTTAAATATACCAGGGAGGTACACACGGGTTCCGAGAAATGTTTATAAATGGAAATAGTGAACGCTCGAAGAGAAAATTTTATTTTCGACTCGAAACTTGGGCATGTATGTGTATGCAATATAAAAGATTATCGTGAAATAGCTAAGAACGCGTTGAAAATTTCAACCATTTTTGTTTCAAATAGGCCATTGCTATTTTTCCACCACGAAAGTGTGCACCGAGTAATATTCGAGCTCGTGCACCGCCATTTTGCAACCTTTTTTTTTACGTCCCTGAATCCTAAATTGTGGACAGAAGTTCACCTAACAAGTACGTGGAAAAACATCTTCTGTGTCTTTTATATTTTCTCAGAATTTTCTGCTTTAGTGCATGGAGTACATGGACAGACACAGAACGAGTTAGGACAATTTTTTCCTCAGCTTTTTTTTTAGTATCAAAAGAGAAACTCGAGTTGTACAAGACTGTACTATGTTTTTTGTTGGTCAGAATATTATTCTGTCGTTCTATTTAACTTACTGCTATTTTTCATCATTTTCTGTATTTTTTTAAAGTGTAAATTACAGCAAATTTTTATTTGATAGAAGTAATTTTAGATTTGCATATTTCCGTAAAGGTTAACTATCATTTTGTGGCCTCCAATGTGGCGTAACCTTTTAATCTACTTCATAATGAATGTCACACGACTGATAAGCGATACACGGAAGCAACTGCAATCTTCAATGTCAGTACTTCCGGATCGGCATGCTCGATTAAGCTATTATTAAGTAAAAAAAAATTCATTTCACATATACAAATGTCAGAGACATTCTCGCATTAGACAATTTAAATTGTCGATAATAAGAATAATGGTGTTGACAAAAAAAATAGGTAAGGTCGTTGAAAAAAGATCAGAACAGCTTATTGCATTTCCAATCACTCTAATAAACATTCTTCCTCATAATCGATTCTGAATTGCCGAGCATATTTTCAACTAATATAAATCGCATTAAATTCAGTTTAGAGTGGTGATTATAAATTCTAATCGCTCGGGTGTTATTTTTGGAAACACGTGACGATTAATTATTCCGAAAGGATCTACTTATTTTTGGAAAGTCTACAATGCTGATCATTTAAAATTCTCTGCATTTTTACCGAAGGTAGCAAGAATTTTAAGTTAAAAATTAAAACAGCATTACAAGTATTTTAAATTCAAATATTCAAATAGTTGTTATTTAAATTACACTTCTATAAAACTGAATAGTTATTTGCAATTGCAAATCTCGAATAAATAAGTGACAATGAAAACAATTTTTTCTTTATTAATGAAAACTAACGGAAGTTATCGCTTATAAAAACCATAAATAATTACATTATCATATCCAACTATATTTATTAACATTGCCTCTAATATAGATCCTTTTCCTACATACTACCTTGTATACATAACTCAGAAGTAAATATTAAAAGAAATTGAACTTATAATCTTCCCTAATTCTACTCCTTAATTAGACATTAAAAAGAATGTATTATTTACGTAGCTAATAGCTGTTAGTTGAAATAAACCGTTGTTTTCAATTCGAATTTCGCGGGAAGGATTTAGCCGAAAAATGGCGGCACCAATCAAAATCGATACCGTAATGTGGCGGCCCTGATTGGAGGATTTCTAGCGCGATGGAGTCCGACGAATTTCGAATGCGGTATGTAATGGACGAAAATGGGTTTGACGGAAAGTAGCGAGGAACGTTGGACAGTTTCCGTAAACAAAGCATATTACTTAGCGGATCGGAATGTCGGTCGGTTTTTCTTACGATCGTTTGTATTTCTAGTCTTGGGGTTTAGAGTAAGCGCAGAAATAAGTTTCAAGCATTAACTCGGACTCTGTTCTTCCGGCCGCGGGGACGTGAGTTGCCTGGCAAGCATGGAATAATTTTCTCGGTCACATTCTCCCATAACACTCTATTCATCGTACACCGATTAAGTTCTTAACCTTCGACGGACCAGTATTACCATAACAGTATCATACCAGGATATTCCTCGCATACGCGTTTGCACGTTCGAAATCGAGCCACGAAATGTAAGTACGACGTTCAATGTATTTACAGCAGCGAGCACGTTATAGGGTTGCCTCGGGAAAAAGGCGATATAACGAGAGAAACGATTCGTGGATGATCCGTCGAATGTACGAGACAATTGGATTTGATTTTAAATTGGAAAATTTAGAAATTGTCGATTATTCGAACGCGAAAATTCCGGCATCGAACAGATTGAAAATGTTGAAATTTATAAACTACAATTATTTCAAATAATTCCACGGTTTGCCGTGAAATTGTTCCGCGCGAAATTACTACACGTACAATTCCCATTCGCTATATCGTCACATGTGGAAATGTCACGTGTGGATTTGTTACGCATGCAACTGGCACGCGTTATATTACCCCACGTGCAATTACCAAACGCCGTATCGTCACGCGTTATATGACCAAATCATTCGGAAAGAATTCATTTTTGCGCCTGATACGTCAAAAATTTCAATCATTTTACTTATATTTTTCTTTCCATCATGTTTAATAAAATACTTTCATAAAAATCAATATAAGTACACACACTATTTATGTAAGTGTACATATAATTTAAATTACAATATTACATTAATAATCAATAAAAATGAATATCTAAAATAAAACACATTCGAATTCTCATAATTGCAACATTAATTGTTATAAAAAAAATGTTCCTCGACTAAATGCGAACTGAAGGTAAGATATTTAAAGTCCGACATGTTTACTACTACATTACAATCGTTATTTGATATTTTCCTCGAAAACTTACACATATACTAACACGTCATAACTTCTGAATTTCCAACACATTTTACTCGCAATTAGTCGTTCATTCAAAAATAAAACGCTGAAATATATTTCTTCCGCATACAAAATTATCGGCGTACTAAAATTCATCGAAATCCGTGAGGGCGAGTCAAAAACCTTGTCAGTAACTTATCTCTCCATATATCACAGAATTACAATACACCAAAGTGCAAAGAACAGAGGGTCAACGAATAGTTGATCTACGATCTTAATAACGAGAGATAGTAAATCTGGTGTCTTCGATAAGTGGCCAACTACTTTAGGTTATTATCTCGCGGAAACGTGGAGTTGGATAAAGTCATGTTTACTCGGACCAAACGAGAGTACCTATCGTGTGTGTATAGAAGTACGACAAACGAAATGATGCGTCAAAGTTCAGCGGGAAGAGAAGGAACACGTAAGACGAGGAGGAAAAGCGGGGTTAAAGAGCTGGCAAACTCGAAAACTGCTTCGAGCACGTTTAGCTCGGGTTTCGTATCGCCGGAATGGCTAGGTGAACATGTATTTTGCGTGAATCACAAAGCCGTGAAAGTCTTGTGGAAACAATGCGCATAACAAGCCAGCAAAAAATAGTGTCACGACAAAGGGATCTGAAACACGACCGTGGCTCGCATTACCGATTCTGTTACACATTAGGGTAGATGTACCATTTGTGGCCACTTTAACGATTTCCGTACTTATTCACCGATAAATGACCGTAGGAAAATTACGTATACGTTATAAAGCACCTAAAGAAACCATTTTTAAACAATCTCTAATTTTGAGCGATAAAATTAAACACACTCGAGATTGACCAAACTATTTGTAATAATCTACCTAACCTGATTGACTCAACCTAACTTAATTTAATCTAACTTGACTTGAACTAATTTAATCTAACATAATTTCGCATAACCTAACTTAACCCAACTTAATCACCCTAATATAGCAGACCTGAATAATGAAACCTAACCTATTATGGCTTGAACTAGGAAGCTTACGTGAACTAATCTAATTTAACTTAACTCGATCTAGCCAAATCTGACCTAACATAACTTAATTTAACTTAATCAATTCTAATTTTATCCTAGGATAAAACCTAACCTAACACGAATGTATCAATTAAATCTAATTAATCTTGCTTGAAAGTAGACTATATTACATTTAGAATAATTTAAAGAGCAATAAATGGATTTTTATTGTAACCTCGGTAACTCTCATTAGACTAAACGACACCTCAACGTTATTATCGATATATAGTCAGGTATCAATAACGTATCGATAGTGTATCGATAATCGATAGTAGTACCTCTATCCCCTATAGGTTGGCCCAGTTGCGTGGGTCATCCCTGTACACGTAAGATCAGCATGAACCTTTCGATAACTGTACTAATTTTAGAATCGACTTTGCCGTCTATCGTTCGAACCATTTACTCGCCGATAGCGTGGATTATCAACAGTTGCAGAGGCACACAATGAATTTTCTTCAACTTCGAACGAAGTTTTCTCGTAGAACGTTACAAACTTTGCAAGATTTCCACGGCACGAGCTAGAGAATGTTATAAAAACCGTATAACGGCGATAATCGTCTCGTACAGGAAAATCGATTCGCTCAATCGGCAGGCCACAAAGCAGCGATAA